>CM045917.1:29506776-29998068 GCA_025169955.1 Salix arbutifolia | reverse complement strand
TAAAGCACAATTACGACTTCCTAAACAGCCAGCATTTTCCAGTGCAAGAAGTGTTGTGGAAGAAGCGAGCTTCAGCAAGTCTACAGAGTGTGGTTCCATAAATAATGTTACGATGTCAACTATGGATGCGAGGTAGAGGTTAGAGCGTTAGATGGATTATGTGTCCTCAAAGTTTGCATGTCTTATGGTTAAGAATTTATCTCACCTAAAAGATTAAGTTAATAGGTGAGGTCCTAAAATATGATTTATATTATTCTCTAATACACCCCCTCAAGTGAAAGCTCTTTCGACTTGAAATTTTTATACAAGCTCACTATACCTTGTGCTTGATTTTTATCAAATAGAATGAGGGTGGTGAAATTCGAACTCTTAACCGCTGGGTCAACAAGGCTCTGATACCATGTTAAGAAACCATCTGACCTAAAAGGTTAAGCAGTTAGGTGAGGCCCTAGAATATAATTTATATTATTCTTTAACACACCCTCTCAAGTGAAAGCTCTTTAGGCTTGAAACTTGAACATAGACTCACACTACCTTGTGCTTGATTTATATCAAATAGAATGAGGGTGGTGAGATTCGAACCTCGTGACCGCTGGGTCAACAAGGCTTTAATACCAAGTTAAGGAACCATCTCACCTAAAAGCTTAAGTTGTTAAGTAATGTTCCAGAATATAATTTATATTATTTTCTAACACGCCCCTTCAAGTGAAAGCCCTTTAGACTTGAAACTTGTAAAAATTCACACTACCTTGTGCTTGATTATTTTTTATCAAATATAATGGGGGTGGTGAGATTCGAACTCGTGATCGTTGGGTCAACAAGGTTCTAATACCAAGTTAAGGAGTCATCTCACTTAAATGCTTAACCTATTAGGTGAAGTTCTAAAATATAATTTATATTATTATGTAATACTTATTAGAGCAGACACAGAAAGGAGAGAATCATAAACTTTTGATTTGTGAGCTAAGATGTGGGAATGAGCAAGTCGAGAAGAGTTCAAGTTCTTTATATACGTAACTCAATACATTGTGTAATTGTTGTTTACAATCCATTCTTTATTATTATTATTTCTCCATCAGTAATTTTTCTTTTTCAATGCTTAGTCCGTTTTAGTGCTCTCAAAATTTACAGTTTCGTTCGGTATATATATATGAGCGGATATTTACAATTACCCATTGCTAATTTTAATAGACTTTGTATAATAAATTATGTTTTGATGACATTGCTTCAATAATATTTAACATAAAAAACATTGAATTTAAATCAAAAAGTTTATGAATGCATCAAATTAAATAAAGTTGAGAATAATTTGGATAAATAAATAGAAAAAAATCATCACGATAACTTGGGGAAAAAACATTGGAAGCATGAAATTGAATTAATAAAGTATAAAAAAATCAACCTAAGTCAATGGAGGATACTGTGATAAACATGTAATTTAAGTAATAAGGGTCAAATACCGTAGTTAACTCGCAAAACTCGTAACTTAGATCATGAGATCGAGATAACTTGATAAATTGAAAAACCCCCGCAATGCCAATGTTAAAAAAAGTGTTGAACAATGAAATCAGCAAGAAAATAAGCCAAAAATATAATTTTAACCCATGTTAATTTTTCAAACTCTTGGTCGAGTCATTGGAGTAGAAGTAGCATACACAAAGTCCAATCCTTAGCAAATTAAACATTGAAGGATGAAATTAAAATAAATAAAAATAAAATCTAAAATTTATCAAAAATGAAAACTAAAAGAATGAGACTTAAAATCAAAATAAATAAATAAATTAGAGGGCAGCCAACGATTTTTCATTGGAGGGTTAAACTAAAAAGAAAAGGACTTTAACAAAACAAATATCAAAAGTGTCATGACCCGATTCCCGGATCCATGGCCAGCACATAGGCATGATCCCTCTCCAAGGTTCCATACCTATGCGAGCCCAAACTTATATACAAACTTATCCTCCAACTTCAGAATTCAATGCAATGTTAATAACCAAATTAACTTTATAATATAATTTGAATGACTTAATACTAGAGTTAAATACATACTTTTATAATTATAGAGCACTAACTAAACATAAGGAAAAAGTATTGATTACAACCAAATAGCAGGTTCTGAGAGTACAACAAAAATAACTTGCTAGCAAGCAAATCTGAAAATAATAAATAATGAGAGGGTGACTTCAATAACTCAATGAGTAGATAACATTCAATATACATATACAAGATAATACACCAATGAGAAATATATTTATGAATACGGCTTTAAGTTCTTACAAGAAGGTTTCTCAAATAAGTCATAAAAAAATATTATAAGGTAAAGCTCATCAAAAAATCAAAATATAATGAGCATAAGGCTCTGTAATGTGGAATCATCAGTCAACACGGGTTGGTGACTCCCCTAACCAACTAGAGTTTCAGATACAATATACACAAAGACTAACACTACCCTGTTAATATGGGTATTCTGACTGACATACCATAGATTTATATCATAATCCAACAAATATATTCATATCTCAAGGCTCAACTCATGACATCAATCAAATGAGGAGCTATCAATTCATATATACATATTCACTCATATCAAGAATGTAGATTCAATAATTGATTATGCTTTATTGTAACAAAAATAGTAATCAACATATAGATTATCAAGAAGCATAATCCAATTCATACTAGCAATTCAAATATTTATAATATTAAACGTGCATATTAAATATTGTCCACTCACCTAACTCAAAAGTGAACAGAATTCAGAAGTAGATGTCGATAGAATTGTACTAACATCCCGCGGGAAGAATATTAGGATTATTTGAATAAAAAAGGATACATACTAAAAAAGATTCAGAACAAGTAAAATCTTTATAATAAACTTATCTAAGAGTGTAACTTTTAATCTCATGTGTTTTTGAATTAAACTATCTATTTTTCTCAAAACCTAAAAACTTAACGGTTTCTTCCGAAATCTAATTCAAAATAAACAATTCAAGAAATAGATAATATTTCATAAAATATGCCTAAATTATTCACCAAACTAATATTAAAAACTAATATTTCATCTAGGGACTATTTTGAAATTTTCTTATATTTTTAGGAATCAAATCATAATTTCTCCAAGTTGAAGGAGTAAATTGAACACTCATAAATTCATAACTATACTGAAATTTTGCCAATAATTCATCCTCAATTCTGTCAAGAATCTCAAATTTTACTCCAAGACTAACTGTAATTGTTCCAAAGTTCAAGGACTAAACTAAAATTTTCACAAATGAGGGACCAAATGGAAATTTTGTCATCTTCAACATCCAGTCTACTGTCCAGATTTCCAGCAAAGGCTTTCACATTTCTCAATATTATTTTACACCAAACACATCAATTAACTTCAAAATCATCTACAATCCAATCAATTAAACAATTACCCAACACATTTAATCCTTAACATCTCAATTAATTCATCAATCAAACCCAGAATAAAATCTTCAAACCCTAATCTCAAATATACATATTAAAACATAAACATTTCCTTAACAACTTATTTCTCCTCCTTCCCTATTTTCTCTTCTTCTTCTCCTTTCTTTTTCTCTTCCGGATTCTCTCCCTTAATTTTCAGATCTCTCTTCTCTTCTTCTTTTTTTTCGATTTATATTTACAAAGTTTATACAATTACTACTGTCGCGACGACGATTTTTTTCGCGCTTCGCGCCCCGCCATCCCTCTCTGGAGAGACAGCGGCGCGCGGTGAAAATGGGGTGCTTTATAGCCGTAAAATTTACAACTATAATTTTTAGGAGTCGCCACCTAGTATTAAGGTTACTAGGAACCTATTGGTCTGCGAGAGTCTAGGTAAGGGGACTTGTTGTGCAAGGGGAAGACGCATCACCCCCAGTGCACCCTACCTAAGGTAAGCTGCATTGTTGTTTGATTGTTTTTCTAAGTTAAAATTTTTACACTGCATTTTCAAAAAAAATATTTTGTGTCTGCGGGTGTACTTTACAATGTAATTTTACACCGCAGTTATAATCTTTTTTTATCTACGGGTGTATTTTACAATGTAATTTTACACCGTAGTAAAAAAAAATTATTCGCGGGTGTACTTTACAATGTAAATTTACACCCTGATAGATGAAACAAAAATATTTAATATTATTTTTGATATTTTGGCCAAATTCCAATGGATAATCATAAACCGGTTACGATATCCAATTTTCGTTTCAAAATATGAGAAAGATGCAACATAATTTTTATGAAAAATATGATGGAAAAAATCTTGGAATCCGGCCGTATGCACGAAAACAACACATTTTTTATTATTATTTTTTAAAATGCATTTTTGTAATTTTTTTAAATAAAAAAATGGGTCGGGCCCAACTAAATGGGTCGGCTAACCAAGATGGGCCAAGCCCAAATTTAATGGGCTGGGATAAAAGCATAGGTGGGCTGTCAGCCCACCTCTCATGGACTGGGCCTCCAGTCCGGGTGGGCTGTAAGCCCACCTCCTCAATGCATGTGGGCCGGGCTTCAACTCAAACAATTGGCGAATTTTTCATGCAGGCGACGAGAGGTAGAAGACAATCAACAGTGATTTTTAGAGTGTGACGAGAGGTGTACCTGTTAGCACCGTTGGGTAGAGGAGGTCGAGTTGATGATTCCTTTGGTGGTGGCGTCGTCAACGGTGGCATGTGGTGGCCGGAAATGTCGTCGGAAAGTGAGGGGCTGGCGTTGCTGTCGTCGGGACTGTCTCTGTTTCTTCTCCGGAGAGGACGGCTGAGCTTCTGGAGTTGAGGGGAATCTTTCAGTGGTGATTTGGATGGTGTTGGGAGGTCGATCAGCCGCTAATGGTGGAGAGAGAGAGCGCCTGGCCGGACTGGTTTTAGAGAGAGAAAACGCTTACTGGAGGAGAGAGAGAGCTGGAGGAGAGAGAGAGTTGGTTGCTGCTGTTGACGAGAGAGGAGGAGCTGCTGCTGTGCAAGGGAAGCTGGCTGTCGGAGACGAGGAAGATGAAGATGGCTGTCGTTGGTTGCACTCTCTCTATTTTTTCTCTAGTTTCTCCTCTCCTTTCCTCTGTTTTCTTCTTCTCTTTCACGTAATTTTTCCCTGGTTTTTTTCTCTGTAACGTCCTCTGTTTGCCAAGTTTTCTCCCAATTTTCTTCCTCTCCCTTGCATGCATTTTCATGCATGTATTTATAGGCAAGAGGCAACCCTTCGGTTGCCCATTGCGTGCACCGATAGGTTGCCTCTTCACCTGAAAGTGAAGAGGCAGAGGCAGAGGCAGACCTGAACAGTGCAGTCACGCGTGATGATTTTGAGGGGAGAGTGTAAAATGCAATTTTGGTCCCTCAAGTTTTAATTGATTCAATCGCACCTGTAATTGGTTTTAAACTTTTAATTTTGTGCGATTGTGTCCCCGTGAAAAATTCAATGTTAGCCTTAAATTTGCACGCCTTTTTTTTTTTGGTCCCTGACTTCCAATTTATGCTATTTGACCCTCAATTGACCATTAAACTCTCAATTATTTTCAATTGGACCCCTGATTTCGCATAATTGGTTTGGAAAAATTCAATTCAGTCTCCGAAAATTCTCAACTTCTCAATTGAACCCGAATTAAGCTCCCTAACTTGATTTTTCACTGATTAAGCCCTTAATAAAATTAATTTGACCAACTTAAAGTATAATTAAGTCCTTGCACTTAATTAAATCCTTTAATTGGACCCTAAATTAATTCCCGAACATGATTACAGGATCGCAAGGACCTAGCCCAAACCGTCACTCTTTATTCGGTTCCTCCGCTTCCGCATCGGCGTTCTCGAACGCTTGTTTGTGGTCTTGGGAAAACCTGACCGTTCTTCTCCACTTCCACTCCCATTAGACTTTTGGTTGGGGCGGGGCCTTGCAAGCAACCTCAATCCGTCACGTCGAAGGGTCTGATAGTGGACTCGAAATCACAAAAGGTGCAAAACCGGATCCGCGTCAAATGAAAAGTGTCTTGGCATTGGCCGATTCCGTTGCCGAAAACTGCTTGTTATGACCCGGGGTCGGACGTTGGTTTTTTTCTTTTTCGTTATGATGGATGGATTAGATTCTGCAAGAAAAGGCTCTTATTTTCAGCTCCGCTACTAAACTCACTTGGGGAAAGCAACTAGGTCTCACGAAGGGCCGGGGGGCAGGGAAAAGAGTCGAGTCGATCAGGCTCGACGACCGGGAGAAGGAAAACGAAATCAGGATTTGGCCGAAAAAGAAGGAAGGCTATGGATACCATGACCGATCACCATCGAGAAAGAAGAATCTTTCTAAATTACTTCTGGTCAGCGGGGCCTTCAAGCATCCGAAAGATCCTTCACTATTTTACTAAAAATGGAACTAAATGATCTTCTTTTGTTGCTCAGTTGAAAAGAGATGTCTTGAGCAATCAGAGAAGCACTTTGATAAACAGATTGAATCTTGACCGACGTGATTAAGGTATTAGTGTTTGTTCTATTAGACAACAAAGATCGCATTTTTTTCATTTCGTTCAAATAAGAGTTGTACCCGTATGGAATTCTTATGTTTCTCAGTATGATAGAAATCATCATCTCTATTCCCTTTATCAATTCTCCTATCCCACCTAGGTTTATGAATTTATCTCGATTAAGAGTCGAGCTGGAGTTGGGCACTTCCCCACGGAACTTGGAAGGAGAGGTTGAGAGTCTATTCGTGATTCACTATCTCCACTTGTCAATTGACTTACTGTCACCCCTTGGATTCTTATCTTAGTCTATCTCCCGTCCCTCTCCTGTTGTCACTCGTTCACTCCTCGGCGAAAGGGTATTTGAACTTCGAGTGGGTTGGTGGTTAAATTACAGTTAGCAGAGCGGAACAAGGGATAGAGGTTGAAGAACAGACGTCTTCTCACTTCGGCTTGGAATGCAAAGCATTCTTTTCGATGGTGGACCAAGCAGAGCTTTGGCCCTCGCTAGCGTTATTCCTCCGATTCGGTTTGGGGCTCAGAGTAATGTATTTATTCACTATCAGATAAGAGTTGTAGTCCTTTAATTTAAAGAAAGAATCCTGGAAAGAAGCTCTTTTTCTATAGGGGAAATTCTCTCTAAGTCGAATCGGTGGAATGCCCTGCTTCCGGCTAAGTATACAGAGTTGGGTTCGGGCGGGCTTCTTTCTTTCCCGGAACCGCCGTCCATACATTGCCCATATACGATGGACCAGCAGTTCTTAGACTTCATAGACGGAGAGCCTTTGCTTTGTTATATATCCAAGAGGGTCCGGCCATTCCACACGCTGCCTAGAAGAGGCATGGTTTTTCTTTTAGTTAGTTAAAAGAGAAAAAGGGATGATGGGTGCTTTTTTATAAATAAATAGAAGAGATGAAGTCCGTCATTTAGAGAGAAGAGATGGCTTTGGAGGAGAAAGGAGCGGGTCTCAGATCTTTTGCTCCGCCTTACAGCCTTTCATGAAGTGAAATCCGATGGATTGGACCTTTGTATAGATCCCAACATAAGGAAGGGTCACGTATTTGAACTCAAACCTCCTGTGAAAGGGTCATGGGTAGTGCCGTTGTGAAGACCTGTTGAGCTAGCAGTCTCTGCTGCTATGGCATGGCTCCAATGATTCAGCATCTTGAGATGGATTTCTCATCTCCGTCCTCTATGTGCCCCGATTAGGAGGGGATTCAGCGAACCCATCCAAATGAGGTTTTGACCATGGAAAAATGTGCAATGAGGAGGTTTTTTAAATCTGTCCCAAACTAACATGGAGGGATTAATTGGCCGACGATTAAATCAAATTGGCCCATAAAAATATAATTATATCTCTCGACTTCATTTTTACACAGATTTATCCGATGATAAATTATTTTTGCCTTGAATCTGTATTTTCCTCTATTTTTTGGGACAAAAGAGATACAATTAGACTCTCGAAAACAACCAAAATTTGCACATTGATTTTTCTACCAACGCCGACCTCTTTTATCTTGTTTTTGTTATTTTTGGATTGATTTTGGGGAGTAACCCAAAAATTGGGTGATGACAGTTGCCCCCCTCTTTACAATGCTTGCGACTAAAGTCTTGTAAAAGACTTTCGATAGTAAGCGTTGTAAAGAAAAAGAAAAGTGGATTTACAGACCAAGAAATGGTTGATCCATCCAGAAATGAGAATGAGGGCTATAAAGCGCACTCATAAGGAAATGGTAAGATAGAGCTAGAAAGCGCATTACCTAAGAATTGAGGCCTAATTAGGACACTCAAAGGATGATGATGATGTTCGTGAATGACACAGGAAAATGGTCTCATTGTTATGGGTGACCTACCCGGGTGAGAATAGTGAAGACGGTCTCATTGTAATGGGTGACCTACCTAGGCGAAAGCGTTGAAGATGGTAAAAGGCACAAGAATGGTCTTATTGTAATGGACGACCTTCCTAAGTGAGAATGCTGAAGATGGTCTCATTGTAATGGGTGACCTCCCTAAGTGAGAAAATGGAGATGAAGATTTCATGGGATGGAAAATAGGGCTAGAAAGCGCACTATTTTAATTGATGGTCGAGGGTTGGAAAACACACTCGACGATAAGGGAAAAATGATCGAGGGTTAGAAAACGCACTCGAAGATGAAGGAAAAATAGGCCTGGAAAGCGCACTATTTTAATTGATGGTCGAGGGTCTAAAACGCACTCGACAAGGAGGATAAGGATGGAAAACGTACTATCTTACTTGGTGGTTTGAAAACACACACGAGAAGGAAGAAAAATAGGGTTGGAAAACGCGTTATTTTAGCTTATGGTTAAGGGTTGGAAAACACACTTAAATAAGAAGGATAGGGATGGAAAACGCACTATCTTAATTGGTGGTTTGAGGGTTGGAAAACTCACTCAAGTGACAGGAAAGGAATGGCTAAGAAGCGCACGATCCTAATTGATGGTTGAGGGTTGGAAAACACACTCAAGAGTGGAAGAGATAGGGTTGGAAAGCACACTATCTTAATTGATGTCGAGGGTTGGAAAACGCACTCGAAGATAAGGGGAAAATAGGGCTGGAAAGCGCACTATTTTAATGGATCGATGGTTGGAAAACGCACTCGAAGATGACGGGAAAATAGGGCTTGAAAGTGCAATATTTTAATTGATGGTCGAGGGTTGGAAAACACACTCGAAGATGAGGGGAAAAATAGGGCTGGAAAATGCACTATTTTAATTGATGTCGAGGGTTGGAAAACGCACTCGAATAAGGAAAGAGATAGGGTTGAAAAACGCTCTATCTGAATTGGTGGTTTGAAAACACACACGAGAAGGAAGAAAAATAGGATTGGAAAACGCGCTATTTTAGCTTATGGTTAAGGGTTGGAAAACGCACTTAAACAAGGAGGATAGGGATGGAAAACGCACTATCTTAATTGGTGGAAGAAGTGGCTAAGAAGCGCACTATTTTAGTTGAGGGTGGCTAGAATGCTCACCAAGTTCTGGAAAGAGATAGGACTTAAAAGTGCACTATCTGAGTTGGTTGATGGCTAGAAAGCACACTCAAATAAAGGAAGAGATAGGGTTGAAAAACGCTCTATCTATGGTAAATGAAAGGCTCGTAAGCGCACTCAGGGAAGTGAAAATGATGAGGGCTCAGCGCACACAAAAATGATGAAGGTTTGTAAATTGCAATCCCTTCAAAAAATTTCCTAGATTATCAGTGGGGAGAAATGCATGACGAAACCCAAAATCAGGAAAGAGATAAAGCTGAAAAGCATGCTCAAGGAAATGGAAAAGGTGAGAGCTTGAAAGCGTGCACACAAAATGATGAATGAAGGTTCGTAAATTACGATCCCTCCAAAACATTTCCTAAATTCTCAATGGGGGGGCAATGCATGATGATGCATGTACACTTACCTGAGAAATATAGGTCCCCTTTTCTTCTTCCTGACCTTCCTTTCCTAGGGTTTGGATCTCCAACTTTGACGGCTTCTCGCTTCTGCTTACTCGAGCTGCAATTTGTGATTTTGACCACTGGAGATGATAGATTTTCCATATCAACATGCCCCCCTGAGCTTGATCTAGATTCTTTGAAAATGAATGATGGAGTCAGCTTCAATTGCATTTGTAGATTGGCCCTTAGCCTGGTCATACCCCACAAGTGTTTTAGACTCTAAGCGCTTTCAGGAAAGGGTTGGTTATTTGCAAAGATGGTGTTTTCATGTGGGATTTTTGGAATTTCAAAGTCATTCCAAGCACAAAAATCATTTTGATTGCCCAGTCGGGTCATGTCACACCAGTGTTTTAGGCTACGAGTGTTTGTAGGAAAGGGATGGCTATTTGTAAAAATTGTTTTCATGTAAAACTTTTGGAATTTCAAAGTCATTCCAAGCATAAAAACCATTTTTGATGTTTGTTTAACAAACTTGTTCTCGAAAGAATTCAAGTGATCTTATTGTCAGATTTTATGTTGACTTTGACAAGAATGCGAAATGATATTTGCAAGTCTCGTATGTCAGGAAGGTTATGATCAGGTCATGGGAAACATTTGTAAGGATTGTTTCAAATGGAAAAGCATTGCTTATCGATCCAGATAACTCGTATTTGATCAGAAAGGGCTTTATTAGGCTTGTAACGCAGGCTTAGGTTACTGGCTACGAAAAAAAAGATATTTGTAGGCTCCAAAAGTGTTTAAGGGTTTTTTAGACCAAGGATCACTTAGTGCTTACTCTTAGAACTTCATTTAGCCCTCATAATTGATTTTCATAGTGACCTAGCATGCCCCCCAGTGTTTGTTTGGGCTTTCATCTTGACATGTCCCCCAGTATTTGTTTGGGTTGTTTCATTGGTATTTGGCACTAACGTTGTGCTGACTTGACATGACCCCCAAGTATTTTGTTTGGGCTTTTTCATTGGTTTTTTGGCACTAACATTCTGCTAACTTGACATGCCCCCCAAGTATTTTGTTTGGGCTTTTTAATGGTTTTTGGCACTAACGTTGTGCTGACTTGACATATCCCCCAAAGTATTTTGTTTGTGATTTTATCGCGACATGCCCCCCAGTATTTTGTTTGGGCTTTCTATGTTGGGTTTTTAGTACTACCAAAATGTTGAATTAATTTGCTATAGTGTACTAAAACCCTTTTTATGTTTATGCCCCCCAACTTTGTTCGGGCATCACTTGTCATTAAGGAATGTTTTGCAGATTTTTTTTTTTTTGCACTTGCCCCCCAGTGTAGGGTGTGATCCTTGTCGGGGTTAATTATCAAAAAAAGATTATTACGCTCAAATAAGGACTGCAAGGGATGTTTAAGATTTTGTGATGGCATATCAAAGATGGCCTTTCCTCATTTCAAAAACATGCAATCTGTATCAATAAGCTTTGCTTTTCCATGCGAAACAAGTTTTTGATTTTTTGGATTATTTGTTTGGCTAAGAGATTAGCTTTATTATGTGGGTTTTGGTGGTATGAGATCATCTTTCAATGAAATCCTTTGAATTCCCAGAACACATTTGTTAAATAAACATCAAATTGACATTTCTTTTCGTACTAGACCTTGATTTGCCAAAAATCTTTATGAAATCATGGGATCATGTATACTTTGGATGAAAGGGGATGTAGAGTGCTTGTTTTATTTAGACAAAAAAAGCAAGACCGCATCGTAAACACAAGCAAATACATGATCACTGAAGGGAAATGTTTGCTTAACAAAAAGAGTCTTGTGGCATTACAAACAAAATTGCCAACAAGTTAAAACATGAGCATAATGTGCGGGCATGACCGAAACAAAAGGAAATCATGGAAGCAGACTTCATCTTCTAATACCGGCACACCCTGTTTTTCAAAAGATTTGTCGATGTCACTTTAATTGTGCGAACACTTGGTACCTCATTTCTGTGAAGCTTACTTGGGTATCGGACCTAGATTTCCTTCGGATGTTATCCACCCCGCTTTAATCAATTGCATGAGCATCTTCTTGAAGGCACCACAAGTGTGAATGCTATGCCCTACAGCACCAGCATGGTATTCACAACTTAAATCAGGTTTGTACCAATCAGGATAAGGTGGCTGCAAAGGTGCATAAGGTTCAGGAGCTATTTTCCCAGTGCTTACCAAGTTTTGATACATCTCATTCAAAGGCAATGGTAATGGAGGTAGCTGATCTTGGGCTTTTTGGTAATTTGTTTTCGGGAAATTTTTAAGTGGATCTTTGGCTTGAAGATTAATGTTGGCCATTTGAGATAAAGGGTTATGGTAGTTTTGGAATTGGTTGTTCCTACCCTTATAGTCACCTTCGAAATGCTCGGTATCTCTTCTCTTGCCTTCAAAGCCCTTTTTCTCCACAGGTGCAGAAATTCTACCACTTCTAATTCCCTTCTATTCGCTCTGCCACGGCTACAGGATCCGTGAATTGTTGTGCTTAACTGCCCATCACATGTTCGTAATAGGGCTCTCTTAGCGTGTTGGCGAACAAGGTCACCATCTCTTTATCTAGAAGCGGGGGATGTACTTGTGCAGCAAGATCTCTCCATCTCTGAGCATATTCCCTTATGCTTTCTTTGTCTTTCTTCTCCAGATTGGACAAACTTGTTCTGTCGGGAGCGATGTCCATGTTATACTTGTATTGCTTGATGAAGTCATCTACCAGATTTTTCCAGCTACATATCCTGGTGTTGTCTAGTCTCATGTACCAATTCAATGCTGCCCCACTCAAACTATCTTGGAAAAAATACATCAGTAGTTTTTCATCATGCACAACTTCTGCCATTTTGTTGCAGTATGATTTTAGGTGAGTGATAGGACATTGTGTCCCAGTGTATTTGATAAATTCAGGGACACAAAACTTTTTTGGTATTACAATGTTCGGGACTAGACACATTTCTGCAGCTTGTACTGGGTCATATAAGTTTACCCCTTCAATGGCCCTTATCCTGGCTTCCAGTGTCGCCATCTTATCTTGTTCGATACCCTCTGATGCTTCTATAACTGTTGGGGTTGGCGCAAGTGTCGACACTGCTGATTGTACGAAAGCAAGGTTTTGTTGCGGATTCTGGACCCCTTCTACTACCACCTCTTCATGGTGGTTCATTCCTTGTGTTTGAGCAGCCGCTACGGGTCTAGTTGAAGGACCCTCGCCAAAGGTGTTTCTCAGTGCTTGCTCGAGTAGGCTGGTAAGACTAGCCACGCTAGCTTTCAGAGAATCTAGTTCGTCTTGAAAATGACCATCACGGTGTGCACGCTCTTCGTCTTCCATATTTCTCTGCTGGAGTCTAGTGGTAGGAGCTTTTCGGGGACCTATATTTCAATCTGCTAATGATATGTGGATGCAAATGTATGTGGATGCAAATGTATGTATATACATATCAAGTGAATTATCAAAAGGTTCATACCCAAAGATAAGTTCTAAGTCATTACATGAGGGGTAAGCTTTCTACCTAGTCTCGAAGGTCTATGAACTGCCCAGTGACTGCCTTACGTGAAGGTAGTATAGGGGTTTACAAGAAATGGTTGGGGCACAGTATGACCGCCATTATCAAGTAAACACTCAGTTCATAGTTGGATGTTTCACGAATCTGAACCCCGACTGAAAGTCATGGGGCAGACCGCTAATCTCCACCTAACTTAGAATTGGGTTTATTGAGGAAATAAAATGCATGCTGACAATAATTCAAACCCGATGATATGCATTGAATGAAATTAAAAATGCATGCTAAAGCAGTAAGAATGCGAGTAAAAAAATGAACTCAAAAATAACAATCAGACAAACAATGCTCAGTCCAGCAATCGTCCCCAGCGGAGTCGCCATCTGTCGTGACGGCGATTTTTTACACGCTCCGCGCGCCGTTGTCTCTCCAGAGAGGGATGGCGGGGCGCGAAACGCGTAAAAAATCGCTGTTGCGACAACTACAACACCCTTCATGCATTTATACCTAATTCTAATCCACCAAGGGCATTACTGCCTGTTCCTTTTTAAAATTTTCAAAATACTACAAAAAGAGTAAGGACCAAATTGAAAAACAAACCACACCATAAATTGGATTGAAGAATAAAATTGAAAGTCAATAAAACTTTTAATGAATACTACAAAAAGAATAAGGACCAAATTGAAAAACAAACCACACCATAAATTGGATTGAAGAATAAAATTGAAAGTCAATAAAACTTTTACTGAACAATCAAGGAGAAAAATTAGAAATCAAAGGAATAAGAACTAAATTGAAAAAAATAAAAATGAAAAATTGAAACTATAGCACTAAATCAAAAATAAATAAAACTTGTATATGAAGATCAAAAAATTAAAAGAATAAGGGTGTTTCCACCGACATGGCAAAAGCATAGGTTTGACAACTATAAGGCATTGCATGCACCGTCCAAAGAGCATTGGTGACTCCCATCCACCAAATAGCTTTTCCAATTAAAATATTAGTTAATTAACTCGAAAAGACCAAACTACCTTGATAACTATGAAATTAATGAAAAGTCCATACTACAAAGACCAAAAGATCCCTAGACTCGTGTTTTATTTTTTTGGGTCCCTAGGGAAAAATATTCTTTTCACTATATTTTAAAAACTAAAAAGACATAATACCCTCACCTAATAGCTTAAAAAAATCGATATGAAAGGAAAAAAGTTATTATAGTGTTCTAAAAAATAAACAAGTCAAATGCACCAGTTACAAATAATTAATAATTTAAGGGTCATTCCATAATGTCGTTACCCTTTTTACGGACTTATATAAATATACAAACATCCAAAAAAAATATCATGAAAAAAAATTAAAAATCAAAGTTGAAAAATTGAAATAATATACTAGTAGAGAAAACTTGAAGATTACCATTAAAATTTCTAAAGACTAGCTGGGGAGAATCAAAATATACAAGGTTGAAAAAATCAGTAGTCTAGTTTTAACCACTAAAGACCCTTTGAATTGGAAAATTGAATTTCAGAAGGAAAATTCATTATTGGATGTATAACGAACTAAATTGGAATTTTTAAGGGTTTAATTGAATTTATCAAGAGCTTAATTGCAAGAAAAAAATGTTTTTAATTGTTAAAACCATTCAAAAGACTCTTGATTTCATTAAAAGGGTCAAACATTAATCAATCAGGATCAAAATCCTAACTTGAAATCTTATAAATACCCTATAAAGAAGAAAAAGGAAGAGAGAAAAAAGGAAGAAGGGGCAGGAAAATCTTGAAAAAGGAAACCTAAGTGGGAAGGTGGAAGAGCCTAGCATAAGGGTTTCGTCAAGGACTGCTTGAAACAAAAAATTGAGAAGGAATGTGGTAGACCCAAAAACCCTTGCGTTCTGCCTTTGATTCATTAGGTTAAATACAGATTTTATATACAAAGTCAATCCCTAATCTTTAGCTAATCCTTTCCTAAATACATGCTAATTCCCGTAGGATTAGGATACAAATGAGTTATAATTAGAATACAATACAATTTCTTACATTGGTATTTCACAATACCCCCCCTTAAGTTGGAGCATGAAGATCTCGAAAACCCAACTTGGGTAGTAGAAACTCGAATGTTGCTTTCCTAATGCCTTCGTGAAGATATCAGCGAGTTGTATTGACAATGAAACAAATCTAGTTGTGATATTCCCAGCAATGATGGCATCACAAATAAAGTGACAATCGACCTTAATATGTTCAGTGCGCTCGTGAAAAACAGGATTTTGAGAAATATGGAGAGCCGATTGGCTATCATAGTGAAGTGACATAGGACGAGTATGAGGTACACCGAGACTGGAGAGAAGGGCTTTAAGGCAGGTCAATTCACTTGTAGTCATTACCATAGATCGGTATTCTGCTTTAGCAGAGGAGTAGGAAACAATATGTTGTTTCTTGGTTTTCCAAGACATTAGTGAATTTCCAAGAAAAACTATCCAACCAGTGAGAGAGCGTCGAGTCAGAGGACATCCAGCCCAGTGGGCATCACACCACCCATGTAGCTGTAGATCACAATGACTTCTAAGAAATATCCCTTAACCTGGATTACCTTTAAGGTACCATACTACCCGTAAGGCAGCTGCCCAATGTTCTTCCCGTGGGCATTGCATGAATTGAGATAAGACATAAACGTTATAGGATAATTCAGGTCGAGTAAAGTAGAGATAGAATAATCGTCCCACCAGGCGACGATATTGTTCCGGGTCACCCAGTTCTGCACTTGTGGATAAGGCAAGTCGATGATTTTGTTCCAAGGGAACAGCAATCAGTCATGCCCTAGTAACTCGGCCTCAGAAATAATGTCAAGCATGTATTTGTGTTGACAAAGAGCAAACCCATCAAGACTGCGTGCCACCTCTATCCCCAAAAAATATTTCAGACAGCCAAGATCTTTCATGTGAAAACAAGCACTGAGATAATCTTTGAATGTCTGTATATTAGTCGGATGATGTCCAACGATGATAAGGTCATCAACATAAACAAGGACACTGAGTTGAACTGCTCCTCGGTGGAAGGTAAATAGTGAATAATCTGAATAAGATTGCTGAAAACCATAATTTATCAAAGCAGTTGAGAGTTTAGCAAACCAGCAATGAGGTGCCTGTTTCAATCCATATAGCGACTTCCAGAGTTTGCAAACTTTCCCGGTCGTCCCTACTCGAAACCCAGGTGGAAATTTCATGTAGACTTCCTCCTGAAGGTCACCGTGCAAAAATGTATTATGAACATCTATCTAATGAATTGCCCGATCTTTAGCAGCAACAATAGCGAGAAATACCCATACGGTGACCATTTTGGCGACGTGGGCAAACGTTTCTGTATAATCAAGTCCTTCAGTCTGATGGTTACCAAGAATGACCAGTCGAGTCTTCAACCTCTCAATAGTAACATCAGAATTATATTTGATTTTGTATACCCATTTGCATCCTAGAACTTCTTCCCCTCTGGCAAACTGTGAAAAACCCAAGTGTTATTATTTTCAAGGGCTAAAATTTCTCATTGGATGGCTTCTCTCCATCCTTCATTTCTCACTGCCTCTGAGTAGGATGAAGGTTCCTGCTCAACTGTTAAGACTACAAGGAAATTTTCTATGTTGCATAGAAAATTTATCACAATTCACATAATGTGCTAAAGGATAGGGCGTACCTGAGGAATATTGAGGTATGGATGATGCGAGAGATGAACTCAATTTCTGTATGGTGTTGGTAACATAATTCCGAAGTCATATGGAGGGATACCGTTGATGATGTCCTCTGCCCAACATTTCTACCTCCTCTTCTTCTGGATGAGCAGAAACTGTTTGAACAGTATCTGTATTTGGCTCAGATGTTGAATGAGCTAAATCCAGCATACTCCTAGATATGAGACTGTGGTTCCTCAGAGGCGGGGTGAACCATTTCATCATTAAAGGATCCATCCTTATCTTCAGCAAAAGGAAAAATTCCTTCTGAGAACACAATATCTTGAGAGACAAGAAAATCCTGTTTTTCCAAATCATATAGTCGCCACCCCTTTTTTCCGTAAGGGTAACCAACAAAAACACATCGATGACTTCTACTTGCCATTTTATCCCCGTCTTCTCATTTGCATAACACAGAGAACCCAAGAAACACAAGTGATGGTAAATTGATTTGACACCATATAGGACTCGATAAGGTGTCTGTCCATTTCAGATTAAAGAGGGAGTCCTATTTATTAAGTACCCGGCTATCAATACACATTGACCCTAAAATTTAATTGGAAGAGAGCCTTGAAATCGTAGCGCTCTAGCTACGTTCAAAATGTGCTGATGTTTCTATTCTACACGCCCATTTTGTTATGGTGTGCCTGTAGAAGAGGTCTGAAAAATAATCACAGGATCGAGAAAATAAGATTTCAAACAAGTAAATTCAGTCTCATTATCATTTCACAAAATTTTAACATGCTGATCAAATTGTCTGTCAACCATGGCAAGAAACCTTTTAAGCATACTAGAAACCTCCTTCTTATCAACAAGAAAATAATTCACAATGAACAAGTTCAAAAACAGTACGAGAGAAATCATCAACAATAGTAAAAAAATATGAAGCACCACATGAAGAAAATGTTATGTAAGGTCCCCATAAATCACAATGAACCAGTTCAAAAATAGCCGAAGTCTTATTTTCACTAAATGAAAACTTATCTCTTCTTTGTTTTGCTTTTTGACAAACATCACAAGTGTTATTCAAACTATTTTCGTGCTCGCTAGAATTAACTCTGGGAACTAACTGTGTTATTCGTAGAGAAGGATGACCTAGTCGCTGATTGCAGAGATTGAGAGACACTGTATCTTTGGTCTTCATTGCATGAACCCGCAGTATCTCTTTAAAATAATAGAGTCCATCTCGTCTCTCACCCACACCAATCAGCATCCTCGATGTGGGGTCCTGTATAGCATATAAATTTTTAGTGAATAGGACAAAACAATCATAGTCATCAATTAATTGCGACACAAAAATTAAATTGCAAGTAAGTCCTGGAACATATAGAACATTTTCAAGACACAGATTTCCCTCAAGAGTGATCGTTCCCTCTTTGGTGGCCACAACACTACTTCCATCCGGCAATCCCACAGGACACTGATTAATTATTCTCAAACCATTAAGTTCCTCGATTGTCCACGCCATGTGATTAGAGGCACTTGTATCAAGTATCCAAGTCGAACCAGTCATATTTCCATACAATTTTTTCAGCTTACCAGTCATTTTATCAATTATTTATTTCGGCTCCCCTAATATAGGAATCAATTTCTGCCATTGTTCAACACTTAGTCCCGGCAGCAACGAGTCTTCTCCTTTGACTGTGGTAGAGCTAGTGGAGCCTACGGTGGTGTCGATCTAAATGGCATTGGCTCGGTGAGTGCTCCTGTTGGTTTACCCACCTCCTTTTCTGCTCGATTGACCACCCGATGGCCCTCTTCCACGGCTAATCCTTTTTCGCCCATCACCCCTGGGTTTGTCTCCCCACCATTCTGTGTATCCCTTCATAACAAAGCAATTTTCTGCTTTATGACCGTGTCTGTTTCAGTAGGATCATAGAGTGCTTCCCTTTTCTCTCCTGTTGATTCAAGTACGGGTGACAAAAGCCATGATTTCTCCTTGTTCTTCTCTGCCCCGAGTAATGTTCTTCACTTATTCCTCTTAGATGAGGATGGAATACACCTTGTGTAGTGAGGGTAATGGGTCTTGAGCCAAGATGATGGATCGTGTTATGCCATACCTCTGCTCATCAAGTCCCATAAGGAACAGGTGCACTTTCTTCTCCAATTCTGAGCTGAGATTGCATGTACACTTCCCACATTTACACATCCGCAATTGCTCAAAATTGCCCAGTTCATCCCAAATTTTCTTCAGTTTCCTGTACTAATTTGTCACGACGGCGATTTTTTCGCGCTTCGCGCCCCGCCATCCCCGGGATTAGGGAGACAACGGTGCGCGGTGAAAAAGGAGGTGTGTTTTATAGTCGCAAAATTACGACTATAATTATTAGGACTCGCCACCTAGTATTAAGGTCACTAGAAACCTATTGGTCTACGAAAGTCTTGGGTAAGGGGACTTGTTGTGCAAGGAGAAGACGCATCACCCCCAGTGTACCCTCCCTAAGGCAAGCTGCATTGTTGTTTGATTTTTTTTTTCTACGTTAAAAATTTTTACACTGTATTTAAAAAAAAAACATTTTTTTTGTCTGCGGGTGTACTTTACTATGTAATTTTACACACAGTTAATAATCTCTTTTTTATCTACGAATGTACTTTACAAATGTAATTTTACACTGTAGTTAAAATTTCTTTTTTTATCTGCGGGTGTACTTTACAATGTAAATTTACACCGCCAAAGCTAAAACAAAATAATTGTTAAATTTTTTTTGATATTTTGGGAAAATTCCAATGGATAATCATAAACTGGTTACGATATCTGAATTTTTGTTTTAAAATATGAGAAAGATGTAACATTTTTTTTTACGAAAAATATGATGGAAAAACTTTGGAATCCGGCCGTATGCACGAAAACAAAAACATGTTTTTTTAATGCATTTTTTTGTTTTTGATTTTTGTAAACAAAAAATTAAAAAAATTATTTAGGTCAGGCCTGGCCCTTACCCAATGGGCTAGCCCAGCCAAGATGGGCCAAAGCCCAACTCTAATGTGCGGGGTTTGACCCGGTTAGCCAACTGGGCTGGGCCGAGAGCAACCTAGCCCACCAACCACTTCAATTCACGTGAAGTGAATTAATACACGCAGTTCACTTCACGTGAACAGTAACTGGTGGTCGGTCGACCACACGAGAGGCTCACCTACCACTGTCGCCGGGTAGAGGAGGCCGAGGTGGTTGTCCCTGTGGTAGTGGCATCAAAAATGGTGGCCCGTGGTGGCTGGGAGGAGCTCCTGAAGCTATCGGACTGATGCTGGAGGGGCTGCCTCTCCGTTGCTGCTGCTTGCCGGAGCTGCCTCTGCAACTGCTGGAGTTCACGACGAGCTCACCGGTGATGGTGAGATGGTCCTTGGTGATCGGCTGGCTGCTGTCGGAGGAGAAGAGGAGTTGTTGCACGTCCATTTTTTAGAGAGAGAACCATGTTGGGGAGAGAGAGAGATAGTTGTTGGCTGACGCTGGTGAGGAGAGAGAGACGACAATGCTGGTTTTAGAGAGAGAGAGCTGTCAACCGAGAGAGGGAGAGAGAGAGAGAGAGGTTGTTGACTGTGTTCATTCAGCCAGAGATGAGGAAGATGGCTGGTGTTGCTGTCGCCGGTGTCAAGGAAGAAGACAAAGGGCTGGTCTGTTGCCGAAGATAAGGAAGATAAAAAAATTCTTCCTGTATTCCCCTCTACTTTGTATTCATTTTCTCCTCTGTAAATCCCCCTCTCTCTCTGCATAAAATTCCTCTCTTCTTCACCCTGGTTTTTTTTTGTTCTCCGTGCTCCCTAGTGTTATTTTCCCCTCAGTGTTTTCTCAGTTTTCAGGCCCCCCTTTTGCTTTGTTTTCTCCCGCCTATTTATAGGTGAATGAGGCATGGTGCAGGCATGGAGTTGATGTAATGGGGTGTTATGCAGGGCATGGTTGAGTTATGGTGAGAGTGGTGGCAGGCACGGTGCAACATGGCTGCTTGTATGGCCAAGCATGGCTTCAAAAATTTTGTCTCTGTTTTTTTTTTTTTTTTTGAATTTGAAATAAATAAGTTGTGATAAAAAAGAGTTTTTTAATTGGACAAACCAGGAAGAACGATGTTTTTTAATGGCCCACAAGGCAAAATGGGAATATAATGTGCGGACAAGACCAAAACAAAAGGTAATCATGGAAGTAGACTTCATCTTCCAATACCGGCGCGCTCCCTTTTTCTAAAGCTTTGGTCGGGATCACTGTAATGGTGCAGATACTCGGCACCTCATCTTCGTGAAGCTTAATTGGGCGCAGGACCTGGATTTTCTTCGGATGTTATCCACCCTACCTTGATCAATTGCATGAGCCTCTTCTTGAAGGCACCACAAGTGTGAATGCTATGTCCCACAGCACTAGCATGGTACTCGCAGGTGAGGTCGGGTTTGTAGCAAGCAGGGTAAGGCGGCTGCAAAGGTGCCTGAGTTTCAGGAGCTATTTTCCCAATGCTTATCAACTTTTGATACATCTCATTTAAGGGCAATGGTAGCGGAGGTAGCTGTTCTTGAGTTTTCTGGTAACTTCTTTTAGGGAAATTCTTAGGTGGATCTTTGGCTTGAAGATTGATGTTAGCAATTTCAGAATTGGTTATTCCTACCCTTGTAGTCGTCTTCAAAATGTTCAGCATCTTTTCTTTTGCCTTCAAAGCCATTTTTCTCCACAAGCGTGAGAATTCTCCCACTTCGGATTCCCTGCTCTATCCTCTCTGCCACGGCTACAATATCTGTGAATTGTTGTTCTGAGCTGCCCATTAAATGTTCGTAATATGGGGCTCTTAGAGTGTTGGCAAATAATGTCACCATTTCTTTATCCAAAAGCAGGGGATGTACCTGTGTATCGAGATCTCTCCATCTCTGAGCATATTCCCTTATGCTTTCTCTGTTCATCTTTTCCAAGTTGGACAAACTTATCCTGTCAGGAGCAATGCCCATGTTGTACTTATATTGCTTGATGAAAGCATCTACCAGATCTTTCCAGTTGCGGATCCTGGTGTTAGCTAGTCTCATGTACCAATTCAAAGTTGCCCCACTCAAACTGTCTTGGAAGAAATGCATAAGCAATTTTTCATCATGCACTACTTCTGCCATTTTGTTACAGTATGATTTTAGGTGAGTGATGGGGCGTTGTGTCCCAGTGTACTTGATAAAGTTAGGAACATGAAACTTTTTTGGTATCACAACTTTCGGGACTAGACGCATTTTTGCAGCTTGTACTGGGTCATATAGGTTCACCCCTTCAATGGCCCTTATCCTAGCCTCCAATGTCGCCATCTTATCTTGGTTAATGACCTCTGATGTTGTTATAACCGTTGAGTTTGCGGCAGGTGTCGGCGCTGCTGATTGTACGACTGCTGGATTTTGTTGCGGATCCTGAACCCTTTCTCCTGTTACCTCTTCATGGTGATTCATTGCTTGTGCTTGACCAGCCACTGCGGGTCTAGTTAAAGGACCCTTGCCAGAGGTATTTCTCAGTGCTTGCTCGAGTAAGCTGGTAAGACTAGCCACACTAGCTTTCAGAGAATCCAGTTCGTCTTGAAAATGAGCATTACGATTTGCACGCTCTTCATCATCCTATTTCTCTGCTGGAGTCGAGTGGTAGGAGCTCTTCGGGGACCTATATTTTGACCTGCCGATAAAATGTTACGCACAGTGATGGATGCAAATGTATGTACACATCAGGTGAATTATTAGAGAGTTTGCACCTAAAGACAAGTTCTAAATCATTACATGAGGGGTAAGCTTTCTACCTGGTCTCGAAGGTCTATGAACTGCCCAGTGATCGCCTTATGTGAAGGTGGTGTAGGGGTTTACAGGAAATGGTTGGGGCACGATGTGACCGCCATTATCGAGTAAACACTCAGTTCATAGTTGGACGTTTCACGAATCTGAACCCCGACTGAAAGTCATGAGGCAGACCGCTAATCCCCGCCTAACTTAGAATTGGGTTTATTCAAGAAATTAAAATGCATGATGAAATTAATTCAAACCAGATGTTATGCATGAATTAAAAGTAAAATGCATGCTAAAGCAGTAAAAATGTGTGTAAAAAAAAAAGACTAAAGAACAAACAATCAAACAACAAAGCTCAGTCCAGCGATGTCCCTAGCGGCGATGTCCCTGGCAGAGTCGCCATCTGTTGCGACGACAATTTTTTTGCGCTTCGCGCCCCTCCATCCCCTGGGGTTGGGGAGACAACGGTGCGCGGTGAAAAAGGAGGTGTGTTTTATAGTCGCAAAATTACGACTATAATTATTAGGAGTCGTCACCTAGTATTAAGGTCATTAGGAACCTATTGGTCTACGAGAGTCTTGGGTAAGGGGACTTGTTGTGCAAGGAGAAGACGCATCACCCCCAGTGCACCCTATCTAAGGCAAGCTGCATTGTTGTTTGATTGTTTTTTTCTATGTTAAAAATTTTTACACTGCATTTTAAAAAAAAAACATTTTTTTATCTGCAGGTGTACTTTACGATGTAATTTTACACCGCAGTTAAAATCTCTTTTTTTATCTACGGATGTACTTTACAAATGTAATTTTACACCGTAGTTAAAATTTCTTTTTTTATCTGCGGGTGTACTTTACAATGTAAATTTACACCGCCAAAGCTAAAACAAAATAATTGTTAAATTGTTTTTGATATTTTGGCCAAATTCCAATGGATAATCTTAAATTGGTTTCGATATCCGAATATTTGTTTTAAAATATTAGAAAGATGTAACATTTTTTTTACAAAAAATATGATGGAAATACTTTGGAATCTGGCCGTATGCACGAAAACAAACACATTTTTTTAATGCAATTTTAAAAAAAAAATTAAAAAAAATATTTCGAGTCGCGCCTGGCCCAACCACATGGGCCAGCCCAACCAAGATGGGCCAAAGCCCAACTCTAATGTGCTGGGCTAGACCCGGTCAGCCAACTGGGCTGGGCCGAGAGCAGCCCAACCCAATAACCACTTCAATTCGCGTGAAGTGAATTAATTCACGTGGTTCACTTCACGTAAACAGTAACTGGTGGTCAGTCGACCACCACGAGAGGCTCACCTACCACTGTCGCCAAGTAGAGGAGGCCGAGGTGGTTGTCCCTGTGGTAGTGGCGTCGAAAATGGTGGCTTGTGGTGGCTGGGAGGAGCTGTCGGACTAATGTTGGAGGGGCTGCCTCTCCGTTGCTGCTGCTTGCCAGAGCTGCCTCTGCAACTGCTGGAGTTCATGGCGAGCTCGCCGGTGATGGTGAGATGGTCCTTGGTGATCGGCTGGCTGCTGTTGGTGGAGAAGAGGAGCTGCTGTACGTCTGTTTTTTAGAGAGAGAGAACCATGTCGGGGAGAGAGAGAGATAGTTGTTGGCTGAAGCGGGCGAGGAGAGAGAGACGACGATGCTGGTTTTAGAGAGAGAGATGTCAACCGAGAGAGAGAGAGAGGCTGTTGACTGTGTTGATTCAGCTGGAGATGAGGAAGATGGCTGGTGTTGTTGTCGCCGGTGTCAAGGAAGAAGACGAAGGGCTGGTCTGTTGCTGAAGATGAGGAAGATGAAGCTCTCTCTCTGCATAAAACTCTTTGCTTCCCCTGCGTGTTTTTAAAATCTTCCTGTATTGCCCTCTACTTTGTATTTTTTTCTCCTCTGTAAATCCCCCTCTCTCTCTGCGTAAAATTCCTCTCTTCTTCACCCTGGTTTTTTTTTGTTCTCCGTGCTCCCTAGTGTTATTTTCCCCTCAGTGTTTTCTCAGTTTTCAGCCCCCCCTTTTGCTTTGTTTTCTTCCGCCTATTTATAGGTGAATGAGGCATGGTGCAGGCATGGAGTTGATGTAATGGGGTGTTATGCAGGGCATGGCTGAGTTATGGTGAGAGTGGTGGCAGGCGTGGTGCAGCATGGTTGCTTGTGTGGCCAAGCATGGCTTCAAAAATTTTGTCTCTGTTTTTTTTTTTTGAATTTGAATTTGAAATAAATAAGTTGTGACAAAAAAGAGTTTTTTAATTGGAAAAATCAGGAAGAATGATGTTTTTATCTTTAATTTTGGCTTTCGATTTCACCCAAAAAGTTTCATCACCGAAAATTCCGATCGTCTCAATTTAACCCAAATTAAGCTTCCAAATTTAATTTCTCACCAATTAAGCCCTTAATAAAATTAATTTGACCCATTTAAAGTATAATTAAGCTCTTGCACTTAATTAAATTGTTCAATTGGGCTCTCAATTAATTCCGAAGCATAATTACACTTTAAATTGGCCAACGATTAAAAGAAAAATTTTGGCTTGAAAATATCCAAATGATGTCTTAAGCCATGATTGTCAATAAAAACAAAACAAAAATAGGAAATGATAAACCACATAGAAAACATCACAATCTAACAAGTATTGTTGATTACATTTTGAGCATCAATGGAGCTTCTTGGGCCTCCCAACTTTAGAACTTATCTCTTTCGACTAGCTTTCAATCGAAGGTACTGGTAGCAACTTCTAGGACCTTTCTTCATTTCCCATCCTTTTTCTTAGTTGAGTATCGTGGGTCCCAAAAGAGAAACCTATGTTTCTCGGTTGACGATGCGTGCACAAATGTATGAGAAAATGCATGATATGATGCTTTGTATATTGGGTATGGATGCATCTTTCTCGTGAACAATTAATAGTCACCACTTCATAAACACAGGTTCTCTTGTCACATTACTTTGTTAGGAATACTGCCTTTCAAGTTGTTTGTTTGAATCATATTCACCAAGAGATAGATTTTGCATTAAAGATGGGTAAATGCCATTTTCGTTAATGTTTGATAATTACATTTAGAAATATATTTCCTAAAAATGCATCCTTATCCACATTCTAGAAATGAGTCGCTACCTTGTTAACCTCAATCACAATGCAATTTAGGTCATAGATTGGTGATAACCTCTTAACATAGTTTCTAAAGCAATTTCCTTCAGTCAATTGCGATGGTTTTGAATTTTCCTCATTTTCCATCATGGAAAATTTAGCAGTGGTGCTCATTTTGTTCACAAGTCCTTGAAGTCAAAACGCTTCTTTTTTATGCAAAAAGATATTATGGAGCATACACCCTAACGATAGGTTCTAGTTCTTTGATGTGAGACGTAAGGTAGGTTTACTATTTGGTCTCTAAAAAGGGTCTCTTGCTATCCCAGTGATCACCTTTGTAAAGGCGATATGGGGTTTAGCAGGTAGTGGGATGATACGTATACCAATCACTACTAGTCTAAACACTCAGCAAAGAGTTGGGGTTTACACAAACATAAACCTTGACTCAAGTCATAGGTAAGCTGCTAGTCCCCTACCTAACTTAAAGTTTAATGTGTGTGCCAATAATAAAAGGTGATGCATGACAGGACATATTATGATGACAGGATGTAAAGATGCATGCTAAAGACTTTGAACAAAATAAACCATTCATAGTAAAAAAAAATCAACAATACAAAGCACAAACAAACAAATTGCCAAGCCTAGTCCAAAAGGCCCTAGTGGAGTCGCCATCCTGTCGCACCCTCCGTGAGAGCGCGGTGTTGCGGCGACCCTCCCCGTGAGCGGGGAATTCAATGTCAGGGTTTCATTTTTATTTTCATGAGAAAAAGGAGTCGCCACCTAGTATTATGGTTACTAGGAAACCTAAAACTGGTCTTTCAGAGATTCTAAGGCAAGGGACTGGTTGCGTAAAGGGAAGGTTTTAGCACCCCTAGTACGCCCTACCTAAGGTAAGCTGCTTGGTGTTTTGGTTTGCTTATGATTTGCTATGGTTTTGATCATTCAAAGAATATCATGGTTAAATGATGATGGTGCATTATTCCTGTAAAAATATTTTGGATATTTACCACTTTAAGGTTTCTTTATCCAAATATTTACGGTGAATAACAACGAATTATCCCCGCTAATATTTTGGATATTACCCACTTTAGGATTTATTTATCCAGATACCAAGCAGTGAAAATAGCGAATTATCCCCGATAATATTTTGGATATTAACCATTTTAGGATTTATTTATCCAAATGCCAACAGTGAATAATAGCAAATTATCCCCGCCAAATATTTTGGATATTAACCCCTTAGGATTTGTTTATCCAAATATCAACAGTGAATAATGAATTCCCAAAAATAAGATTTTTGATATTTTTGGAATATTGGCCAATACCCTTTGGATTTTACAAACATGTTGTAAAGTCCAAAAATGCAAGAAATGATTTTTCTTTGCGAAATCCATGCTAAAACACATTTTTCTTCAAACTCCGAGATAATATATATTTCTTTGAAAGAAAAAGAATTTTTGAAATATGCTAGTGTATTGGCTATATGCACAAAAAACAACACATTTTATATTTTTTTTAAAAGATATATTTTTTATTGCAAATTTTGTATTTTTAATTTTTTATATTTTTGTTTGTATTTTTTCGATGGGCTGGCTGTCAGCCGACCTAAAATCATGCTAGGCGGTCAGCCCCCCACCTCGGGCTGGGCGGTCAGCCCAGCTACTTTTCGGCTGGGCTGCCAGCCCATCCTACCTCGAGCTGGGCTGCCAGCCAGCCACGCCACTACAGGCTGGGCTTTCAACCCATATGACTGGAAGCCCAGAATCTATATGGGCTGGGCTTCCAGCCCATATTACCTAAAGGGGGTCAGGCTGGGCAGAAAGCCTGGCCCTACCAGCCCACTGTCCACGTGCAGGGACAGTGGGCGGGGAGTGAATTAATTCACTCCCCCCGCATGCAGCGATGTTGAAGATCATGAATAGTGATTTTTAGAGTGTGATGAATGGCTTACCTGTTACCACCTTTGGGTAAAGGAGGTCGAGGTGGTTCTTCCTATCGTGGTGGTGTCAGAAATGGTGGCCTGTAATGGCTGGAGTGGATGTCAGAAAGTGGACGGGTCACGTTGCAGCTACGACTGCTGCTGCTGCCTCCTTCAGCTGAGAAGGTGGCTGAGGTGCTAGAGTGGTGGTGGAGAGGTTGGCGACGACAGGGTGGTGCGAGGTGGCCGGAGTTGTTGGCTGTTGGCAGAGAGAGAGTGACACTGGAGTGCCTGGTTTTAGTGAGAGAGAGAGAGTCGACTTGAGAGAGTGAGAGTAGCTGCAGCGTGGGGAAGGAGATTCCGCAAATTTGGCTTTGCATTTCTCTACTTATCCTGTGTTCTTTTTTTCATGTAAATTCCTTTTTTTTCTTCCCCCCCACTTAGGGTTGTCTCTGCATGCTTATTTATAGCAGAGAAAGCAGCCCTTCGGCTGCCCATGGCGTGTAGCGAAGGGCTGCTACCTCTGCGTTGCCTAGTAATGGGTATTGCTGTGGTGGGCGTGCCTGACACTGTTCCGATAACTAGAAAGTGCAGACATGCCTGCAAGCATAAATGCTTTGGTAAAAAATACAATTTGGTTCCTCGATTTACAATTGCTCTAATTGCACCCCCAATTGAATTTAAACTTTCAATTTTTGTGCAATTGCATCTCGTTAAAAATTCATGAGTAACCTTAGCTTTGTGCGCCTTTTTTATTCTAGTACTTCGTTTCTGATTTGCGTGATTTAACCATCAATCGACCATTAAACTCTCAATTTGTTCAATTTTGCCCCTGTACCAAGATCTTTTGGATTTTTGTCTTTTTTTGATATTTTTTATTTTTCTTCTGAAACCTAAAAAAAAGTGGGTCAAAAATTGGGTAGCAACAATGTGAATCAATTGCCTAATTTTCTCTTTGATGGGAGGATAAAATTAGATAACAAATTGATGAGAGGTGTCCCTAATCTACCTATAAATAATAGCTTGTGTAATTCATTTCCGGCTACTGGTAGGCATAGATAAGAAGATTTCTCTCAGAAAAATTTTCTATTATTTTGAAGCTGTGATGTTGCTGCATTGGGATTTTTTTCGAGCTTGAGCAAAAATAACTGAAGGTATTTAAAATCTAGATTTCCGCCGCTATGTGTATTTAGTATTTGATTATATAAAGTGTTTAACAAAATATGTAATCTCAAGTTATATATATTGATATGGATCAATATAAAATGATAATATTTCAAAATTTTAATAAATAAATAAAATGATATTTAAAAAAAATAAATTAGATCTTGTTTGAGTTTTAATCGAGTCATGAATTGATTCAATAAAATGAACAAATGAACTATCATATAATTCGGTGTATGTTTAGCACTGTGTTTTAAAAATATTTTTGAAAGAATTTAAATTATTTTATTTTTTCCATTTTACTATACTAATAACAAACATAATTTTTAAAAAATAAAAAATATATCATTTCAATATAGCAAGAAAGTGGATATGTGTTAGGAACTATGTCAGAAAAGTCTTTGAACTTTAATTCGGTGCTTTTTGATTACCATCAAGACTAACCCTTTCATCAACAAGCAAAGGAATCAAATCTAATGGTGTCAAAGGGTTAAAACCATAAACAATTTTAAATGGGGAATAATCAGTAGTAGAATGCACACTACGATTATATGCAAATTCAATGAATGGCAAACAATTTTCCCAATTTTTAAGATTCTTTTGAATGATAGCCCTTAACAATTGAATCAAAGTCTAGTTAACAACTTCGACTTTGCCATTTGTTTGTGGATGACAAGTAGTAGAATATAAAAGTTTAGTTCCTAACTTACCCTACAAAACCTTCCAAAAATAACTCAAAAACTTAACGTCTCGATCGGATACAATGCTCCTAGGAAGACCATGTAGCCGAATGACCTCTCTAAAGAATAGGTCAGCTATATTGTTGCATCATCTAATTTATGGCAAGCAATGAAATGTGTCATCTTAGAAAATCTATCCATAACAACAAATATAGAATCTCTCCCTTTCCTAGACCTAGGTAGACCCAAAATGAAATCCATAGAAATATTAACCCAAGGTTCCTTAGGAACAGGCAAAGGTGTGCATAGTCCATGAGGCATTACCCTAGACTTAGCTTGTCTACATGTTATGCACCTATCACACATTCTTTGAACATTTCTTTTCATATTAGGCCAATAAAAGTGCTCATGTAGAACCTCCAAAGTTTTAGTCATTCCAAAATACCCCATTAAACCTCCCCCATATGCTTCCCTCACAAGCAATTCACGTAAAGAACAATTAGGCAAACATAACTTATTTTTCTTAAACAAAAATCCATCATGCCTAAAATATTTATCCTTGGCTGAAACCTTGCATATGTCATATATAGCACCGAAATCAGCAACTACATTTTCCTGACCTTGCTTGTATTTAATCACATATGGAAAAATTCAATAAACTCAACCCACTTAGCATGTCTCCTACTTAACTTACCTTGACCCTTTAAATGTTTCAACGATTGGTGATCAGTATGTATGACAAACTCTCAGGGCCACAGATAATGTTGTCACGTCTTCAAAGCCCGCACGACTGCATACAACTCTTTATCATAAGTGAGATAATTAAGAGTTGCACCATTGAGTTTCTCACTAAAATAAGCGATGGGCCGTTTTTCTTGCATTAAAACGGCTCCAATACCTATTCTTGAAGCATCAAATTCAATCTCAAAAACTTTATTAAAATTAGGTAAAGATAGTAAAGGTGTCAAAATCAACTTTAGTTTTAACAAGCTAAAAACATTTTCTTGCTCTTCTCCCCACTTGAAACCCACGACTTTCTTAACAATTTCAGTCAATGGAGAGGCTATCGTACTAAAATCTTTAACAAATCTCCTATAAAAACTAACCAAACCATGAAAACTCCTAACGTCTGTTATGGATTTTGGGGTTGGCCATTCTTGAATAGCCTTAACCTTAGCCTCATCCATTTCTATACCTTTTGCACTAACCACATATCCAAGAAAAACAATCCTATCCATGCAAAAGTCACACCTTTTTAAATTAGCATATAAGGACTCTTTTCTAAGCACATCAAGAACTTGTCTCAAATGACTTATATGCTCATCAATCTCCTTACTATAAATTAAGATATCATCAAAGTAAATGACTACAAACTTATCAATAAAAGCACGCAGCACATGATTCATCAATCTCATAAAAGTACTAGGTGCATTAGTAAGTCCAAAAGGCATAACAACCACTCATACAAACCATATTTAGTTTCAAAAGCAGTTTTTCCATTCATCCCCTTCTTTCATACTAATTTGATGATAACCACTTTTCAAATCAATTTTCGAAAACAATTTAGAACTATGTAATTCATCCAACATATCATCTAATCTAGGAATGAGATGTCAATACTTTACAGTGATGTTATTGATGGCTCGATAATCCACACACATTCGCCAAGTTTTATCCTTTTTTGGAACAAGAAGCACGGGAACAACACAAGGACTTATGCTCTCTCGAATGTATCTTTTCGACATCAACTCCCCCACTTACCTTTGACACTCCTTAGTCTCTTCAGGATTGCTCCTATAAGCCGACCTATTTGGTATAGATGCTTCTGGAACAAAGTCAATTTGATGCTCAATACCTCTAATTGGCAGCAACCCACTAGGAATGTCATCCAGAAAGATCCTCAAATTCCTGCAAAAGAACTTTAACAATACTAAGATAACAAGAATCTAAATCATTTGAGTTAAAGAATGCCTCCTCATACACAAGTAAAATCATAGGCAAGTCAAAAAGATAGTCATGTTTAAGATCATTAGATTTTGCAAAAAAATGAAGGTGTTTCCCCACTTTTTCTACACACTCTTCTTTTCTCACCCTTTCTTTCTTCTCTCCATTTATTTTCTCTCCACTCTCAGCCTTCTTTTTTTTTTTTTGTTCTTGGCCATAACCCTCCCCTAATGTCCTAAGGGCCGAAACTTTGTTCCCTTTTGTTTTCAGCTCATGGCTCACTTTCTTTTCTCTCTTCCTTACATCCTCACCATGTTGTTCAACTTGTTTTTCCATTTTGGCCAAATCTTTTTGTTCCTCCGCTTTGGCCGAAACATGTTGCTCTTCCTCATAACCCTTTTTTAATTGAATTTGATCTTCATATACTTGCTCAAAAATGAGAGAAATATACTCCATGTTGGATAGAATGGTGAAACCATTATTCAATTCAGGAGAGCATGAAATGGAAAGAGAAGAAACATGTGCAATGAATAATGTTGATGAATAACATATTAAAACCATTTTTTGATTTTTTACTGTTTGTTTTCAATTTATTCTGTTATCTTTTTTTTTTAATTTTTCATCGTTTTTTAAAGCATTAGTGTTTGGGAAATAAGGATTTGCAAAACCCTCCTAATGATGATCCAACATAAAAAGAAGCCATGGGATCATCAACTTGCATTACCTAAAGTATGCACCATCAAGTTGGAAACACTAAATCTATTGTTAAATGTTTTTTAAAAAAACACAGAATCTTCAGAATGTTGGGAACAAAACATACCCCAAGTATTTGGAACTTGTCAAACTTTATTGTTGTTAATCAACTCTTATTAACACACACACTCTTTGCTCAACACACTTATATCAACATATATATATATATATATAAAAATACATTACAATGCTTAAATTTCTAATTACATCTATTGGAAAATTATTACTCTAACTATTATAATCTGATTGATTAGAAATCTACGTATTTGACTAAACAATGATTCTAATAAACTAACGTAATATAATTTTTTTTTATCAAGAATTCCTCTATTTACAAGGATCTTATCTAGCAATCCCTTCTTTAAAATGATTTTCTTCTAACCTTATCATGAATATCCATTTACATCAATGATTATTTGTCTTTTTGAAAGTTTCTTCAACTCCCATATGTTGTTTATTTTTTAAATAAAAAAATAGGATCAATTTTATCATCCATAATATTTTGTCACTTTATTTTTTTTGGATGTGAGGAAACCTTACTCTCTAGAAAGGGTATTTTGTAAGCCTACATGAGTGAGTAAAATCCCAACTGTTCTAAGCTCTTACAAGGGATGCACGTCCTGACTCGAACTACACCTGCTGTGCAGATTGCAGGCTCTTATCATCACACCATGTCCCTTGGGGACTTTATCTTCTTAATAGCATCTTCAAAAGTCATAGAATCACAAATGAGATTAGAGCACATGAGTAAGTAAATCATCATATTAATTGTTTGTAATTATCTTATAATCACACATCGTTTTTTTCTAGCTCAAAAACTTTTTCTTAATCTCTTAAATAGTTTTCAATCTCAATGCCCAGTAAGAAAATCTGTTTGTTCCTTTTAAATCCTGTAGAATTACTTAGAGTATTCTTACTCTATTTTATATATAAAATCTTCACGTTTATGATTAAGTGATTCAACATCAACCCTTATTTCTCAGTTAAATAATGGTCAATAAAAGTTGCATGCGTTGACAACAGAGTCAAGGCATTGTAGTTAGTAGATGATGCATTTTCTTTTATAAAACAATTTGTTTAAGGATCCTGGGTCAGGGTCAAGTGTGTTAAGGAACCATCTCATCTAAAAGCTTAAGTTGTTAGGTGAGGCTTCAGAATATAATTAAGTGAGTCAAGCCTAACAGTGTGAGCCTAGCTTTGAGTTTTTTTTTTTTTATATATATATATATATATATAAAACTTTCGTTTTCAATTAGTAAACGTGGTTTTTTAGTTTTCTATTTCTTGGAAAGAAAAATCTACAAAATACAAAAAAAAAATGAACAAGTATATTTTTTTTCAAGAAATAACTCAATAATTTTTTCATTTATCATCCTTAAGGAGCGTGACATGATGGCAGAGGACTTGCGATCTATACAGCAGGTCTTGAATTCGAGTAAGGGCGTTCAACCCTTGTAAGAGCACAGGACAACCAGAGTTTTACTTGCTCACCTGAGCCCACAAAATACATTTTCTGGGGGTGAGGTTTCCTCGCATAAAAAAAAATCTTTTCATTTATCAATACTATTTTTTTCTCAAGTGATATTTTATGTTCCAACCATATGGTTGAATTGAGTAAAGTATACAGTTATGATATGCTAGTGAGAAAGTGTAAGATAAACACCAGTTGAATAAAATATTGATCTTTTTATTATATTTATTTTTAGTTGAATGTTATTCTTGTACTAACAGCCAAATGATTGGTGGATAGCATTGATAAGAAAATGTCTTTCTATCATATTGATTTGCCATATTGAAAAATATCTCTTTTAAAGAGTTTTTTATTATTTTTTTCATTCTTAGTTTGTGAATTATTTTGAAAATTACATAAACGTTGGAGCCTTTTTCATTACTATTTTAATAAAAATGAAAAAAAATACACGATAAGTTAATGAAAATGAAACGAAACATAAACCGAGGAAGGAGAAAAATGAATTCTACCCAAGAAACTTGGAATTAATGTCCCTACTCTAATGGCCATGCTGTTGATTTTTACCCAAGTCAATCTTCTCCCATCACCAGCTTAGCAATGATCAGCAGGTTTCTTATGGAAAAGATTTGGGTATTATATATATATATATATATATATTCCCTAAAATCAATCCAAATTTCTTGTATGTCAAGTATGTTAGAGAATAATATAAATCATAATATAGGGTCTCACCTAACAACTTAAGCTTTTAGGTGAGATGGTTCCATAAGATAGTATCAGAGCCTTGTTGATCCAGTAGTAACGAGTTTGAATCTCACCACCTCCATTCTATTTGATAAAAATCAAGCACAAGATAGTGTGAGTCTATGCAAGTTTCAAGCCCAAAGAGCTTTTACTTGAGGGAATATGTTAGAGAATAATATAAATTATATTATAGGACCTTACCTAACAATTTAAATGTTTAGGTGAGATAGTTCCTTAAGATAGCAGATGATTTTAGAAAATAGTGGAGCGAATGCTTTGGCTACAAAATTTATCGTTAATTTTCTTTTTATTTTTATTTTTTGTGCAGTGATCAGACAATATTTTCAGGCAAGTAATTAATTTATAAACATTGTACAAGTCTTCATATTTTCCAAAGAAACAGGCAGACGAAAAGTCATTTTGATTAATACAATGCTTTCATGCATGCAGGATTATTCAGAGGCTGAAACGTCAGAGAAACTACCAAGTAAGAAAAATTAAGGAAACGAAAGGTACCGCATAGGAGAACAAGTCAGATTTCTTTGAAGCTGCAACATGAGACTTAATGAGGAGAACAGTTTTTTTCCGTCTAAAAGGAACAGTGTAAACGAAACGCGGAGTAACTCGTTCGTATAGTTTTTAATTGTAGATAACTTGGGTAAATTTGTCTATCCATTTTGTTTATGAGTTGCCTTTTTCCACCAGTAATATTAGATCTGAAATATTATACATAAAAATGTTGTGATTTTGTTTTTTTACAAAAACAATCTAAAATCCAAGAATTAAATTTTTATAAGAAATAAAACTTAAACAAAAGAGGACAAAATTAGAATAATAAGCCAAAATTATTTTTTTATTTTATAAGATTTATTCCTCCTATTATTATATGAAAATTATTTCAGAACACTGTGTAACGACCCGGTTTATATATATATATATATATATACACCTAACACACATGGTGCCGGTAATCAGTGAACCTGATTCACTGTACATCACCGAAATACCATCCATACAATCCACATTTCATTTAAAAGTGAATCTTACATCAACACTTGATATTATGGATGCATGATCAGAAGTTCATATTAAAATATAAATACATAGACATGAGTTTTCATTCCTATCCTACTGATAGCCATTACGAATTTAAACAAAAGGTTCTAATAAAAATTATACGTGCAGTACATTGATTCAAACATAATGCATTGTGATTTAGAATGCATCTACATGATTCCTCGCAAAAGTAGGTTCCCGTGTATCGGGTTCCTTAGACATCTCATGGATGTGACGTCCCTGCCGCAGTACAAAACATTTAAGAGAATGTAATTACTTAATGATAATAATAATAATAAGAATAATAATAATAATAATAATAATAATAATAATAATGGTCTGGCAGTTAAAGGAGGCATTAACATTTATAATTTCTTCATGTACTTGGTACAAATAGCTTGTAATGCATACAAAGGAACCAAATTTAACAGTAACATGTCCCGAAACAGTAACAGGTCTCAAAAGAGTAACATGTTCCGAAACAGTAACAGGTCTCAAAAGAGTAACATGTTCCGAAACAGTAACAGGTCTCAAACACTAACATGTTCCGAAAATGTAACAGGTCTCAAACAATAACAGGTTCCGAAACAGTAACATGTTCCGAAAGAGTAACAGGTCTCAAACAATAACAGGTCTCAAAACAGTAACATGTTCCGAAACAATAACAGGTCTCAAAACTAACATGTTCCGAAAACAGTAACAGGTCTCAAACACTAACATGTTCCGAAACAGTAACAGGTCTCAAACAATAACAGGTCTCAAACACTAACATGTTTCGAAAACAGTAACAGGTCTCAAACACTAAAATGTTTCGAAAACAGTAACAGGTCTCGAAACAGTAACAGGTCTCAAACACTAACATGTTCCGAAAACAGTAACAGATCTCAAACACTAACATGTTCCGAAAACAGTAACAGGTTCCGAAACAGTAACAGGTCTCAAACACTAACATGTTCCGAAAACAGTAACAGGTCTCAAACACTAACATGTTTCCGAAAATAGTAATAGGTCTCAAACACTAACATGTTCCGAAAACAGTAACAGGTCTCAAACACTAACATGACCTTAAATCAATTTCGACCCAATCATCCTGGGTCCACAAAATCTTAAACATCATCACAACCATAATTAATAGTCTGTCTATCCTCTTAAGGCAACACTTGTTGAGTTAATCGTTCACACCTTGGTCATCCTTTTCGGATACCATTAGTCAAAGCTAATCAATCGTTCGTGTCGGTCATCCATTCGGATGCCATTAGCCGAAGCTAATCAATCGTTCATGCCGGCCATCCATTCGGATGCCATTAGCCGAAGCTAATCAATCGTTCATCAACATTTACGCATTCAACAATCTGATATAGGTTCTAACACAATAGGAGTAATATTCATGTTAAAGTATTTCCTTATTCAACGTATGAAAAAGGAAGGTGCAAGTCACCTACCTGTTGTGGATGCTCTGCGCGTGGTCCCTTGTTGTTGCTGTTGCACTACACTTTTGTTCCCTCCAGCAATTACAGGAAATTCTCGTAAATCATTTCCAACCTCCGATACTCTTCGTAACAACCCTACCGAAACAATTCAATATGCCTTTACATTTGTTATTCTTTTATAACTTTTGTCAATCAAAAATATCATTATAAACACCCCTTTTCTTAATATAACTTGTTTCTTTCCCTTTAAGGTGTCTCACTTCATCGTTTCGCAACTTCCCCCTCTTTTCCCTTTTTTTTCTCAAAGCTGCCCGCAGAGGTCGGATTTCGACCTCTTCCCATATGTTTCACTATAACAGGAGTTGTAGAACTCCGTTTTGTACAAACTTTATCTCGTTAGAAATATAACATATAGGTCTACAACTCTTATGAAGGGAATAAAACCCATTTCTATCCCTAAAATTCACGAAATGCATCTCGAAAGTGACAGACCTGCTGTTCTGCAGAGCCTGCCCTTCACAGTCACGTCAAGTGACCCTTAACTAGAGTTATAAAATTACAAATTAAGTGAAACAAGTTTCCTTGGATAGTAGACATCCAGAACTACAACTCATACAAAGGAACCCAATCCTAATTCTCTTGTTTTCCCACTCAAATTATCTCCAAAAATCAAGAGATGAATCTGTCAAGTTAGTCACTTCTACAACACATGATTTGGACGAAAGTTGGCCTTGGGAAAACAATACTTCCCTCATTCTTTTCATGCCCAAACATTCATTACACAACTATTCACATGCAACATAACATATACAATGATTATTTTACAAAACACATAATCTTTCTCTCCTAATTTCTATCCTTAATGGCCAACCATGGCCTTTCCTAGGGTTCCCCCTTTTTCCTTTCCATTTGTCTTGCCAATTAACTCTCATTTCATCCAATTTCGTGCCACATTCATCAATTTCACACGATTCCACATTTCCCCCAAAATGTTTCAAGAACCTTAACCCAAATTTCATAAAGAAAAATAATGCAATTTAACCATAAAGTCAAGAATCTTTTAGATGCATATAGAAACACTTTACCAGGAAGGATTCAAGATCCTAATAGCTTGTGAAATCACAATATCCTCCTCTCCTCTTTCTCTTCCTACAGTTGCAGCCCAAACACTCCTTTTCCTCCACTTTTTCCTTCCAATAAAACTCCAAATCTTTGGGTTTTTTGATGTTTGAATGTTTTGATAACCCTTAATCTCACTTTCATTTCAAAATTCTTCTTTAATTTGGGTAAGATAATATCAAAATCTCCCTTCCTTTCTTCCCCTCCCTTTCTTCCTGGAAATGAGAGATAAGAGGGGTATTTATACTCCTCAATTTCTCTTATTACACTAAGGCCCCCCATTTCCTTGAAATGTTTCTTTTTACCCCACATGTTCTCTTATATTTTAAATCATAATCTTTACATTTATTTCAATTTCACCCTCACCTCAACTTATTTTATTTCTCTTTTAATTTATTTCTTTAATTTAACACTTAAATTTATTTCCCGGGTTTTACACTGACATTAATTTTTTTTCTTCAAAAAATCCTAGGTCATTTTTTCTCTATATATATATATTTTAAGTCGTTAATATTAACTAAATATTTAAATATATAATTAGTCTCACATATTTATAAGAAAAAAAACTTAAAAATAATTATTATCATTATTTTGAATGTCTTATCTATAATAATTGAAAATTTCAACACTTAAGAATATTAAAAAAAAAGAAATTAGAAATAAAATAAATGACAAAACATAAATAAATATTATTAGATTTAAAAAAATTATATGACCTGAAGAATAAAAAAATTCAAAATCAAACAACAAAGAGAAAAAATAATAAATATCATTTTTTCACAAATTAAAATTTAAACATTACATAAAGAAATTAAAACCTTCATAACAATGGAAATAATAAAAATTTGAGAAAAAGAGTAAGAGCATGTATATATAAACATAGAAAAAAATAGAAACCATTTACAAAAAATATATAAGAAATAAAGGATGTAAAATAAAATTCAAGACTAAAAGTATAAGGGCCAAAATTAAAAACACATATATAATAAATTAAATTTAAAGGACAAAATTGAAACAAATCAAAACTTTGATACCGAAAAAATTAAAGAATTTAAGACGATATTTTTTAATTCTAGATAACTTGGGTAAATTTGTCTATCGATTTTATTTATGAGTTGTCTTTTTCCCCAAGTAATATTGGATCTGAAATGTTATACATAAAAATGTTGTAAACGTTTTTTTTTACAAAAGCAACCTAAAGTCCAAGAATTATTTTTTTCTAAGAAATAAACTCAAACAAAAGAGGACAAGATTAGAATTAAAAGCCAAAATTATTTTTTTATTTTATAAGATTTATTGCTCGTATTATTATATTAAAAGTATTTCAGAACATTGATATTAATTTTTTTCTTCAAATAATCCTAGCTCATTTTTTATATATATATTTTCAGGCGCTAATATTAAATAAATATTAAATTATATAATTAGTCTCACATATTTATAAGAAAGAAAACTTAAAAATAATCATTATCATTATTTTAAATGTCTTATTTATAATAATTAGAAATTTCAACACCTAAAAATATTAAAAAAAGTAATTAAAAACAAAATAAATGACAACATAAATAAATATTATTAGATTCAAAAACATTATATGACCTCAAGAATAAAAAAAAATCAAAATCAAAATCAAACAACAAAGAGAAAAAATAATAAATATCAATTTTTAAATGATCATTAATACAAATTAAAATTTAAACATCACATAAAAAAATTAAAACCTTAATAACAGTGGAAATAATAAAAATTTGAAACAAAACTAAGAGCATATACATATAAACATGGGAAAAAATAGAAACCATTTACGAAAAATATATAAAAAATAACAGAATTAAAATAAAATTCAAGATTAAAAGTATAAGGACCAAAATGAAAAACACATATATAATCAATTAAATTTGAAGGACAAAATTGAAACAAATCAAAATTTTGATACCAAAACAATTGAAGAATTTAAGACAAAACCGGAAATTGAAAGAACATGGACCGAAATGAAACTTAAATATATAATGAATTTGCATTAAAGGATACAATTGAAACAAATCAAAACTATGATACCAAAAATGTATTTAAGCGTGTCCATTGAGACCCACCTCACTTTCCTGGGAACTTACCTGGATGTAATTTGGAAAAATACTGTTTAATTAATATTGGTTTGTTTGATTCCTAAAGTACCTTATCTAGGCATCGATATAATTATTAGATGTTAATGAAGTAGTAATTATCATAATAATTTTAGAAATGCCACAGCATCTGATTTTATAAATGATAGTTACATCAAGAAAATATATGTGAACTTCTTAAGGAAAATTAACATCGGGTTGTAATTAATTCATAAATTTAATTGCTAATCCCCACAAGGATGTTTTTATTTTTATGACTTAATAAGAATAAGATAGTAAATTTAATATTTAAGAAATAAAATTTATCTTACGTCTACAGGTACGGAAAATTTTATTTATTAAAATTTAAATTTATTAGACTTATTAATAAGTAGTAAATTTCATGCGTGATGCAACCTTTGCCCACAGGTAGGTTGAAATTGACATTGGTTAATTTAAATAAAGTTATTTCATAGCAATAAAATAATTTTTAGTTTCCTTGATAATTGCAATTATTCCTTTCGCTTTGATTGATATAGTTCCAATGCTAAATGGTATTAATTTTTTTGAATGGAAAGAAAATTTGCTTTTTTCGACGGTGATTTTTGTACGCGCTTCGCGCCCCGCCATCCCCCGTGATTTGGAGATAACAGCGCGCGGTGAAATTGGGGTTGTTTTATAGTCATAAAAATTACGACTATAATTATCAGGAGTCGCCACCTAGTATTACGATCACGAGGAAACCTATTGGTCTGCGAGAGTCTTGGGTAAGGGGAGTTGTTGTGCAAGGGGAAGATGCATCACCCCCAGTGCACCCTACCTAAGGCAAGCTGCATTGTTGTTTGATTGTTTTTCCTAAGTCATGTTTTTATTGGTCTTTTCTAAGGTTCGATGTAGATTTCTCTTCATGAGAGAATCTCTACCTCATTGCAGGTTGAAAGCCTAACCAATAAATTTTGCACCACATTTTAAAAAAATCAATTTTTAACTATCTATGAGTATACTTTACAGTGTAATTTTACACCGCGATAGATAAAACAAAATTATTTTTAAATTATTTTTGACATTTTGGCCGTCTTCCAACGGAAAATTGTAAACCGGTTACAATATCCAATTTTCGCTTTAAAACATGGAAAAGATGCAACACATTTTTTATGAAAAAAATATGTTGAGAAAAACCTTGGAATTCGGCCGTATGCACGAAAACAACATATTTTTTGTTTTTGTTTTTATGTTTTTTTTTAAATGCAATTTTTATGTTTTTTTTTATGCAACTCACACACCCATTCTCTTTTTCATTATTTTTTTGGGTACATTTTACAATTACATAACATGTATAAGAAATAAAAATAATAACAATTTAAAACACATAAACATCTAAAAATTACAAAAAAAAAACCTCCTCGGAAACACTCCTGACAGTGGAGGCAGCACAAGAGCACTGGTGGCGCGTGGAACCACGCGCCCCCGTCATTGGCAGCGCATGGTTCCACCCGCCGCCACCGATGAAGAAACTTGACAGGGGGTGTGGCTTTCTATCATAAGTTTTTTAGCAGTGTCGTCATGTTGACTTAACATGCCCCCAGTATTTTGTTTGGGCTTTTTATCATGGGTTTTTAGCACTAACATCATGTTGACATGACATGCCCCCAAGTATTTTGTTTAGGCTTTTATCGTGACATGAATCCCAGTATTTTGTTTGGGCTTTCTATGTTGGGTTTTTAGTACTACCAAAATGTAGAATTGATTTGCTATAATGTACTAAAACCTTTTATGTTTATGCCCCCAGCTTTGTTTGGGCATCTATTGTCATTGAGGACTACTTTGTGGATTGAAAAAGTATTTTTTTTTCTTTGCACTTGCCCCCCAGTGTAGGGTGTGATCCTTGTCAGGGTTAATTATCAAGAAATAATTATTCAGCTCAAATAAGGATTGCAAGGGATATTTAAGACTTTGTGAAGGCATATCAAAGATGGCCTCTCCTCATTTCAAAAACATGCAATCTGAATCGATAAGCTTTGCTTTTCATATGAAATGATTTTTTTTTGAGTTTTTGGATTATTTGTTTAACTAAGAGTTTAGCATTATTATGGATTTTGAGGGATGAGATCACCTCTCAATGAAATCCTTTGAATTCCTAGAACACATCTGTTAAACAAACATGAATTGGACATTTCTTTTCGTACTAGACTTTGATTTGCCAAAAATCTTTATGAAATCATGAGATCATGTATAATTTGGATGAAATGGTATATGGTGTGCTTGTGTTATTTAGACAAAAAAGCAAGAACACATCATAAACACAAGAAAATACATAATCATTGAAAAGGAAGGTTTGGTTAACAACAAAAAGGTCTTTGTGGTGTTTGCATGCAAAATTGTCGACAAGTCAAAACAAGTTTAAACCGAGACATGACATGTGGACATGACCAAATAAAGAGCAATTATGGAAGCAAACTTCATTTTCCAACTCTGGTGCAATTATGGAAGCAGGCTTCATTTTCCAACTCTGGTGCATTTCTTTCTCAAAGACTCTTGCAAAGATCATTTCAGTGCTCGCTTGAGTATGCCGGCAAGATGAGTCATGCTAGCTTTCAGAATTTAGTTTTCCTTAGAAGTGAACACGGAGATGAGCACATTCTTCATTGTCCATATTTCTTTATCAAACTCGAGTGTTATGGACATAAGCTCTTTGGGGACCTATGTTTCTGTCTGCCGATGATATGTTATGCAGTGATTAATGCATGTGAATGCAAATGTATGTACATACATAACGGGTGAATTATCAGGAAGTTTATACCCAAAAACAAGTTCTATGCCATTACATGAGGGGAAATCTTTCTACCTGGTCTCAACGGTCTATGAACTGCCCAGTGACTGTCTTACGTGAAGGTAGTATAAGGGTTTACAGGAAATGGTTAGGGCACAGTATGACCGCCATTATCGAGTGAACACTCAGTTCATTGTTGGACGTTTCAGGAATCTGAACCCCAACTGAAAGTCATGAGACAGACCGCTAATCCCCACCTAATTTAGAATTGGATTTATTCAGGAAATTAATATGCATGATGATATTAATTCAAACCCAATATCATGAATTGAAAGTAAAATGCATGCGAAAGCCGTAAAAATGCATGTTTAAGCAAAAAAAATGCGTGCAAAAACAAATTGAAGAATAAACAATCAAACAAACAAAGCTCAATCCAGCAATGTCCCTAGCGGAGTCGCCATCTGTCAGGATGGTGATTTTTTAACGCGCTTCACTCCCTGCCATCCCCCGTGATTTGGGGAGATAACGGTGCGCGGTGAAATTGGGGTTGTTTTATAGTCGTAAAAATTACGACTATAATTATCAGGAGTCACCACCTAGTATTACGGTCACTAGGAAACCTATTGGTCTGCGAGAGTCTTGGGTAAGGGACTTGTTATGCAAGGGGAAGACGCATCACCCCCAGTGCACCCTACCTAAGCCAAGTTGCACTGTTGTTTGATTGTTTTTCCTAAGTCATTTTTTTATTGGTCTTTTCTAAGGTTCGATGTAGATTTCTCTTTGTGAGAGAATCTCTACCTCATTGCAAGTTGAAAGCCTAACCAATAAATTTTGCACCGCATTTTAAAAAAATCCATTTTTAACTATCTACGAGTGTACTTTACAGTGTAATTTTACACCGCGATAGATAAAACAAAATTATTTTTAAATTATTTTTTACATTTTGGCCGTCTTCCAACGAATAATTGTAAATCGGTTACAATATCCAATTTTCTCTTTAAAACATGGAAAAGATGCAACACATTTTTTACGAAAAAAATATGGTGAGAAAAACCTTGGAATTCGGCCGTATGCACGAAAACAACATATTTTTTGTTTTTTTTTCTGTTTTTTTTTAAATGCAATTTTTATGTTTTTTTTATGCAACTCACACACCCATTCTCTTTTTCATTATTATTTTTGGGTACATTTTACAATTACATAACATGTATAAGAAATAAAAATAATAACAATTTAAAACACATAAACATCTAAAAATTACAAAATAAACCTCCTCGGAAACACTGCTGGCAGTGGAGGCAGCACAAGAGCACTGGTGGCACGTTGAACCACGCGCCACCGTCACTGGCGGGGCGTGGTTCCACATGCCGCTGCCGATGAAGAAACATGACAGGGGGTGTTGATTATCCTCTTCCCTTCCTTCTCTCGCCGGTGGTGACGTTCACAGTGACCTACAAACACAAACAAAAACCCAAACACAACAACACACAATCATTGTTTCATCTTCTGCAGATCTCGAATTTGTTCTTCGATCTACCAGAGTAGCTGGCTATCGGTGCTAGGAGAGGAGATGGAGCCGGAGAGCAGAAGAGATGGCCGAGAGAGAGGGAACCACCGTGGATGGAAGCTAAGTTGCTCTTCTCTTCTTCTCCAGATTTCAGATCTGCTCTTCCCCTTTCTTCAGGTGGTTGATCGATGGCTGGAAGGAAAAGAAAGGATGTCGTCGGTGCAGAGGAGCTGGCACCGATGGGGAGGAAAGGAGTCAGGTCGTGGGGGTGCTGGAGGCAGACGGCGCTTCCAAAGGGGAAAGTGAAGGGAGGTTGGCCGAGAGAGAGGGACACCATGGATGATTGCTAGGTGGCCGATCGGAGTGTCGTGGGTGAGCTGAACTGCCTTTGGTAGACGTGAAGGAGATGGAAGTAAGGGTTGGCCGACGGGAAGGAGATGACAGTGATGGAGTGAGATCGTGGGGATGCTTCGGTGGCCGATCTGTAAAGGGGGCAGTGGAGAGGAAATGAGATTGGGGGCTGCCGTGGAGGCCTGGCCGGAAAAAGAAGAGATGGAGAGGAATGGCCATTAAAGGGGAAAAGAGGCTGCAACTGTTGCGCTAAGGGAGCTGGTGGTTGCAGCCCCAAAAGAGAGCAAGGATTGGGGTTTCTTTTGGGGTTTTAGGGTTTTTTATTTCCCCCCTCTTTTTCAAAGCAAAACAACCCTATTTATAGAGTTCGAATTTACACATTCTTTTCAATTTGGTCCTTGATTTTGGATTTGTGTAATTTGATCCCTAATTTGACCATTAAAATTCAATTGTCTTCAATTTGACCCCTGACTTCGCACAATTGGATTGAAAAAATTCAATTCGGTTTCCGAAAACTCCAAACTTCTCAATTGAACCCGAATTAAGCTCAAGCACTTGATTTTTTATCAATTAAGCCCTTAACTAATTTGATGTGACCAATTTAAAGTATAATTAAGTCCTTGCACTTAATTAAATCCTTCAATTGGACCATAAATTAATTCTCAAACATAATTACACTTTTAAATTGGTCGACGATTAAATCAAATCAACCCATAAAAATATAATTATGTCGCTCAACTTAATTTTTACACAGATTTATCCAATGATAAATTATTTTTGCCTTAAATTTGTATTTTCCTCTATTTTTGGGGACAAAAGAGATACAATTAGACTCTCGAAAACAACCAAAATTTTCACATTGATTTTTCTACCCATGTCGGCCCCTTATATTTTATTTTTGTTATTTTTGGGTGGATTTTGGGGAGTAACCCAGAAATTGGGTGATGACAACTTCGTGAGGACAAACAACCCGTCCTAATGGACTCTAGTACGACACTGGAGATTGCTAAACATGAACGGTGGGAGCGATCTAATCGCTTAAGTCTCATGTTTATGAAAATCTACGTCATTAAAGGCATTCAGGGTTCAATCCCAGAATGCACCAAGGCTAAGGATTTTATAAAAGTTATTGAGGAACAATTTATCAGTTCTAATAAAGCCTTGTTCAACACCTTAATGAAAAGGCTGTGAAGCAAAACCTTTGAAAATTCCAGAACTGTGCGAGAGCACATCATGGAAATGAGGGACATGTCTGCTCAACTGAAGTCCTTAGAGGTTGATGTTTCTAAGAAAGAAAATATCATATCTCTAGTTTGTCATGAATCTTTTTTTGTTGAGGCTCCTAGTAATACATGGTGGATTGATTCTGGTTCTACAATCCATATTGTTAATACAATGCAGGGTTTTCTTAACACAAGGAAACCAACAAGCCATGAACAATGAGTATATTCTGGAAATAAATTGTTTTCTCAAGTTGAGGCGGTTGGGACATTTAGGTTGATTTTGAAATCCGGATATGTTTTGGATTTGGATAATGTATTTTTTATTTCGCATTTTTCAAGAAACTTAATTTCTTTTTCAAAATTGGATATTATTGGTTATGGTTTTTGGTTTATCAACTCAACCTTTAGTATTTTTAAAGGTGAAAACCTTGTTGGTGGTGGAATAAAAATTGATGGTTTATTCAAAATTGATTTAGATCCCAACTTTGAAAACAATTATTTATCATTACAAACAAACATTGGCATAAAGAGGAGTCTTATGAATGAGGACTCTATTTGGTTATGGCACAAGAGATTGGGACATATCTCCATAGAGAGAATCAAAAGGTTAGTAAATGATGGAGTTTTAAAAACTCTTGACTTTACTAATTTTGGTACTTGTGTGGATTGCGTAAAGGGAAAGCAAACCAACAAGACCACTAAAGGTGTTAAAAGGAGTTATGAGATTCTTGAGATTATACATACTGATATTTGTGGACCTTTTCCTACTCCCTGCTTAAATGGTCAAAGATATTTTATATCTTTTATTGATGACCATACAAGGTTCATGTTTCTTCATCTTCTAAATGATAAGGTTGAGGCATTAAATGCTTTCAAGACCTATAAGGTAGAAGTAGAGAAACAAAAGGACAGGAAATTCAAGATCATAAGATCTGATAGAGGCGGAGAGTACTATGGTAGGTACACAGAAAAGGGACAAATGATAGGTCCATTTGCAAAATTCCTTGAAGAGGAAGGCATTGTTGCTCAATACATAATGCCTGGCACACCACAACAAAATGGTGTGGCAGAAAAAAGGAATCGCAAATTAATGGACATGGTAAGGAGCATGATTTTGATGTTTCATTGATGAGAGCTACAATTGTGGTTCCAGTTGAGAAATGGGTCTGGTCTTTTATGTTTGTTTCTGAGGGAGAGGGAGTGAGTGTTATTTCCTAGACTCTTTTTTTTATGGCGAGTACTGGTCAATTAAAGATTCTAGTTGCATCAATAACACTACATAACTATATTAGAAGGAGATCACAATATGATATGATTTTTGCCGAATATGGTTGCATTTCTAATTTTATTCCTGAGGATATTTTACCAAATATTATTTCTCGATCAAATAGCCAAGGATCGTAGAAGCCTTCACGTATAAATTTAGTTCGTGATGGAATTGCTAATGGTTTGATGAGAGAATAAAAACAAGTGTATAATTTACTTAAATTATTAATTACATTATGTTTCTATGATTATTAAATCTATAATATTTAAAAACAATATATATATATATATATTATAATAATAAACAATAATTGTAAACAACAATTACACAATGTATTGAGTTACGTATATAAAGAACTTGAACTCTTCTCGACTTGCTCATTCTCGCATCTTATACCTCACAAATCAAAAGTTTCTGATTCTCTCCTTTTATGTGTCTGCTCTAATAAGACTTGCAAATTTTGGGGACAAATAATCCATCTAACCTCTACCTCGCATCAATAGTTGACATCCATACTTGTAATTAATATATGTTAGAGATACTCAAGCAATCAGTGCTGATTAGCTCACAATTATCTATTGCCTTCTATCATATGTGCGTAAGTATCATGGTGCCTTTATTTATTTGTTTCATCAGGTTTGGATGGCTGATACCTAATTTCATTTCAGGCAAGAATGTGTTAGTAGGATCATCAAAGCTTCTCCATAAGTCCTGTTGGCCGCCATAATTTTTATCTTTGAGAACAAAATTGCCTGAATCTGTAAATATCCTCACATATATACGGAACGAAACAGTAATTTTTGAGAGCACTAAAACAGACTGATGGAGAAATAATACAATGGATTGTAAACAACAATTACCTATATAAAGAGCTTGAACTTGATGCAAATCAGGAGCCGATTATTGACACAAGTCAGGAGACAAGCTCACAGCAAGACCAGGAGGCAGAGCAAGGGGCAATTGGAGCAGAACACGGGACAACTAACGTGTCAGACATGGAGACAATTGATACATTACCATAATCAAACACTCTACCGTTACAAGAAGACACATATGGAAATTGCAACATCAACACAGCTGCTGGAATCCCACCATTGCAAGGAGTCCAATTCTTAGCCAATTTTATTAATTAGTGGATTGCTTTTTTTTTATCTGCATTTATTTAATTTCCTAATTTGTTGCTTTCCTAGTTAAGCTTGAGTTATCATACCTATTTAAGATGAAGATTGTAAGAGACAAGGACACAGCTTTTTTTTATTATCTTTGATTGAATACAATTCAATTGATTTTTGGAGAGATTCCAATACAATTGCAAAGAGATTTTGCACCAGCCTAATTGCGTTTTCTTTGAGATTTTGAACCAGCCTAATTGCGTTTTCTTTGAGATTTTGAACCTGCAATACAAGGCACCAATTTGGTATCAGAGCTTCCCTTCATGCCAGCAACAAGAAGTGGAACTTCTTACGCCATGGCTACCACCCAAAACAGAAACAATCCCCCCAACCCAAACAACCAAACACTGACCAATTCCAGTCCTACCAGCCACAACCCGAACACCCCAAACCCACTCAACCAAGACACAAACAACTCCAATTCCAACCACCAAAATCCAACAAACCCCCAAAACACAAACAACCAAGAACCCGAGCAGCCACAACTTCATTATCAGCTTGATCAGATTGCCACGGTTATGGCACAAGTGATTCGTCGCTTGGATATCATGGAAGAAAGATATGCGCGAGAGGAGAATGGCCCCGTTAATCAGCAAAGATTCCATAGAGCAGGGGTGGAATATAATGCTGCAGATGATATTCAGGAAAATGTGGAAGAGGATGTGTATGAGGATCATGAACCACGAGTTCATCGTCCCAGGCCAAACGTATACAGGAGGCATGCAGATCATGATGAAGGTTATCAACCTTTGGATGAATTAACAAAAAGAATGAAAAATGATGTACCAGATTTTTCTGGAAAATTAGACCCCCATGCGTTTGAAGATTGGCTGAAAACTATTGAAGATTACTTTGATTGGTTCGCTGTTTCGGAGGACAGAAAGGTGCGCTATGTCCGGATGAAGTTGAGAGGACATGCACGAGTTTGGTGGGGAAATGTGGAAGAGCAACTACGACGCACTCGACGTCCTGCAGTTGCTAATTGGGAGGAGATCAAAGAGCGACTCAAGGAAAAGTATCTGCCCATAGATTATGAGCAGATGATGTTCGAAGAAATGCTGCAATTAAGGCAGGGCTCATTGACTGTGGATCAATTCACGGATCAATTTCACGAACTGACTGTTCGCAGCAAAATAATGGACACCGAACAACAGACCCTAGCTCGATATCGTACTGGCTTGCGGGATGAGTTACGGAAGGAAATGTGGACCTCTAGACTAATCAATGTAGAGGAAGAATATCAGCTGGCCCTCCACATTGAAAAGCAAACAAAGTTCTCGGCTGGGAGGAGAGTGAATATGGCAGAAGCAAGGACTGAACCTACAACAGCAAGCACCTTCCAGAGAACACCACCACAGAGGGACCAAAACAGGAATTTTGGCAGTGGAAACGTAAGAGGAGTGACGAGACCTGCCAATGAAGGACCTCAATGTTACAAGTGCAAGGGCCATGGGCATTATGCAGTAGTGTGCCCAACACGAGATAAGAAATTAGCCTTTATATGTGAAAAGGAATTATTGGCTATGGAAGGAACCGAAGACGCAGGAGAAGAGGAACTCAGTGATGATGCTCACAGTGATGAGGAGCACCTTGGCGCGTCTGATTTACCTATCTGCGTGATTAACAGGGTATTAACAGGAACAAGAAAAGAAGTGCAGGCCAATCCTGAGTGGCTGCGAAATATACATAGACTCGCTCACTTCATAGGATGTTGGCATGATTAACTTACCAAATATAAATGAATCTAAGCTTTTATTAGGCATGTATTCATACACTAACATTTTCTCTTCCCTCTGAATGCAGCAGCCTACGAGTCTGACAAGATTCATGTGTTGCAATTTAGCTATGAGTATAAGCTCGTTTTTGAATTCCACCAGCCCTTGTCCTGAACTTCTAGACAGTCTTTTTACCGCTATCTCTTGCCCATCCGGCAATTTCCCCTGAAGTAAATCAGCTCTCAATTCAATACCTTGTCTGAGATATAAAGTTGAGAAGTTATTCAATCCTTTTCTTGAAGTAATTTTTAACAGACTACCTTGTAAACGGGTCCAAAACCACCTTGTCCAAGTTTATTGTCTGCAGAAAAGGAATTTGTAGCAGCCATAATTGTTGCTGCGCTAAATACCTTTAAATTATGGCCCTTGTTTCCGTCATTTTCGAGTTCAGGCGAGTTGAGAAATAATTAGGAGGCTTAACCTAATAGTTAGCCAATCCTTTCTATATATATGTGTAGGGCAACATACAATAGTAATGGTGGAGATTACCACATAAGAAAGAGATTACAATATTTCCTATTTAATTACATGCTATAATACGCCCCCTCAAGCTGAGGGTGGAGGATCAACCCGAAGCTTGAATCTGAACGCTGTAAATGAAGGAGCAGGAAGTGGCTTAGTGAAGACATCGGCAAGTTGATCCTTAGAGGAAATGAACCGGATCTGAATCTCTTTCTTCGCAACTCTATCTCGGACAAAATGATAATCAATCTCAATATGTTTTGTTCGGCATGAAAGACAGGGTTTGCAGACAAGTATGTGGCGCCAAGGTTATCGCACCAAATGATAGGAGCATAGGTGGTCGGAATCTGAAGATCTGTTAATAAGTACTGAAGCCAAATAACTTCAGCCGTGCCATCGGCTAAGGCCTTATATTCAGCTTCCGTCGAAGACCGAGCAACAGTGCGTTGCTTACTCGATTTCCATGAAGTCGGCGTCTGACCAAAGAACACAAGGTAACCACCCGTAGATTTCCTGTCCTCAATACTACCTGCCCAGTCTGCATCCGTAAATCCATGTAAAGCAAAAGAAGTGCTGCGAGTAATGTGTAAACCATGTGATGCTGTACCACGAAGATAACGCAAGATGCGTTTCACGGCAGCCCAATGAGATTCTGTAGGAGCATGCATAAACTGACATACCCGGTTAATAGCGAAGCAGATATCCGGACGTGTGAAAGTGAGATATTGAAGAGCACCAACCAGTTGCCGAAAACGAGTAGCATCAGGAAACAAAGAATCAGGCATAATGGTGGCTTTGGATGCCGAAATAGGGGTGTCAACAGGTTTACAAGATAACATACCAGCTCGTGTGAGGATGTCAAGTGTATACTTATGTTGACAAAGTATAAGTCCCATACTAGTAGTCTGAACTTCAACACCCAAAAAATAATGAACATCACCCAAGTCTCGAAGTTTAAATTCTGAGCTCAATAGCCGAATCAGGCGTTGCAGCAAAACACCATTATTACCCGTAAGCAGGATATCATCAACATAAACTAAGAGATAGCAAATGTCGCTACCAACTGAGAAGATAAACAATGAGGTGTCCACTTTAGAAGCACGAAAACCAATGGACAATAAGAAGTCATTCAGACGCGTGTACCATGCTCGCGGAGCTTGTTTTATGCCATATAAAGACTTATGCAATCGACATACATGACCTGGGAGAGCAGAATCAACAAAACCTGGAGGTTGTTTCATGTAAACCTCTTCATCAAGTACGCCATTAAGGAAGGCATTATGAATGTCAAGCTGATGAATTTTCCAACCACTCGAAACTGCAATGGAGAATACCAAGCGAACCGTTGCTTGTTTGATAACAGGACTAAAAGTTTCTGAGTAATCAATACCTTCCTGCTGAGTGAAGCCCCTAGCCACCAGGCGTGCCTTATACCTCTCAATACTACCATCAGATCTGCGTTTAATTTTGTAGACCCATCGGCTACCAACAACATTCATGGATGGATGAAACGGCACCAAAGTCCATGTGCTGTTTGCGCGGAGCGCCTGAATTTCCTCACGCATAGCATTATACCAAGCCTCATATCTGTTTGCATCATTAAAAACAAGTGGCTCATGTGAGGGAGGAGTATCTACCCGACTGAAGGAGGCAGAAGATGAGGCTGCCGTGGTGGTGATCAAAGCTAAGGGGAGGGAAAGGAGAGAAGAGATCAGGATCCCGAGTGGATACTGATAGCATTCATTATTCTGTGTTTGGTGCTGTTGCTGCTCTGCTGGATTTCTGCTTCAAATTGAAAAGCGAACTCAAAACTCAAACTCTGAACACAAACTCCTCCTGCTCGTCGCTGAAAAACCCTTCCTTCTTTGAATGGCTCCAACATATTCACTACTGCTTATCTCATCGTCCTAATTGCGCTTCCCTCGCTTCTTTCTTCAAGCGTGCCTTCGTTTCGAAGTTTGCTGTTTTGGGAGGGCGAGTAAGGGCGTTTTCGAGGAAGCCCAGCAATAATTATCCTTTTGGGTTTAGGTTTTGTTTCGGTGATTGAAAATCTGGGGGCCTACAATCAAGCTGTCGGGTTTGTATAATGGGCATTTTGCGGGTTGGTGAAGGAGGAAGCAATCCACCAAAAAATACATTTTGAAATTATCTCGCAAAATATAACCTTGACTAGCCAATGCTCCCGCGTCTCATCACGGGTGACATTATATTTTTTTAATATAAAAAATATTAATTGCATGAGATTTTTTATTATAATATAAATTTAGACAAAATAATAAATTTGTGTAGAATTCCTGTGAAGTACAATTTTTTTATAAAAATATATGAATTTTAACGAAATATCAGAATAAAATTATCATCATCATTAAAAAAGAAAAAAGATTCAGATATTTGAATTATTAAATTCACTGTATTAAGATTAGTTCATTTTATAATTCAATTCAAATTAAACACAAAAAACAAAATATAAATTGTGAAAACACCTACAGTAATCAAATAACAAAAATAAATAGTTAATTTTCTATCTCCAAAAAGAAGAAAACATAAATTGAAAATCCATATGTACGTTACCATCATTATCATTACTATAACAGTTAAAATTATTATCAACATTACTGCCCAAACAATAAAATCATAAAATCATCTGATCCGAAGAACAAATAAAAATAACATAAAAAAACAGGGCAAAAAAAAAAAGCAATATTAATTTTAAAATGATCACCAATATAAATGAAAATTTCTGGACTTGACCGAATAAAAATAAAACCCCAATAAAAAATAAACACTGTCTAAGAATGACTGAAAAAACCAAAGGAATTAATATCAAATAAAAAATTCAAAAAATAAGGACCAAAATTAAAAATAAAATATATAATTAATTCTAGTCAAAGGATAAAATTGAAACAACTAAAAACCATAAGACTGAAATAAATAAAAGTATTTAAAAAAAAAATAAAAGAATAAGGATCGAAATGAAAAATAGCATATATGACTAATTTCAATTGGAGGACACAATTAAAACAAATCAAATCAAAATATATAATTAATTCTAATCAAAGAAAAAAATTAAAACAAATAAAAACCTTGAGACTGAAACAAATAAATATATTTTAAAAAAAATACAATGTAATTTTGTTAAAAAAAATTAAAAGAATAAGGACCGAAATAAAAAGTAACATATATGACCAATTTCAATTGGAGGACATAATTAAAACAAATTAAATCAAAATTTATATAATTAATTCCAATTGAAGGATAAAATTGAAACAAATAAAAAATTTGGGACCAAAACAAATAATGATATTTTTAAAAGGTAATTGTAGTGTAATTTTATTATAAAAATAAAAAAATAAGGACCGAAATGAAAAAGATCATATATGACCAACTTCAACTGAAGGACAAAATTAAAACAAATTAAAACCCTTGTACTGAAAATATTAAAGGAATAAAAAACAAATCAAAAATAAAAAGAATAATGACTGAAATGAAAACCAGCATGTATAATCATTTTCAGTTGAAAGTCACAATTGAAAACAATCAAAATTTCCATTGAAGAAATCACAAATAAAATGAAATCAAAACTTCAGGGACTAAAATAAAACAATTACAAATATGAAGGACACAAATGTAATTTCCGGCAGTAGGAGAGAGAAATGGAAGAAAAAACCAAAAACAAACATGCCCCCACCGAGAGGCCGATGACATGGCGGTGCACCAGGTTACATGCGCGGAAGGGCAGTTTCCACCACCTAACGACGTGGCACGTGCCGCCTGAATTATGTGTGCTTGTGAAACACGGCAGACGCGTACATATGACGCGTCTGCATTATTTCAGAAATAAATAAATAAATAAATATTATTTATACACCCTTGGACCTAGTGATAATCACGAAAAAACCGGTGATGAAAGTACCACACAACCCCCGACTATAGACTTATTTTTTTCTTTTTCGGGGGTTGTTTGAGTAATTTTATTGTGCATGAATTTATGAAAAAACAAAAACACCCCCACTGTTCTGTGTCCTTTTGTTAGTACCAAAGGGTAAAATAATAGTTTTATTGTGTAAAGAATTTGGAAATACCATCCATGTCTCCTGAAAATGTCTAAAATATCCTCGGTCCTGAGAATTAAGTTTTTTAGGTTTTAGGGGTAAAACAATAAAACAAAATTGATGCTATCTACAGTGATTTGTGTCTATGCACATAGTGAAAAATTCAAAAATAAAAGTGGCACGGCAATTATATTATAAATAATATTTTAGTTAATATAAAGCTTTCTTTGCCTCTCCTAAGTGGTTAGTTTGAAAACTCATTGGTACTGGTGAACAAATCCTTTTTGGCTAACAAATAAAGTTGACTTGAATCCCTTTATTAATTAGACATCCATCTGTTATTATAATATGTATACAGTAATATGTTTTGACATACGCCCACATTAAATCACATTTGCCCACACTTCCTTCTGGCACCTTTCCCGAGCCCTTGCAATGAAAGCAATCAAAACACTGAAACACACGCAGGAAGAAAAAAAGAAATGAAAAACCATGCAAGACCTCAACCGAAATCACGCAGGCTTGAATTCATTAAGGATAAAATCGGCAGCACACTGTTACAATCCACAGGAAAATCATCTCTAGAGCTACAGTAAAAACCCCACGCATATTATATATTAGTTAATTATCAAACTCAATTCAACTCTATTTCAAAGAGTTGATTCGATAATTGTTGAATTTAATTTGTTTTTAATTTATTTATAAAATCAACCACTTAAATGATTAGGTTGATTAACTCTTTACTTGAATTGAATTTGATCAAACTAGTATAAGATTTGATTGAGTCAACTCAAAAACAAATTAAAAAAAAAATCATCCAAACAGTATTGTTGTGAGATAAATCTATGTTAACTGGCCCTTTTGTGGGTTGATTTGTCAACTCATGATCTAGGTTTTAATTTTTTTTATAAAATCATATTTATATTAATAAAAAAAAATATAATGGAAATATTAAGTTGATTACGAGGCGTGAACTCCTTAATTACACTTTGTTTAAAATATTAAGTTTAAATAAAATAAGATTGGATTTTATTACATTCAATTTGATCCTATTTATAGGCAATTACATAAGATTAGATGGTACTATTTAAGATGAATAACATTGCTCTTGTATTGACATGACAGCATAGACAAAATTAAATAAATAAATAAATAAATGGGTTAGGGATAAGGGGATATAAAAACGTTTTTGAAAAAATTTGAAAATTTTTTAATTTTATTTTTAAGTTTAAATTAATAAAATTTGGTGTTCTTAGATCATTTTGATGTACTGGTGTCAAAAATAATTTTTAAAAAATAAAAATATATATATTTTTAATATATTTTTGAACGAAAAATATTTTCAAAAACAAACGTAACCACACTTCCATACAGGCACGTAATCTAAAATAATAATCTAAATTTAATCCAAATCTAATCAGATATGAGTTTTTAATACTCAATTATTGAAGAAAAATAATATCCTTTCTCGTTTTGGCAAATTTTGGAAGTTCCAAGCTTTTTCGTGACCACTTGTTGCTGGCTCCATCATTCACCACGAGTACCATCAGTCGGGGTCAAATTAATGTCCACGGGATGTTTTAGAGTTTGTTTTAAAAATACTTTAAAACAATTGTTTTTTATTTTAAATTAGTTTTTTTAGATTATTTTGATATATTAATATAAAAAAAATTAAAAATTAAAAATTAAAAAATATATGTTATTGTGATACATTTCTAAATAAAAAATATTTTAAAAAAAAATCTATAATTCACTTCTATACATATAATAAATCAAAAATCCTTATTATGCATGTATCTTTGCTCACCCAAAAGCTCTTGAAGTCTAATCACGGGAAAAAAAAGAGTTTTGGCTTTGTATTTTGTACAAATACATGTGATGATGCTTGTAATCACCCTACTATTTATGGGATCCAGAAACTCAATTATTTCCCTAATGGAGAAGGTTGGTGCAAGAAGATGATCGGCCTGTTTGTTTCTGTGTTTAAAAAATATTTTTGAAATTTTTTATTTTTATTTTTTATTTTAAATTTAAAAAAATTAGTATTTTCAGATAATTTGATGTCAAAAATATTTTTTTAAAAAATAAAAAATATTATTTTAATACATTTTTAAATAAAAAATACTTTAAAAAACACTTTAACCACACTCCCAAACAGGCACGAAAACAAGTCAACGTGCAACCGTCCCAACAACTCATTGCATTTCATATGGATTGTTTGTAGTCCTTTTAGTTGGAAAGCTATATAGAGCAACATTCCTTGGTGTTCATTCTCAGTTATGTATTTAAATATTGGAAAGAGTTATCTTAGTCGTCCCTAAATAAATTATTTTTCTTCAATATATATATATATATATATATATATATATATATCCTTTTTTGTCTCTCTTTTTCATGATTAATTTACACGTGGAAATAGTAATTTAATTGTTTAATTGAGACCCAATTGTGGAAAAAATTAATGTGTGAAAATTGGTAAATATCTTTCTTCTAGAAACAAATTGCTGTGTTTTTAAATGAATCATCAACTTTTGTCTTCAAGGCCTCATAATTTTGCATGAATCGTGTTCTATGTCGGCATCTGATATGAAGATTTGTAACCCTAGAAATATCTTCAAGCACCGGTCAGTGTGATCGACAAATAAATTAGTTGAAACCATGTTATGGAATCAATCATTAATCTCGGTCTGCTCAATTATTAACTTGATTTTAAAAAAATCAATTTAATACACCAATGAGTTAATTTATAATCCTGTTAAAATTAAATTCATTTATTTATTATTAAAAAAAACAATAATATTTTAATTAATTCAAGCTCGTAAATCTGACCACTAACTCAGAGTCGAGTATTAAAACGAGTTTGATAATTTTGAATAGTTGAATCCATAAAATATCTCCAGGTACACGTCATGGATCATCATATAATTCAGCTGAAATCATATTATAAAAGGGATAGAAAATAATAACTTAATCCTCTCTTTATTTACAATTAAAGTAAATAAAGAGAGGATTAAATTATTTCAATCCTCTCTTTATATATTATTAAAAATATATAATAATTTCATCAAATGATTATTATATATTTAATCATTCAAGTAGCGTTAGTGCCTGTTTGGCTGTGCGTTTCAATCAGTGTTTTGCCAAAATTTGAAAAAAAAATTTCATTTTAAATGAATATAGTTTGGTGTTTTTAGATCATTTTAATGTGCTGATGTCAAAAATAATTTTAAAAAAATAAAAAAACATTATTTTGATGTATTTCGGCACGGAAAACACTTTGAAAAGTTACCGCAATCACACTCCCAAACAGACCCTTAGACTTGTCCTTTGACTATGTCTCTAATAAAAAAAATAAAAAAACTTGAATCTTACCGTACATTTCCTTTAAAAATGTAGTGATTCATCCTTTTTAAAATATTTTTTAATAAAAAAAAAAAGTTGAAATAATTTATTTATTGTGAAGATCAAACCCAACAAACGTGTCTTCTCATGATTTGCACACTTCTCCTATAAGTAAAAAATAAAAACTTGTTGATATTTCAATGCTTGCAGCACTCAGGGAAAAGAAAATTTCTTCTTCTCAATTTTCTACGACCACCTTCTTTTGCCAGCCCTTTTAATGGGATCCATCAAAATTAGCATCTCTTCCATCCTCTCTTGGATTCCCTTCCACCATGTTGTTTAGCCAAATCACAGAAGTCTCACGTTTGACCAGGAAAGAAAATCTTGGTGGCAAGCTGTTGAGCTTCAATCAGCCATGGCGGAGATTCAAATTCTTTTTGGGAAGTATGAGATGGGGAGGTTATTAGGGAAGGGGACTTTTGCCAAAGTTTACTACGGGAAACACTTGGTGACCGGAGAAAGTGTGGCAATCAAAGTTATAAACAAAGATCAAGTCAGGAGAGAAGGCATGATGGATCAAATCCAGACAGAGATCTCAGTGATGCATCTTGTTCGTCATCCCAACATTGTTGAGCTCAAGGAAGTCATGGCGACGAAGACTAAGATATTCTTCATCATGGAGTATGTTCGAGGTGGAGAGCTGTTCGCCAAAGTAGCCAGAGGAAGGCTCGGAGAAGAAGCTGCTCGAAAATATTTCCAGCAACTAATCAGCGCCATTGATTACTGTCACAGCAGAGGTGTTTATCATCGAGACCTGAAGCCAGAGAATTTGCTGCTCGATGAAAATGAAAACCTGAAAATCTCTGATTTTGGCTTGTCAGCCTTTCGTGAACAGTTTCTGCAGGATAAAATTCTGCATACTATGTGCGGGACTCCTGCTTATGTTGCCCCAGAAGTCTTGCGAAAGAAAGGCTACGATGGATCGAAAGCAGATGCATGGTCATGCGGGGTGATTCTCTACGTTCTTCTCGCAGGATTTCTGCCATTTCAAGATGAAAATGTTATGAAGATGTACAGGAAAATTTTCAGGGCTGAATATGAGTTTCAGCCCTGGTTTTCAGCAGATGCTAAGAGGTTGATTTCAAGAATTCTCGTTGTTGATCCTGACAGGAGAATCACAATTCCTGCCATGATGAGAAATCACTGGTTTCTGAAAGGGTTTTCCAGATCAATGGCGTTTTCGATCCAAGAATCAATCATGGATATGAACGTACAAGATCAAGAACTCGATTCTTGCTCTGCTGTAGCCAAGCCTAAAGTATCCTCACCGAAATTCTTCAATGCATTCGAGCTCATCTCTTCAATGTCATCTGGGTTCGACCTGTCCGGTCTTTTCGAGACTGAGAAGAAACCAGGGTCGATGTTCACTTCAAAAGCATCGGCAAGTGCTATCATGGAGAAGATTGAAGAGGTTGCAGAAGGGCTGGATTTTAAGGTAGCAAAAGTTGAAGATTTCAAAGTGAGGTTACAAGGTCCATGTGAGGGAAGAAAGGGGAGGCTGGCAGTGACAGCGGAGGTGTTCGAGGTGGCACCGGAGGTTGCAGTGGTGGAGTTCTCCAAGTCTTCCGGAGATACCTTGGAGTATGCCAAGTTCTGCAAGGAAGACGTTAGGCCTGGGCTAAAAGACATTGTTTGGACATGGCAAGGAGACAATGTTTGAACTAATGATAACAACATTAATCATGTCGAAAATTGTGAAATTCAAGTGTTGCAGAAAGGTTTTGAGGTTTTTTTTTCAGAATTTTCTGTCAACTGTGTAAATAAGTTTCTGTAAGTAAATGAATGTAGAGATTGAGTGTTTTAGTTGTTAAGCACAAAATGACCACAAAATTTTACACTCCTCTTTTTGACTCAGATAAGAAAAAAACAATGAAAACAAAATATATATCTTTTATTTCTATTATCTTCATCTTTTTTATTCTGAAATAATAAATTAGATGGATTACCAATCCCATCCTCTTGATCCTTGATTTTTATTACCATTTATCATGCCCAGTCAACATGCAACACCATCAAATTTCTTATCATGTTCACATTATACCATCTATATATATATATATATATATATATATATAAATATGAAAAAGGGCTTAAGCACAGCGGAAATAAGAACTAGCCTAAGGTTATGCAAATGTAGTGAATGAAAACAGTAATGAAAAAACATTAATGAAAACAGAGTATGAAAACGAACACAGTACGTGGCGTTGTTTTACCAGAGAATGCGCCAAGCGCGGGTCAATGGTTTCCAGCCGATATACTGGGTTTTGAACAGTATGAATTTCTGATGCGGATGAACAAGGCAAGACCAACAACGTCAGGATCCTTGATCAAACACAGAGCATACTTATGATAATGCAAAATGAAAATTCGAAAATTTGTAAACGAAACTTTGGAATATAATTACTTGAAACAAGGTTACAAGTGCTTTGGAGATATGGGTTACAGGGATTGAGAGACAATAAAATACAATGACTTGTATTCTCCCGCTGTATTGTTCTCTCTGAGATTTACAATGGAAAATTGTTATCTGCCTTTGAAAGAAGACGAATGCTCCTTATATAGAAGGAGTAGCCTTGGATGCTTTGTCTTCTTGTAGGAAATTTCCTAGAGGAGGAGGAACCTTCCTTCTTTGGATGATAGTGCAAGAGGGAGACAAAAGATGTCTTGTCTTTGTCTTCTTGTGGGAACCTTCCTGGAGGTGGAGGAATCTTCCTTCTTTGGATGCTTTAGTAAGTGGGGCACAATGCTTTGTAAGTGGCAGGGGCCACGGGCTTTGTCGTCTTGTGCCGACGAATATTCCCAGTCAGTGTTTGATTGGTGGCAGGATGCCAAAACAATCATCTTCGTTGTCGTTTCCGAGGGAAATGACAGGAGAGGAGGCTGAGCTTGATGAGCTGGCGTTGGAAGAGACTGATTCGTCTTCTGTCTTTGGAGCTAGGCTCTGCAAAATTTGAAGATATTCTTCTTGAGTTTTTGCTGAGGCTAGAAGGGCAGCAGTTTTGGCTTTCTGTGCCAAAAATTGGGTCTGCTGGCTTTGATGGATAGAAGGGAGGATTTTCTGGGATTTAAACCATCCTTCTACTGCAGTCAAGGAACATTGGTGTTCTTTCTTGAAAGCGTCCCACCATTTGACTTTGAATCTGCGGATCAAAATATGAGATCCCTCATGTAAGTTGTAATTATAGTACCATGAACATACCCATGGCAGGAAGAACTTGGCACAGAATAATATGATTGGTCTGAACCGTCTTTCTGAGGGAATGGGATGGTAACCATCTTTGTAAAATTTGTAACCGGCTTCAACAGAGGGGTGATCTGAAAGAAGCTCAGGAGTGCAGCCAAAAGATTCCCACCAATGGGAGAACCATATGGGGAAGTTTGAGGAATCGATGGTTGTGTTAAAATAAAACAACCATGAGTGGCTATTTCCTTGGTTTTGTAAAAGGAAGGTATTGAACCATGCTTGTTCATAATCCCAATATGTATAGGGGGGAAAATGAGGGTTCTGTCGTTGTATCTCAGATGGAAAAGGGATAGGAGCATAAGGATTGGTACTCCACTTTGAAGGGTGTATGATTTTTTGGATAGTGCAGGTGGAATAAGCAGGATCGGTATGGAGGTGGTGTTTATGGAAATGTTTGAATGTACATGATCCTGTTACTTGTAAAATATTTTCATAAAAAGCACGAGATTTGAAAATATCCCATGATTTGTAATGAAAACCTTTAGGAAAGATTTTCGAAATTGTAAGGTGGACATCATGGTTAGGAAAACCATCTTCGACTGTCCAAATATTTTGAAATTTTGGTTTTTCAAAATACTTTGATTTTGCTTTTGAAAAATTTGTAGAAATTTGTACATGATTTTGTAAAGCAAGCAGGGGTTTTGGAGTAGAAGGACCTGCCTGTGATTTTGTAATTGGTTTAGAAACACTACCTGAGAGTGACTGGGAGTCACCTGAGGCTTCTTTGTAAGCCTTTTGGATTGCCAGAAGAAGACCGGGGTTTTCTGACAATTTTAAAAGAACCTCGTTAGAAACGGATTCTTGCTTTGTAGTTTTGTGAGATGAGTACTCATCTTCTTCCTGGGTAACTTTGTCATACCAGGACTTTGTATGTTGGATGTCTTTGATGGCATCGGCTAAGAGCTTTGGGGATGCAAGAACTGGGTTCTTTGATGTATGGGTCTTTGTAGGTTTTGAGGCAGGGGCTTTCCCCTTATCTTTCTGCGGTTTAGGAGGCATTGGAGGAGGAGGGTTTGTTTTGTAGAAATTCTCGGGTGAGGTAGTCTGGAATGGAGTTTGTATCACCCTTTATATAGACAATGTCAAAATCAAAAATAGACAGTATTGCTTGCCATCTGGCAAAAATCTGTTTGGATGCAAGATTTTGAACATCTTTTTGTAAAACTTCCTTTGCACTCTTGCAATCAACACGCAAAAGAAACTTTTGATTTAATAAATCACTTTGGAATTTTGTAATGCATAAAACAATGGAAAGTATTTCCTTTTTGACAGTGGAATAATTCTTTTGGCAATCATTCCAATGTGCAGATGTAAATTGTATGATGTGTTCTTTGGAATTATGCACTTGCTTGAGAATCCCACCGTATCCTAAGTCAGAAGCATCTGTCTCAACAATTTTAGGAGCTAATGGATCTGCTAGGTGCAATAATGGAATACTTTGGACTTGGGATTTAATTTGCTTAACGATGTTTGTATGTAGATCAGACCAAGGAACTGGATTTTTTCGCAACCTATCATGTAATGGTTTTGCTATCCTGATGAGGTTGGGGTAAAAATCTAGTATGTAATTAAGACTTCCTAAAAACCTTTGTAATTGGGTTTTATCGGTAATCCTATCAGGGAATTTGGTTGTAAACTCTAAAGATCTTTCTATTGGTGTTATAGTACCCTGGGATATGTAATGTCCGAGGAAACGAACACGTGTTTGAAATAGAGAAATCTTTGATTTGGAAATTACTAAACCATTTTGTTTAGCAATATGAAAAAATGTATGTAAATGTTTGAAATGCTGGTCAATGGACTGAGAAAAAATAAGAACATCATCAATATATACAATGCAGAATGTAGAGTGTGCATTGAATATGTCGTTCATGATTCTTTGGAATTCAGATGGTGCATTCTTCAAGCCAAAAGGCATGACATTCCATTCGTACTGGCCGAAGGGAACAGTAAATGCAGTTTTGTATCGGTCCTTGGGGTCAATCTGGATTTGCCAGAACCCGGACTTCATATCAAACTTTGAAAAGATAAATGCAGCATGTAATTTCTGCAATAAATCTTTTTTATTTGGAATTGGGTATCTGATCCACTTAAGAGCAGAATTCAGAGGTTTGTAGTTGATCACTAGTCTAGGTGTGCCTCTCTCAATTTCTGAGTTTTTGTTCACATAAAATGCGGCACAGGACCATGGTGACCTGGACTTTGTAATTAGACCTTTAGACTCGAGATCCTGGATCTCTTGTCGGCAATGCTGTTCTAATTCAGCATTCATTTGAATAGGTCTAGCTTTTGTAGGGATCTGTTTTTCTGAAAAAGTATCTTCATATGGAAGATCAACAACATGTTGTTTTCTTTTCCAGAAAGCTGTTGGTAAGTCTGAGCAAAGATCTTGCTCAATCTTTCTTTGTAAATCTGCAATCTTTTTCTGAAGAAAAGAATCTTGCAGTTGTTTGTCAATGCGACAGAAAGAAACATGGTTTTGTAAGTCATGTAAATGATATGTTTTCCCATGTATGAGAGCATTGATATAATATGTATGTATGGAGCATGCTTTGATTAAGTTTAAATTCCTAACCTTAGATTGTTCGAGGAATGGAAACTTAAGTTGAATGCCATTAAGTCTAGATGTAATGCAATCATGACGTACTTTATATGGAGTAAGCAAGTCAATGAATGGAGTACCTAGAATGACAGTATGATTTATGTCCTTTGTAACAAGAAAAAATGATGTAACAGAAATGCCATTGTTCAACACAGTGGCCTGTGTTTTACCTGCAATATTAAGCTTAGAGCTATTTGCGGCTGACAATTTCTCATTTGTTTGTTGTACAAAACGCTTTGGTACTATGCCTTCCCTAATGCAGTTCAAATCTGCACCAGTATCAAATAAGGCTATAGTATCTAATTTGTAATCATCAGAAAAAACTAATGACAATTTAACAATGTATTTTTTGGAAGAAATTTGAGATAAAACATCTAAAAATGCAGTATCAATTTGTTCCAAATTTGTATCATGTAATGCATGAAGGTCAGGGTCTGTTTCTTCTTGTTCAGAATCAGAATCTGACTGATCCTTGATTTTGGATAGGAGGTTTTGTAAAATGGCAGAGTCTTTTTGCTGGGCTTGTTTCAGTGTTTGAAGCTCAGTTTTGAGGGTTTTAATCTCAGAATGTAGTTCTGGGATTGTAATGGATGGTTTGGTTTTCTTTTTACTTAAGATCTTGGTAAGATCATAAGTATTGGTACTGGTTGAAGGTAGCACAGTACGCGTTGGAGGGTTTACTTGGTGATCTAGAGGTTGTTCTGTTTTGCTAAAATCTTTCAGCAATCTTTCCAAGTAAACTTTTTGTAATTGAGGATCATCAAGACGTTTGATGGCTTCAAGGATGAATTCTTGGTCCTGGGTTAGGACGTTGACTTCATTGGACTTTGAAGTGTCAGAGGTAGCACTGGAATCTGCTAGCTCATCGACTTGGAATTCTTCTTCAGAGATGTCTGAGGAAGAGGGGTCTGTATCTGTATCTTCTAGATACAGGTTTTGTATCAGATTGATGGTGTCGTCATCAATATTCAGCTCATGTAATTTTTTCTGTACAGAACAGAACTTTGAGGTATGACCCTTTTGGTTACATTTGAAACATGTAGCCGTTTTCCAGTCAAAGGGTTTCTTTGCTTGATAGGGTTTTTTGGAGTGATTGTTAAATCTTTTGTAGGGTTTTTTGTAGTAAGGTTGTTGTGGTTCTTTGGAGTGGTATTTTGAATGGAAGTTTTTGCGGTATTTTTGGGATGATCTTTTGTAGGGTGGTTTTGATTGAAAGTGGTTTTTGGGCTTTGAACAGTTTCCACTGCAAGATGGTTTGGTGGTGGAGATGTCAAACTGGTGATAAAATGAACCTAACTCTTGTTTGGTTCGTTTCATCTCCCACTTCAAATGCTTTTGTAGTTTAAGATCTTGGCAGATCTTAAGACCTTCTTTCTGGGTGAAGCTGACTAGTTCACCGTATGTAAGCTGGTCGTATGGAATGAGCTTTGTGGAATAGGTATCCTTGATTTTGTTTCTGACTTTTTCTCCTAAGAGAATAGGTAAACCTGCAAGGAACTTTTCCTTCCAAAAAGGTTGATTTGAATCTTCCCTTAACATGACGCGGGTCATGAAGGTGTTTTTGTACCACTGAAAGTCACTAAGCTTTTTGCACCGAAGGTTGGACAGAAGCTCAGCATTTTTATCTTTCAGATGAGATGGATCTCCGATAAAATGTAAGGAGATTGTAAGGATGAGGCATGAGACTGCATCTTGGATGGTATTTCCGGATGAGTCTAGGACAGGTGTTTTATCCTCATACTGCTGGATGGAATTCAGGATATTAAGATGGTCTGCTTCAGTGAGATGATAGTCCCACCATCCTTTTAACTGACCAGAAAAACCAGCAATAAGGAGTTCAGCAATTGCTCTGTCAGGAGTGCCTGTCTGAGTTTTGTAGGCATTGGCTGCCATAGTCATCTGTTGCAGAGTATTCAGGATGCTGTACTCTGACATTCCATCTATGTTCCATTCATAGAGGGATGACGCGTTGTATTTGTGTTGGTTGAGGATGTTTGGCTCGGAAGATATGGTAATATCTGGAGCTATGGATGTTTTTGGTGGTTGCCATGTTAATCTGTTGATTTCAGGCTGGGAACTTTGAAAAGCATCTTCATCAGAGGAAGAGTGCTCAGGGTTGTTTTGTAAAGTATTCACATTGGTTTCATTTGTGGATACCTGGGGTGTATCTTGAACGGTTAGGGATGGACCGTCAAGGTTTTGTAATTGTGACTGGATTTGTTTCAGGAAATCGGTTTGATTTTCCCGAATTTGTAAAAGGCTTGTCTTTGTAACTTGAAAAGGTTTAAAGACAGGGTTCTTCAGTTTGAGATCTGCTGAAGGTTTTGTAATTGTGGTGCCAGCTGTGCTAGTACTGGCTCGTTGTAGGTGTTTCTCAACACGTGTGAGCTGTCTGCTCAAAGTGCCAAGATTTGTGTTTGTAAAGTTGTTTTGGGTGATGATGTGTTTGGTGTTGGTAAGGGTATCATCACTAGGTAATTTGTAGGGTGTTGCTTCCACGGGTTGGTTTTGGAGTTCTAGTTGTAGGTTTCTCAAAGGTGGATGATCAGATTCAACTGTCTGTCCACTGGAGAGGTTCCAAGTAGAAGCTTTGGATCTGTTTGTAACCGGACATGTATGTTTGATGGATGAAAATGGATATGCAATGTTATGAACAGATGCATAATGTGCTTCAAACCAATCAAAAAATAACATGTTAGAGTGATTCAATGTGATGTATGCATAAAATTCAGTTTGTATTTTACTCCTTTCAGAAGTAAAAGTTTTGAAAAACCAATTTCTTTTCTCAGTATTCTGAGTACTAAAGAAATCTGCTTTGAAAAAGGATTTGTCAAGAACAAAATTCTCCGAAGTAAGGGTCAACAGCTCATTATTTGGTATGGCCGATGAGGTTATACTGGTTGGAGATCCTGGTAGGGATTGCTCTTCGTTGTCATGGATGTAGACTGGGGTTGGTATATTTGTAGTGTAGTCTGCTTGATGTAAGTTTGTAGAGGGTATGTCTGATGTAGAGTGTCTAGGTGGGTTTGTGGATGGCATGTATGGTAGGTTAATGACAGAAGGAATTCTAGACATTCTTCCAAGGTCTATAGTACTAGAAGAAGATGATTCTTCTGTGAATCTAGAACTTGTAGATCTTCTATGGAAGGAAAGTTTAACTTTTCCATCGTTGTACTGGGTTATGTCTTTGATTTGGACAATAAAATACAATGACCAGTGAGGGGTAGAGAGTTAGATTTCTTGACTGTGCGACGTAGAGGCGGCCGTAAGTCCCGTTTGAGCCGAGGATAGGCGTTTAGGGCAGGAAAGTTCCTCATTAACTGCTGCTTGAAATCTAGTTGTGCCCCCAACAGTCTGTGTTTATTTCTTTTTCCTTTATGAATTTAAATTTCTCTAGACTCTATTCCTGTTCCTGCTTTTGTTAAATAGTTTGTGGTTATTTGCATTTAATTGTGTTCATTTGCAATTTTAATTATGGATTCCAACTTTTTTAGATCTACATCTGTTTCTGCATCTTCTACATCTGATTCTTCAGATACTAGAAGGATCATACAAAGTGAAGAAATTACAATTGAAGATTTTACAAAGCATTTAGATGATTGGAAAATTCCAAGCATCTCTCAAAGCCAGATTTACAAAAAATCAAAGTATGATATTTTCAAAACGGATTTTACAATCAAAACCGAAGAAAGAGATATCCAGCTTACAAAGCCCTTTGAAACCATCCAACTCCTCACCCAAAAATCCCTACAAAAACACCTGGCCCGAAACTACAAATACATTCATATCGGCTGTGTCCAAGTCGGTATCAAACCGCTTACAAAGGAAGGTCTAAACACCTCTATTCTTGCCGTTCTCAGAGACGCAAGATTTACAAACTTTGAGGACTCACTCCTCAGTTCCATAGAGTCCAGTTTGTGCAGTGGTCCAGTTTCATTCGACTGCTACCCAAACCTGACTGTTTCCCTCAAAGACAAAAACATCTTACAAAGTATGCAACTACAAATCAAAACACACAACTACCACATGCTTGAAGGCTCAGTTCCAGTAGCCCTCATATTCAAAATCCACTACAAAGCAATGTTTTCAGCCTTTGCATCCAAACACCTACACCATTCCAACAAAGGAGCAACGCTGCTCCTCCAAACAGATCTATCCAAAGCAAACACCGTTGTCCCCAGAGCCATCCAATGGAAAGAAATAACCCTTCCAGAAGAATGGATCCTTGAAGGAGCAACACCTTCACAACCCATACCACAACCCCAACCAAATGTCCAAATCAAAGACATAACCCAGTATATCGGCTGGAAACCATTGACCCGCGCTTGGCGCATTCTCTGGTAAAACAACGCCACGTACTGTGTTCGTTTTCATACTCTGTTTTCATTACTGTTTTCATTCACTACATTTGCATAACCTTAGGCTAGTTCTTATTTCCGCTGTGCTTAAGCCCGAGTTCATGGTATCAGAGCCGAGTTCACTCTCGGAGGCTCTGAATTAGAACAGAGCACTTGTAACCTTGTTTCAAGTAATTATATTCCAAAGTTTCGTTTACAAATTTTCGAATTTTATTTATTATTTCGAATTTTCATTTTGCATTATCATAAGTATGCTCTGTGTTTGATCAAGGATCCTGACGTTGTTGGTCTTGCCTTGTTCATCCGCATCAGAAATTCATACTGTTCAAAACCCAGTATATCGGCTGGAAACCATTGACCCGCGCTTGGCGCATTCTCTGGTAAAACAACGCCACGTACTGTGTTCGTTTTCATACTCTGTTTTCATTACTGTTTTCATTCACTACATTTGCATAACCTTAGGTTTGGTTCGTTTCATCTCCCACTTCAAATGCTTTTGTAGTTTAAGATCTTGGCAGATCTTAAGACCTTCTTTCTGGGTGAAGCTGACTAGTTCACCGTATGTAAGCTGGTCGTATGGAATGAGCTTTGTGGAATAGGTATCCTTGATTTTGTTTCTGACTTTTTCTCCTAAGAGAATAGGTAAACCTGCAAGGAACTTTTCCTTCCAAAAAGGTTGATTTGAATCTTCCCTTAACATGACGCGGGTCATGAAGGTGTTTTTGTACCACTGAAAGTCACTAAGCTTTTTGCACCGAAGGTTGGACAGAAGCTCAGCATTTTTATCTTTCAGATGAGATGGATCTCCGATAAAATGTAAGGAGATTGTAAGGATGAGGCATGAGACTGCATCTTGGATGGTATTTCCGGATGAGTCTAGGACAGGTGTTTTATCCTCATACTGCTGGATGGAATTCAGGATATTAAGATGGTCTGCTTCAGTGAGATGATAGTCCCACCATCCTTTTAACTGACCAGAAAAACCAGCAATAAGGAGTTCAGCAATTGCTCTGTCAGGAGTGCCTGTCTGAGTTTTGTAGGCATTGGCTGCCATAGTCATCTGTTGCAGAGTAACAGAAATGCCATTGTTCAACACAGTGGCCTGTGTTTTACCTGCAATATTAAGCTTAGAGCTATTTGCGGCTGACAATTTCTCATTTGTTTGTTGTACAAAAGACATCTTTTGTCTCCCTCTTGCACTATCATCCAAAGAAGGAAGGTTCCTCCTCCTCTAGGAAATTTCCTACAAGAAGACAAAGCATCCAAGGCTACTCCTTCTATATAAGGAGCATTCGTCTTCTTTCAAAGGCAGATAACAATTTTCCATTGTAAATCTCAGAGAGAACAATACAGCGGGAGAATACAAGTCATTGTATTTTATTGTCTCTCAATCCCTGTAACCCATATCTCCAAAGCACTTGTAACCTTGTTTCAAGTAATTATATTCCAAAGTTTCGTTTACAAATTTTCGAATTTTCATTTTGCATTATCATAAGTATGCTCTGTGTTTGATCAAGGATCCTGACGTTGTTGGTCTTGCCTTGTTCATCCGCATCAGAAATTCATACTGTTCAAAACCCAGTATATCGGCTGGAAACCATTGACCCGCGCTTGGCGCATTCTCTGGTAAAACAACGCCACGTACTGTGTTCGTTTTCATACTCTGTTTTCATTACTGTTTTCATTCACTACATTTGCATAACCTTAGGCTAGTTCGAACTAATGGAAAGAAATAACCCTTCCAGACGAATGGATCCTTGAAGGAGCAACACCTTCACAACCCATACCACAACCCCAACCAAATGTCCAAATCAAAGACATAACCCAGTACAACGATGGAAAAGTTAAACTTTCCTTCCATAGAAGATCTACAAGTTCTAGATTCACAGAAGAATCATCTTCTTCTAGTACTATAGACCTTGGAAGAATGTCTAGAATTCCTTCTGTCATTAACCTACCATACATGCCATCCACAAACCCACCTAGACACTCTACATCAGACATACCCTCTACAAACTTACATCAAGCAGACTACACTACAAATATACCAACCCCAGTCTACATCCATGACAACGAAGAGCAATCCCTACCAGGATCTCCAACCAGTATAACCTCATCGGCCATACCAAATAATGAGCTGTTGACCCTTACTTCGGAGAATTTTGTTCTTGACAAATCCTTTTTCAAAGCAGATTTCTTTAGTACTCAGAATACTGAGAAAAGAAATTGGTTTTTCAAAACTTTTACTTCTGAAAGGAGTAAAATACAAACTGAATTTTATGCATACATCACATTGAATCACTCTAACATGTTATTTTTTGATTGGTTTGAAGCACATTATGCATCTGTTCATAACATTGCATATCCATTTTCATCCATCAAACATACATGTCCAGTTACAAACAGATCCAAAGCTTCTACTTGGAACCTCTCCAGTGGACAGACAGTTGAATCTGATCATCCACCTTTGAGAAACCTACAACTAGAACTCCAAAACCAACCCGTGGAAGCAACACCCTACAAATTACCTAGTGATGATACCCTTACCAACACCAAACACATCATCACCCAAAACAACTTTACAAACACAAATCTTGGCACTTTGAGCAGACAGCTCACACGTGTTGAGAAACACCTACAACGAGCCAGTACTAGCACAGCTGGCACCACAATTACAAAACCTTCAGCAGATCTCAAACTGAAGAACCCTGTCTTTAAACCTTTTCAAGTTACAAAGACAAGCCTTTTACAAATTCGGGAAAATCAAACCGATTTCCTGAAACAAATCCAGTCACAATTACAAAACCTTGACGGTCCATCCCTAACCGTTCAAGATACACCCCAGGTATCCACAAATGAAACCAATGTGAATACTTTACAAAACAACCCTGAGCACTCTTCCTCTGATGAAGATGCTTTTCAAAGTTCCCAGCCTGAAATCAACAGATTAACATGGCAACCACCAAAAACATCCATAGCTCCAGATATTACCATATCTTCCGAGCCAAACATCCTCAACCAACACAAATACAACGCGTCATCCCTCTATGAATGGAACATAGATGGAATGTCAGAGTACAGCATCCTGAATACTCTGCAACAGATGACTATGGCAGCCAATGCCTACAAAACTCAGACAGGCACTCCTGACAGAGCAATTGCTGAACTCCTTATTGCTGGTTTTTCTGGTCAGTTAAAAGGATGGTGGGACTATCATCTCACTGAAGCAGACCATCTTAATATCCTGAATTCCATCCAGCAGTATGAGGATAAAACACCTGTCCTAGACTCATCCGGAAATACCATCCAAGATGCAGTCTCATGCCTCATCCTTACAATCTCCTTACATTTTATCGGAGATCCATCTCATCTGAAAGATAAAAATGCTGAGCTTCTGTCCAACCTTCGGTGCAAAAAGCTTAGTGACTTTCAGTGGTACAAAAACACCTTCATGACCCGCGTCATGTTAAGGGAAGATTCAAATCAACCTTTTTGGAAGGAAAAGTTCCTTGCAGGTTTACCTATTCTCTTAGGAGAAAAAGTCAGAAACAAAATCAAGGATACCTATTCCACAAAGCTCATTCCATACGACCAGCTTACATACGGTGAACTAGTCAGCTTCACCCAGAAAGAAGGTCTTAAGATCTGCCAAGATCTTAAACTACAAAAGCATTTGAAGTGGGAGATGAAACGAACCAAACAAGAGTTAGGTTCATTTTGTCACCAGTTTGACATCTCCACCACCAAACCATCTTGCAGTGGAAACTGTTCAAAGCCCAAAAACCACTTTGAATCCAAACCACCCTACAAAAGATCATCCCAAAAATACCGCAAAAACTTCCATTCAAAATACCACTCCAAAGAACCACAACAACCTTACTACAAAAAACCCTACAAAAGATTTAACAATCACTCCAAAAAACCCTATCAAGCAAAGAAACCCTTTGACTGGAAAACGGCTACATGTTTCAAATCTTACATATTTGCGGATCAAAATATGAGATCCTCATGTATAGTGTAATCATTGTACATGAAAACATACCCATGGCAGGAAGAACTTGGCACAGAATAATATGATTGGTCTGAACCGTCTTTCTGAGGGAATGGGTTGGTAACCATCTTTGTAAAATTTGTAACCGGCTTCAACAGAGGGGTGATCTGAAAGAAGCTCAGGAGTGCAGCCAAAAGATTCCCACCAATGGGAGAACCATATGGGGAAGATTGAGGAATCGATGGTTGTGTTAAAATAAAACAACCATGAGTGGCTATTTCCTTGGTTTTGTAAAAGGAAGGTATTGAACCATGCTTGTTCATAATCCCAATATGTATAGGGGGGAAAATGAGGGTTCTGTCGTTGTATCTCAGATGGAAAAGGGATAGGAGCATAAGGATTAGTACTCCACTTTGAAGGGTGTATGATTTTTTGGATAGTGCAGGTGGAATAAGCAGGATCGGTATGGAGGTGGTGTTTATGGAAATGTTTGAATGTACATGATCCTGTTACTTGTAAAATATTTTCATAAAAAGCACGAGATTTGAAAATATCCCATGATTTGTAATGAAAACCTTTAGGAAAGATTTTCGAAATTGTAAGGTGGACATCATGGTTAGGAAAACCATCTTCGACTGTCCAAATATTTTGAAATTTTGGTTTTTCAAAATACTTTGATTTTGCTTTTGAAAAATTTGTAGAAATTTGTACATGATTTTGTAAAGCAAGCAGGGGTTTTGGAGTAGAAGGACCTGCCTGTGATTTTGTAATTGGTTTAGAAACACTACCTGAGAGTGACTGGGAGTCACCTGAGGCTTCTTTGTAAGCCTTTTGGATTGCCAGAAGAAGACCGGGGTTTTCTGACAATTTTAAAAGAACCTCGTTAGAAACGGATTCTTGCTTTGTAGTTTTGTGAGATGAGTACTCATCTTCTTCCTGGGTAACTTTTTCATACCAGGACTTTGTATGTTGGATGTCTTTGATGGCATCGGCTAAGAGCTTTGGGGATGCAAGAACTGGGTTCTTTGATGTATGGGTCTTTGTAGGTTTTGAGGCAGGGGCTTTCCCCTTATCTTTCTGCGGTTTAGGAGGCATTGGAGGAGGAGGGTTTGTTTTGTAGAAATTCTCGGGTGAGGTAGTCTGGAATGGAGTTTGTATCACCCTTTATATAGACAATGTCAAAATCAAAAATAGACAGTATTGCTTGCCATCTGGCAAAAATCTGTTTGGATGCAAGATTTTGAACATCTTTTTGTAAAACTTCCTTTGCACTCTTGCAATCAACACGCAAAAGAAACTTTTGATTTAATAAATCACTTTGGAATTTTGTAATGCATAAAACAATGGAAAGTATTTCTTTCTTGACAGTGGAATAATTCTTTTGGCAATCATTCCAATGTGCAGATGTAAATTGTATGATGCGTTCTTTGGAATTATGCACTTGCTTGAGAATCCCACCGTAGCCTAAGTCAGACGCATCTGTCTCAACAATTTTAGGAGCTAATGGATCTGCTAGGTGCAATAATGGAATACTTTGGACTTGGGATTTAATTTGCTTAACTATGTTTGTATGTAGATCAGACCAAGGAACTGGATTTTTTCGCAACCTATCATGTAATGGTTTTGCTATCCTGATGAGGTTGGGGTAAAAATCTAGTATGTAATTAAGACTCCCTAAAAACCTTTGTAATTGGGTTTTGTCGGTAATCCTATCGGGGAACTTGGTTGTAAACTCTAAAGATCTTTCTATTGGTGTTATGGTACCCTGGGATATGTAATGTCCTAGGAAACGAACACGTGTCTGAAATAGAGAAATCTTTGATTTGGAAATTACTAAACCATTTTGTTTAGCAATATGAAAAAATGTATGTAAATGTTTGAAATGCTGGTCAATGGACTGAGAAAAAATAAGAACATCATCAATATATACAATGCAGAATGTAGAGTGTGCATTGAATATGTCATTCATGATTCTTTGGAATTCAGATGGTGCATTCTTCAAGCCAAAAGGCATGACATTCCATTCGTACTGGCCGAAGGGAACAGTAAATGCAGTTTTGTATCGGTCCTTGGGGTCAATCTGGATTTGCCAGAACCCGGACTTCATATCAAACTTTGAAAAGATAAATGCAGCATGTAATTTCTGCAACAAATCTTTTTTATTTGGAATTGGGTATCTGATCCACTTAAGAGCAGAATTCAGAGGTTTGTAGTTGATCACTAGTCTAGGTGTGCCTCTCTCAATCTCTGAGTTTTTGTTCACATAAAATGCGGCACAGGACCATGGTGACCTGGACTTTGTAATTAGACCTTTAGACTCGAGATCCTGGATCTCTTGTCGGCAATGCTGTTCTAATTCAGCATTCATTTGAATAGGTCTAGCTTTTGTAGGGATCTGTTTTTCTGAAAAAGTATCTTCATATGGAAGATCAACAACATGTTGTTTTCTTTTCCAGAAAGCTGTTGGTAAGTCTGAGCAAAGATCTTGCTCAATCTTTCTTTGTAAATCTGCAATCTTTTTCTGAAGAAAAGAATCTTGCAGTTGTTTGTCAATGCGACAGAAAGAAACATGGTTTTGTAAGTCATGTAAATGATATGTTTTCCCATGTATGAGAGCATTGATATAATATGTATGTATGGAGCATGCTTTGATTAAGTTTAAATTCCTAACCTTAGATTGTTCTAGGAATGGAAACTTAAGTTGAATGCCATTAAGTCTAGATGTAATGCAATCATGACGTACTTTATATGGAGTAAGCAAGTCAATGAATGGAGTACCTAGAATGACAGTATGATTTATGTCCTTTGTAACAAGAAAAAATGATGTAACAGAAATGCCATTGTTCAACACAGTGGCCTGTGTTTTACCTGCAATATTAAGCTTAGAGCTATTTGCAGGCTGACAATTTCTCATTTGTTTGTTGTACAAAACGCTTTGGTACTATGCCTTCCCTAATGCAGTTCAAATCTGCACCAGTATCAAATAAGGCTATAGTATCTAATTTGTAATCATCAGAAAAAACTAATGACAATTTAACAATGTATTTTTTGGAAGAAATTTGAGATAAAACATCTAAAAATGCAGTATCAATTTGTTCCAAATTTGTATCATGTAATGCATGAAGGTCAGGGTCTGTTTCTTCTTGTTCAGAATCAGAATCTGACTGATCCTTGATTTTGGATAGGAGGTTTTGTAAAATGGCAGAGTCTTTTTGCTGGGCTTGTTTCAGTGTTTGAAGCTCAGTTTTGAGGGTTTTAATCTCAGAATGTAGTTCTGGGATTGTAATGGATGGTTTGGTTTTCTTTTTACTTAAGATCTTGGTAAGATCATAAGTATTGGTACTGGTTGAAGGTAGCACAGTACGCGTTGGAGGGTTTACTTGGTGATCCAGAGGTTGTTCTGTTTTGCTAAAATCTTTCAGCAATCTTTCCAAGTAAACTTTTTGTAATTGAGGATCATCAAGACGTTTGATGGCTTCAAGGATGAATTCTTGGTCCTGGGTTAGGACGTTGACTTCATTGGACTTTGAAGTGTCAGAGGTAGCACTGGAATCTGCTAGCTCATCTACTTGGAATTCTTCTTCAGAGATGTCTGAGGAAGAGGGGTCTGTATCTGTATCCTTTAGATATAGGTTTTGTATCAGATTGATGGTGTCGTCATCAATATTTAGCTCATGTAATTTTTTCTGTACAGAACAGAACTTTGAGGTATGACCCTTTTGGTTACATTTGAAACATGTAGCCGTTTTCCAGTCAAAGGGTTTCTTTGCTTGATAGGGTTTTTTGGAGTGATTGTTAAATCTTTTGTAGGGTTTTTTGTAGTAAGGTTGTTGTGGTTCTTTGGAGTGGTATTTTGAATGGAAGTTTTTGCGGTATTTTTGGGATGATCTTTTGTAGGGTGGTTTTGATTCAAAGTGGTTTTTGGGCTTTGAACAGTTTCCACTGCAAGATGGTTTGGTGGTGGAGATGTCAAACTGGTGACAAAATGAACCTAACTCTTGTTTGGTTCGTTTCATCTCCCACTTCAAATGCTTTTGTAGTTTAAGATCTTGGCAGATCTTAAGACCTTCTTTCTGGGTGAAGCTGACTAGTTCACCGTATGTAAGCTGGTCGTATGGAATGAGCTTTGTGGAATAGGTATCCTTGATTTTGTTTCTGACTTTTTCTCCTAAGAGAATAGGTAAACCTGCAAGGAACTTTTCCTTCCAAAAAGGTTGATTTGAATCTTCCCTTAACATGACTCGGGTCATGAAGGTGTTTTTGTACCACTGAAAGTCACTAAGCTTTTTGCACCGAAGGTTGGACAGAAGCTCAGCATTTTTATCTTTCAGATGAGATGGATCTCCGATAAAATGTAAGGAGATTGTAAGGATGAGGCATGAGACTGCATCTTGGATGGTATTTCCGGATGAGTCTAGGACAGGTGTTTTATCCTCATACTGCTGGATGGAATTCAGGATATTAAGATGGTCTGCTTCAGTGAGATGATAGTCCCACCATCCTTTTAACTGACCAGAAAAACCAGCAATAAGGAGTTCAGCAATTGCTCTGTCAGGAGTGCCTGTCTGAGTTTTGTAGGCATTGGCTGCCATAGTCATCTGTTGCAGAGTATTCAGGATGCTGTACTCTGACATTCCATCTATGTTCCATTCATAGAGGGATGACGCGTTGTATTTGTGTTGGTTGAGGATGTTTGGCTCGGAAGATATGGTAATATCTGGAGCTATGGATGTTTTTGGTGGTTGCCATGTTAATCTGTTGATTTCAGGCTGGGAACTTTGAAAAGCATCTTCATCAGAGGAAGAGTGCTCAGGGTTGTTTTGTAAAGTATTCACATTGGTTTCATTTGTGGATACCTGGGGTGTATCTTGAACGGTTTGGGATGGACCATCAAGGTTTTGTAATTGTGACTGGATTTGTTTCAGGAAATCGGTTTGATTTTCCCGAATTTGTAAAAGGCTTGTCTTTGTAACTTGAAAAGGTTTAAAGACAGGGTTCTTCAGTTTGAGATCTGCTGAAGGTTTTGTAATTGTGGTGCCAGCTGTGCTAGTACTGGCTCGTTGTAGGTGTTTCTCAACACGTGTGAGCTGTCTGCTCAAAGTGCCAAGATTTGTGTTTGTAAAGTTGTTTTGGGTGATGATGTGTTTGGTGTTGGTAAGGGTATCATCACTAGGTAATTTGTAGGGTGTTGCTTCCACGGGTTGGTTTTGGAGTTCTAGTTGTAGGTTTCTCAAAGGTGGATGATCAGATTCAACTGTCTGTCCACTGGAGAGGTTCCAAGTAGAAGCTTTGGATCTGTTTGTAACCGGACATGTATGTTTGATGGATGAAAATGGATATGCAATGTTATGAACAGATGCATAATGTGCTTCAAACCAATCAAAAAATAACATGTTAGAGTGATTCAATGTGATGTATGCATAAAATTCAGTTTGTATTTTACTCCTTTCAGAAGTAAAAGTTTTGAAAAACCAATTTCTTTTCTCAGTATTCTGAGTACTAAAGAAATCTGCTTTGAAAAAGGATTTGTCAAGAACAAAATTCTCCGAAGTAAGGGTCAACAGCTCATTATTTGGTATGGCTGATGAGGTTATACTGGTTGGAGATCCTGGTAGGGATTGCTCTTCGTTGTCATGGATGTAGACTGGGGTTGGTATATTTGTAGTGTAGTCTGCTTGATGTAAGTTTGTAGAGGGTATGTCTGATGTAGAGTGTCTAGGTGGGTTTGTGGATGGCATGTATGGTAGGTTAATGACAGAAGGAATTCTAGACATTCTTCCAAGGTCTATAGTACTAGAAGAAGATGATTCTTCTGTGAATCTAGAACTTGTAGATCTTCTATGGAAGGAAAGTTTAACTTTTCCATCGTTGTACTGGGTTATGTCTTTGATTTGGACATTTGGTTGGGGTTGTGGTATGGGTTGTGAAGGTGTTGCTCCTTCAAGGATCCATTCTTCTGGAAGGGTTATTTCTTTCCATTGGATGGCTCTGGGGACAACGGTGTTTGCTTTGGATAGATCTGTTTGGAGGAGCAGCGTTGCTCCTTTGTTGGAATGGTGTAGGTGTTTGGATGCAAAGGCTGAAAACATTGCTTTGTAGTGGATTTTGAATATGAGGGCTACTGGAACTGAGCCTTCAAGCATGTGGTAGTTGTGTGTTTTGATTTGTAGTTGCATACTTTGTAAGATGTTTTTGTCTTTGAGGGAAACAGTCAGGTTTGGGTAGCAGTCGAATGAAACTGGACCACTGCACAGACTGACTCTATGGAACTGAGGAGTGAGTCCTCAAAGTTTGTAAATCTTGCGTCTCTGAGAACGGCAAGAATAGAGGTGTTTAGACCTTCCTTTGTAAGCGGTTTGATACCGACTTGGACACAGCCGATATGAATGTATTTGTAGTTTCGGGCCAGGTGTTTTTGTAGGGATTTTTGGGTGAGGAGTTGGATGGTTTCAAAGGGCTTTGTAAGCTGGATATCTCTTTCTTCGGTTTTGATTGTAAAATCCGTTTTGAAAATATCATACTTTGATTTTTTGTAAATCTGGCTTTGAGAGATGCTTGGAATTTTCCAATCATCTAAATGCTTTGTAAAATCTTCAATTGTAATTTCTTCACTTTGTATGATCCTTCTAGTATCTGAAGAATCAGATGTAGAAGATGCAGAAACAGATGTAGATCTAAAAAAGTTGGAATCCATAATTAAAATTGCAAATGAACACAATTAAATGCAAATAACCACAAACTATTTAACAAAAGCAGAAACAGGAATAGAGTCTAGAGAAATTTAAATTCATAAAGGAAAAAGAAATAAACACAGACTGTTGGGGGCACAACTAGATTTCAAGCAGCAGTTAATGAGGAACTTTCCTGCCCTAAACGCCTATCCTCGGCTCAAACGGGACTTACGGCCGCCTCTACGTCGCACAGTCAAGAAATCTAACTCTCTACCCCTCACTGATCCTTCTCTTCTCTCTCTATAAACTCTCTTCTCTCGGAGGCTCTGATATATACACACACCCAGCCCTATATATATATATATATATATATATATATATATATTTAATATTAAAAAATTTAAAAATTAATTACAATAAATAAATATATTAAAAGAATACCACAATATAATTTTTGTATCGCAATTCTAATTTTATTTTAAATGATATTTTATAATTGTTCCGGGATCATAGAGACCTTCACATATGAATTTAATTTGGATGAAATTACAAGTAGTTTGATAGGAGAATAAAAACAAGTGTTTAATTTACTTGAATTATTAATTATATTTTTTTATTATAATTATTAAATATTTAAAAAATAATATATATATATATATATATGTGTGTGTGTGTGTCTGTGTGTGTGTTTTTTTTAAACTTCAAACTCAACCACAGTTTTAACCAAACACTTCACTGCTTATTTTGAACCGCAGTAAAAACACTTTTTTTAAAACTGCTTTTTTTCAACCTCAATCACAACAGCAACCGCAATACCAAACAGACCCCATGCAAGGAATACCCCCAAACACATTGATGAGCTTTTAAGTACAGGCTCGCACCCCTAGTTTTTTTTTTAATATTTTAAAAAGGAGGACAATTTGTTATATACCCCTATTTTAAATACACGCGCGCGCGCAGGCGATACATCATCTACAAGCCTGTACATTTAAATATATAGTGTTCAGAGCAAGTCCAACGCGGAGAGCCATATGAGTAGGCAAAGGCAAAATTTGAAATATTTAGCTTCTTTTGTTAAATTTTTGTCTCCAACGGGAAGAGCCAACCGAAGAGCCAAAATGGCTTCTTCAGTTTCGGGAGGCATTCCTACATGATTTATCTGCAGAGGCAAAATAAATGTATCCGTTAAAATCTTCCCGTTGTGCTTGTCCAGATTTAAAACACCCACAACCAACACAACCCACAACACAGCAACCAAACCAAAACACAAGAACAAGCACAGCAACCGAACAAATTTTACAATTCAACACCCATCAACACAGCAACCCAACAAATCCTACAATTGAACACCCATCAACACAACAACCCCACGAATTCAACAATTGCCACAGAATATTTTCCAAGCAAACCAAAAAAGAAAAATCACAGAAAATACCTTCATCAATATTGAAAATCCACCGAGTACACTGCATCTTCGGTTCCTGTCAAATCCTCTGCCCCTACATCTTCGGTTTGTTTCTTAACTTGAACTATTTATTTGTGTTTTGGTATGTTTGTTGATGAAAATGAAGAACCCATATAAATAGAACCCATAACTGAGCAGAAGCTTTGATTTCGTGGGGGGGATGGAATCGAGGGAGATGGGGGGAGGTAGCAGAGAGCAGAGGAAGAGGGAGCCAAGGGAGATGGGGGGGAAACAGAGGGAGAGGGAGCCAAGGGATGGGGGGGAAAGAGCTGAGTGACCCATAGGAGAGGACGACGGCGAGAGGTTGCTGAGAGGTGAGTCACGGAGGCGAGATCGAAGTGAAGAGAGGGACGGGGGCGAGAGCTGGAGAATGAAAAAAAGTGAAGAGAGGGACGGGGGCGAGAGCTGGAAATTGCAAAAAAATTAAGAGAGGGATGGAGGCGAGAGCTGGAGATTGAAAAAAAATGAAGAGAGGGACGGACGGAATTAGGGTTATGTGGAAGTAGGGTTTCGAGTGGGTATTAATAATGTATAGGAAAAAAATAAATAACTAATAATCAGTTTTAGTAAAAAATTATGTGAAATTTAAAAATTAAGAATTTTTTGATCAATTAGCGTAATTAACACAATATATTTTTTATGCAGATGGACTCAAATTTATCAAATTCATTCACTGACTTTATAAGTGAGACTGAACGGATTGTTTCTCAACAAAGTGATCATAATGTTCATACAACTAAAAAATCACAAAGAAGTAAAAACTTCTCGCCAGAAGAAGATTGTTTACTTGTATCTGCGTGGTTAAATACTAGCAAAGATCCAATCACAGGAGTTGATCAACAAACAAGACAAATTTGGGCTCGAGTACATGCGTGCTTTGTAGAGAATGGAGGAAACTTGAATAATCGTTCCCAAATAAGCATCTCAAATAGATGACAAGAAATAAATAGAGAAGTTGCAAAATTTGTTGGGTTTGTTACCCAAATTGAAAACCGTCAACAAAGTGGAACGACTAAAGAATCAAGGGTAATGTTTTATTTTCAACATTTACATATGAAATAAGTTGTTTAACATATGTATTATGTAACATAGTTTTATTTATTGAATTTGATTTACCAGATTAATGATGCTCGACAAATGTATGCTTCAGTCGTTGGCAAACGATTTCAACTGGAACATTGTTGGGTTATCTTAAAAAAAGAACCCAAGTGGCAATTTGAACGTGCAAGTCTTCATCAGAAGTCAAACAAGAAACAAAAAAATCATGGAAATGCAAGTCCAGCTTCTTCAAATCCATCAACCGCTGATTCTGTTAGGTTAGGAGAAGACAGTGACGCATTTGTTTACCAAAATAGACCAATTGGTCAGAAAGCTGCAAAGAAACGACTTAAACGCAAACAAGGAAAAGAGAAAGTTGGGGAGACAAGCGTAGCAACTATCTTACAACAATTGAAGGATAGCTTTGATGAGATTAAGGTCGAAAAAAAACTAGACAGAAAAATTATGTTAGAGCAACAAGCTTTATTGGTTAAACAGAAGCAGGAGAAACAAGAAATGGAGATTATGAAGATGGATACTTCTAAAATGGATCCAATTTCTGCAGCGTATTTTGAAGATAAAAAGATGGAAATTATGGCAAAAAAGAGTACTAATTTATAAGTAATTTCATTGAATTATTTGTAATGGATTGTATGTTGATGAATTATGTTAGAACTTATTGTTAATTTGTTAATGTGTTAAATTTTATTATAATTAAATTTCAAATTTCATATATTCTGGATCTTTTAATTATAATTAAATTTATTTTTTTATTTTCTTATTAAAAAAATAATTTTATTGTTTACGGGTTTTTCAAAAACAATTATTTAATTATATAACTTACTCATATTAACTTATAATGAATTGTATAATTACACTATATACAAAATAATTGAATTTTATTTAAAATAAGTTTAAAAAAATGGCTCTTAAAAATGGCTCTTACCATTGGAGACCACATCACCTCAAGAGCCATTTTTGCACTATTCAAAGAGCCATTTCTATCATTTGCCTCTTGTCAACTCTGTTTTCTTACATAAAATGTATTTTATATTCTTTTGTTCTTACATTTCCTCTTTGAACAACAAGCCTCCATTTATCTGTCCCACCACAAAACACTCTTTACTTCTTCTAATATGTCGTATTAAATTTTATAAACAAAAATATGCAACCATAACTCATGGACAAGTCCACTTTCAAAAAACATTCGATTAATTCAAAAGGCTTATGACATCTCTTTTCTTTTAATTCCCAAGCTCTTTTTCACTCACCAAGCTCATTTCTAAATACATTATTTTGTCTCTTTAAATTTGAAAACAATGCCTTATAGAAGAAGACACAACTTCACCTTTTAAAATTATAATGTCATCTCATCTTCATAAACTACTCCTTTATCATTAGGTGAATCCTCTTACTTTTCTATCTCATCTACAAAATAATAATAATAATAATAATAATAATAAAAATAATAATTTCATCCAATATTTTTGAAATCCTTCTCGAGTATAGCCCTCGTTATCCGAGATCTTTCTTTATGAATCATAATTTCTTAAAAGATATTATGTTTAAAAATGTTTATAAAAAGGTTTTTCATGGATGTTCAGTTAAACTTGCCGTGAGTTTAAATGATAGTCAAAAAGAAGGTTCACATGATACTGTTGATTGCAATGGTGTTCAACTGTTCTAAAAAGCTTCAAACTTTCTCCAATCCAAACCCAAACCCAAACCCAAACCCAAACCCTAAAAGTGTATTTTACAGGATTACGCCGGAGTCATATTTCTTCAGATTCTTTCAAAGAGTTTTTTCAATGTTTCTCGCTAGTTGTTATATATTGCTGCTTGGATCGGTTACTAGAAGGATCATACAAAGTGAAGAAATTACAATCGAAGATTTTACAAAGCATTTAGATGATTGGAAAATTCCAAGCATCTCTCAAAGCCAGATTTACAAAAAACAAAGTATGAAAAGAGAAGATCAGTGAAGGGTAGAGAGTTAGATTTCTTGACTGTGCGACGTAGAGGCGGCCGTAAGTCCCGTTTGAGCCGAGGATAGGCGTTTAGGGCAGGAAAGTTCCTCATTAACTGCTGCTTGAAATCTAGTTGTGCCCCCAACAGTCTGTGTTTATTTCTTTTTCCTTTATGAATTAAAATTTCTTTAGACTCTATTCCTGTTTCTGCTTTCGTTAAATAGTTTGTGGTTATTTGCATCTAATTGTGTTCATTTGCATTTTTAATTATGGATTCCAACTTTTTTAGATCTACATCTGTTTCTGCATCTTCTACATCTGATTCTTCAGATACTAGAAGGATCATACAAAGTGAAGAAATTACAATCGAAGATTTTACAAAGCATTTAGATGATTGGAAAATTCCAAGCATCTCTCAAAGCCAGATTTACAAAAAATCAAAGTATGATATTTTCAAAACGGATTTTACAATCAAAACCGAAGAAAGAGATATCCAGCTTACAAAGCCCTTTGAAACCATCCAACTCCTCACCCAAAAATCCCTACAAAAACACCTGGCCCGAAACTACAAATACATTCATATCGGCTGTGTCCAAGTCGGTATCAAACCTCTTACAAAGGAAGGTCTAAACACCTCTATTCTTGCCGTTCTCAGAGACGCAAGATTTACAAACTTTGAGGACTCACTCCTCAGTTCCATAGAGTCAAGTCTGTGCAGTGGCCCAGTATCGTTCGACTGCTACCCAAACCTGACTGTTTCCCTCAAAGACAAAAACATCTTACAAAGTATGCAACTACAAATCAAAACACACAACTACCACATGCTTGAAGGCTCAGTTCCAGTAGCCCTCATATTCAAAATCCACTACAAAGCAATGTTTTCAGCCTTTGCATCCAAACACCTACACCATTCCAACAAAGGAGCAACACTGCTCCTCCAAACAGATCTATCCAAAGCAAACACCGTTGTCCCCAGAGCCATCCAATGGAAAGAAATAACCCTTCCAGACGAATGGATCCTTGAAGGAGCAACACCTTCACAACCCATACCACAACCCCAACCAAATGTCCAAATCAAAGACATAACCCAGTACAACGACGGAAAAGTTAAACTTTCCTTCCATAGAAGATCTACAAGTTCTAGATTCACAGAAGAATCATCTTCTTCTAGTACTATAGACCTTGGAAGAATGTCTAGAATTCCTTCTGTCATTAACCTACCATACATGCCATCCACAAACCCACCTAGACACTCTACATCAGACATACCCTCTACAAACTTACATCAAGCAGACTACACTACAAATATACCAACCCCAGTCTACATCCATGACAACGAAGAGCAATCCTTACCAGGATCTCCAACCAGTATAACCTCATCAGCCATACCAAATAATGAGCTGTTGACCCTTACTTCGGAGAATTTTGTTCTTGACAAATCCTTTTTCAAAGCAGATTTCTTTAGTACCCAGAATACTGAGAAAAGAAATTGGTTTTTCAAAACCTTTACTTCTGAGAGGAGTAAAATACAAACTGAATTTTATACATACATCACATTGAATCAATCTAACATGTTATTTTTTGATTGGTTTGAGGCACATTATGCATCTGTTCATAACATTGCATATTCATTTTCATCCATCAAACATACATGTCCGGTTACAAACAGATCCAAAACTTCTACTTGGAACCTCTCCAGTGGACAGACAGTTGAATCTGATCATCCACCTTTAAGAAACCTATACCTAGAACTCCAAAACCAACCCGTGGAAGCAACACCCTACAAATTACCCAGTGATGATACCCTTACCAACACCAAACACATCATCACCCAAAACAACTTTACAAACACAAATCTTGGCACTTTGAGCAGACAGCTCACACGTGTTGAGAAACACCTACAACGAGCCAGTACTAGCACAGCTGGCACCACAATTACAAAACCTTCAGCAGATCTCAAGCTGAAAAACCCTGTCTTTAAACCTTTTCAAGTTACAAAGACAAGCCTTTTACAAATTCGGGAAAATCAAACCGATTTCCTGAAGCAAATCCAGTCACAATTACAAAACCTTGACGGTCCATCCCTAACCGTTCAAGATACACCCCAGGTATCCACAAATGAAACCAATGTGAATACTTTACAAAACAACCCTGAGCACTCTTCCTCTGATGAAGATGCTTTTCAAAGTTTCCAGCCTGAAATCAACAGATTAACATGGCAACCACCAAAAACATCCATAGCTCCAGATATTACCATATCTTCCGAGCCAAACATCCTCAACCAACACAAATACAACGCGTCATCTCTCTATGAATGGAACATAGATGGAATGTCAGAGTACAGCATCTTGAATACTCTGCAACAGATGACTATGGCAGCCAATGCCTACAAAACTCAGACAGGCACTCCTGACAGAGCAATTGCTGAACTCCTTATTGCTGGTTTTTCTGGCCAGTTAAAAGGATGGTGGGACTATCATCTCACTGAAGCAGACCATCTTAATATACTGAATTCCATCCAGCAGTATGAGGATAAAACACCTGTCCTAGACTCATCCGGAAATACCGTCCAAGATGCAGTCTCATGCCTCATCCTTACAATCTCCTTACATTTTATCGGAGATCCATCTCATCTGAAAGATAAAAATGCTGAGCTTCTGTCCAACCTTCGGTGCAAAAAGCTTAGTGACTTTCAGTGGTACAAAAACACCTTCATGACCCGCGTCATGTTAAGGGAAGATTCAAATCAACCTTTTTGGAAAGAAAAGTTCCTTGCAGGTTTACCTATTCTCTTAGGAGAAAAGGTCAGAAACAAAATCAAGGATACTTATTCCACAAAGCTCATTCCATATGACCAGCTTACATACGGTGAACTAGTCAGCTTCACCCAGAAAGAAGGTCTTAAGATCTGCCAAGATCTTAAACTACAAAAGCATTTGAAGTGGGAGATGAAACGAACCAAACAAGAGTTAGGTTCATTTTGTCACCAGTTTGACATCTCCACCACCAAACCATCTTGCAGTGGAAATTGTTCAAAGCCCAAAAACCACTTTGAATCCAAACCACCCTACAAAAGATCATCCCAAAAATACCGCAAAAACTTCCATTCAAAATACCACTCCAAAGAACCACAACAACCTTACTACAAAAAACCCTACAAAAGATTTAACAATCACTCCAAAAAACCCTATCAAGCAAAGAAACCCTTTGACTGGAAAACGGCTACATGTTTCAAATGTAACCAAAAGGGTCATACCTCAAAGTTCTGTTCTGTACAGAAAAAATTACATGAGCTAAATATTGATGACGACACCATCAATCTGATACAAAACCTGTATCTAGACGATACAGATACAGACCCCTCTTCCTCAGACATCTCTGAAGAAGAATTCCAAGTCGATGAGCTAGCAGATTCCAGTGCTACCTCTGACACTTCAAAGTCCAATGAAGTCAACGTCCTAACCCAGGACCAAGAATTCATCCTTGAAGCCATCAAACGTCTTGATGATCCTCAATTACAAAAAGTTTACTTGGAAAGATTGCTGAAAGATTTTAGCAAAACAGAACAACCTCTGGATCACCAAGTAAACCCTCCAACGCGTACTGTGCTACCTTCAACCAGTACCAATACTTATGATCTTACCAAGATCTTAAGTAAAAAGAAAACCAAACCATCCATTACAATCCCAGAACTACATTCTGAGATTAAAACCCTCAAAACTGAGCTTCAAACACTGAAACAAGCCCAGCAAAAAGACTCTGCCATTTTACAAAACCTCCTATCCAAAATCAAGGATCAGTCAGATTCTGATTCTGAACAAGAAGAAACAGACCCTGACCTTCATGCATTACATGATACAAATTTGGAACAAATTGATACTGCATTTTTAGATGTTTTATCTCAAATTTCTTCCAAAAAATACATTGTTAAATTGTCATTAGTTTTTTCTGATGATTACAAATTAGATACTATAGCCTTATTTGATACTGGTGCAGATTTGAACTGCATTAGGGAAGGCATAGTACCAAAGCGTTTTGTACAACAAACAAATGAGAAATTGTCAGCCGCAAATAGCTCTAAGCTTAATATTGCAGGTAAAACACAGGCCACTGTGTTGAACAATGGCATTTCTGTTACATCATTTTTTCTTGTTACAAAGGACATAAATCATACTGTCATTCTAGGTACTCCATTCATTGACTTGCTTACTCCATATAAAGTACGTCATGATTGCATTACATCTAGACTTAATGGCATTCAACTTAAGTTTCCATTCCTAGAACAATCTAAGGTTAGGAATTTAAACTTAATCAAAGCATGCTCCATACATACATATTATATCAATGCTCTCATACATGGGAAAACATATCATTTACATGACTTACAAAACCATGTTTCTTTCTGTCGCATTGACAAACAACTGCAAGATTCTTTTCTTCAGAAAAAGATTGCAGATTTACAAAGAAAGATTGAGCAAGATCTTTGCTCAGACTTACCAACAGCTTTCTGGAAAAGAAAACAACATGTTGTTGATCTTCCATATGAAGATACTTTTTCAGAAAAACAGATCCCTACAAAAGCTAGACCTATTCAAATGAATGCTGAATTAGAACAGCATTGCCGACAAGAGATCCAGGATCTCGAGTCTAAAGGTCTAATTACAAAGTCCAGGTCACCATGGTCCTGTGCCGTATTTTATGTGAACAAAAACTCAGAAATTGAGAGAGGCACACCTAGACTAGTGATCAACTACAAACCTCTGAATTCTGCTCTTAAGTGGATCAGATACCCAATTCCAAATAAAAAAGATTTGTTGCAGAAATTACATGCTGCATTTATCTTTTCAAAGTTTGATATGAAGTCCGGGTTCTGGCAAATCCAGATTGACCCCAAGGACCGATACAAAACTGCATTTACTGTTCCCTTCGGCCAGTACGAATGGAATGTCATGCCTTTTGGCTTGAAGAATGCACCATCTGAATTCCAAAGAATCATGAATGACATATTCAATGCACACTCTACATTCTGCATTGTATATATTGATGATGTTCTTATTTTTTCTCAGTCCATTGACCAGCATTTCAAACATTTACATACATTTTTTCATATTGCTAAACAAAATGGTTTAGTAATTTCCAAATCAAAGATTTCTCTATTTCAGACACGTGTTCGTTTCCTAGGACATTACATATCCCAGGGTACCATAACACCAATAGAAAGATCTTTAGAGTTTACAACCAAGTTCCCTGATAGGATTACCGACAAAACCCAATTACAAAGGTTTTTAGGGAGTCTTAATTACATACTAGATTTTTACCCCAACCTCATCAGGATAGCAAAACCATTACATGATAGGTTGCGAAAAAATCCAGTTCCTTGGTCTGATCTACATACAAACATAGTTAAGCAAATTAAATCCCAAGTCCAAAGTATTCCATTATTGCACCTAGCAGATCCATTAGCTCCTAAAATTGTTGAGACAGATGCGTCTGACTTAGGCTACGGTGGGATTCTCAAGCAAGTGCATAATTCCAAAGAACGCATCATACAATTTACATCTGCACATTGGAATGATTGCCAAAAGAATTATTCCACTGTCAAAAAAGAAATACTTTCCATTGTTTTATGCATTACAAAATTCCAAAGTGATTTATTAAATCAAAAGTTTCTTTTGCGTGTTGATTGCAAGAGTGCAAAGGAAGTTTTACAAAAAGATGTTCAAAATCTTGCATCCAAACAGATTTTTGCCAGATGGCAAGCAATACTGTCTATTTTTGATTTTGACATTGTCTATATAAAGGGTGATACAAACTCCATTCCAGACTACCTCACCCGAGAATTTCTACAAAACAAACCCTCCTCCTCCAATGCCTCCTAAACCGCAGAAAGATAAGGGGAAAGCCCCTGCCTCAAAACCTACAAAGACCCATACGTCAAAGAACCCAGTTCTTGCATCCCCAAAGCTCTTAGCCGATGCCATCAAAGACATCCAACATACAAAGTCCTGGTATGACAAAGTTACCCAGGAAGAAGATGAGTACTCATCTCACAAAACTACAAAGCAAGAATCCGTTTCTAACGAGGTTCTTTTAAAATTGTCAGAAAACCCCGGTCTTCTTCTGGCAATACAAAAGGCTTACAAAGAAGCCTCAGGTGACTCCCAGTCACTCTCAGGTAGTGTTTCTAAACCAATTACAAAATCACAGGCAGGTCCTTCTACTCCAAAACCCCTGCTTGCTTTACAAAATCATGTACAAATTTCTACAAATTTTTCAAAAGCAAAATCAAAGTATTTTGAAAAACCAAAATTTCAAAATATTTGGACAGTCGAAGATGGTTTTCCTAACCATGATGTCCACCTTACAATTTCGAAAATCTTTCCTAAAGGTTTTCATTTCAAATCATGGGATATTTTCAAATCTCGTGCTTTTTATGAAAATATTTTACAAGTAACAGGATCATGTACATTCAAACATTTCCATAAACACCACCTCCATACCGATCCTGCTTATTCCACCTGCACTATCCAAAAAATCATACACCCTTCAAAGTGGAGTACTAATCCTTATGCTCCTATCCCTTTTCCATCTGAGATACAACGACAGAACCCTCATTTTCCCCCCTATACATATTGGGATTATGAACAAGCATGGTTCAACACCTTCCTTTTACAAAACCAAGGAAATAGCCACTCATGGTTGTTTTATTTTAACACAACCATCGATTCCTCAAACTTCCCCATATGGTTCTCCCATTGGTGGGAATCTTTTGGCTGCACTCCTGAGCTTCTTTCAGATCACCCCTCTGTTGAAGCCGGTTACAAATTTTACAAAGATGGTTACCAACCCATTCCCTCAGAAAGACGGTTCAGACCAATCATATTATTCTGTGCCAAGTTCTTCCTGCCATGGGTATGTTCATGGTACTATGATTACAACTTACATGAGGGATCTCATATTTTGATCCGCAGATTCAAAGTTAAATGGTGGGACGCTTTCAAGAAAGAACACCAATGTTCCTTGACTGCAGTAGAAGGATGGTTTAAATCCCAGAAAATCCTCCCTTCTATCCATCAAAGCCAGCAGACCCAATTTTTGGCACAGAAAGCCAAAACTGCTGCCCTTCTAGCCTCAGCAAAAACTCAAGAAGAATATCTTCAAATTTTGCAGAGCCTAGCTCCAAAGACAGAAGACGAATCAGTCTCTTCCAACGCCAGCTCATCAAGCTCAGCCTCCTCTCCTGTCATTTCCCTTGGAAACGACAACGAAGATGATTGTTTTGGCATCCTGCCACCAATCAAACACTGACTGGGAATATTCGTCGGCACAAGACGACAAAGCCCGTGGCCCCTGCCACTTACAAAGCATTGTGCCCCACTTACTAAAGCATCCAAAGAAGGAAGATTCCTCCACCTCCAGGAAAGTTCCTACAAGAAGACAAAGACAAGACATCTTTTGTCTCCCTCTTGCACTATCATCCAAAGAAGGAAGGTTCCTCCTCCTCTAGGAAATTTCCTACAAGAAGACAAAGCATCCAAGACTACTCCTTCTATATAAGGAGCATTCGTCTTCTTTCAAAGGCAGATAACAATTTTCCATTGTAAATCTCAGAGAGAACAATACAGCGGGAGAATACAAGTCATTGTATTTTATTGTCTCTCAATCCCTGTAACCCATATCTCCAAAGCACTTGTAACCTTGTTTCAAGTAATTATATTCCAAAGTTTCAAATACAAATTTTCGAATTTTTATTTATTATTTCGAATTTTCATTTTGCATTATCATAAGTATGCTCTGTGTTTGATCAAGGATCCTGACGTTGTTGGTCTTGCCTTGTTCATCCGCATCAGAAATTCATACTGTTCAAAACCCAGTATATCAGGCTGGAAACCATTGACCCGCGCTTGGCGCATTCTCTGGTAAAACAACGCCACGTACTGTGTTCGTTTTCATACTTTGTTTTCATTACTGTTTTCATTCACTACATTTGCATAACCTTAGGCTAGTTTTTATTTCCGCTGTGTGTAAGCCGTCCATGGTATATATATATATATATATATATATATATATATAAGCATCAATTCCGCTGACAGTGCATATAATTTAAGAACTGGAAGCAGCCTTCAAGGACCAGTCATGTTAACAGACGTAAGGAGAAGTTTCGTAGCGATGATCCCTACCCTATCAAACTTCCATGTATTATTTAAAAACAGATATTAAGATGAATATCAGTGTGTCAAGTAAGATCTCAAGATATAATTTATATTATTTCTCAATATTCCCCTCAAGTAAAAGCTCGTTGAGCTTTAAATTTATATACAGATCCATATTATTTTGTGCTTAATTTTTATCAAATAGAATAAAAACAATAAAATTTAAACTCATAATCATCAGATCAATAAAACTCTAATATAATGTGAAGGAACCATTTACGTCCAATTTTGAGCTATTACCTTAGAAAGTCTCTAACTTTGTTATATATGGCATCAATTGATATTAGAAATGGACACGCTGCATTGAGCGATGAATATAATTGTTATTTAATTGTTTTATAAACAATTTAGAATTATTAGAAGAAAAAAAATATAACAGCATCATAAAAAATAACAAAACTTGATATTTAATAAATATAATGATAAATAATGTAATTAAAATTAAAAAAAAACGAAGGAAAGAGAGAGAAACAACACTATTTAGATCAATATTGTTTTTTTTATTTTTAATTGTCAATGTCAAAGTTAATTCGTTAATCTCTAATAATTTATATGTTTTTTGAAGGGGAAAAAAAACTATTTTCTTAAATAAAAATATAGAAAAATCTCTTCTCTTTTAGTTTAATTGTCAATGTTAATTCTTATTGTTAATGTCAACCTGTAATTAATTATTTATAGGTTTTCTATGATGGTCAAGTGATCACGTGCTAAAAAACTAGCTCGTGTTACATTCAAGCTAGCTGGCAAGATCTAAGACAAGAGCATAGGAAACATCTCGAAAGGAGCCATATCTACTATCTAGCCATCCAGCAAGTGCGACAGCTAACTAACAGCTAACTATCTAGCATGTTCAGATACCAAACACTTTAAGCAGTATTTAATATTTATTTTTATTTTTTAATATATATATATATATATATCACAAATTTGTCATAAACAAGGAATTGTTTAAATAAACATTATTAAATAAGCATCTCCCAGTCCACAATTGGATTGAGAACTTTGTTGCTCGAAGTTACAGTGGTTTTACCGAGATAATGTATCCATATTCTAATTTTATAAATTGGGTGTTTTTGACATATGTAGAAGTTGTTTGGGAGCTTGTTTCAAACGCCCGTTTCCTTTTTTTTGTGTATTTAAATTATTTTGATGTGTTGATGTTAAAAATAATTTTTTAAAAATAAAAAATATCATTTTGATGTATTTCTAAATGAAAAACACTTTTAAAAGCAACCACAACCGCCCTCCCAAACAGACCTTTAATTTAAAATTTATTTCTGCTTCTATATATCATTTACACAGTTATGTTCTCTACCATATTCCCTTTTTCTACTTTTTGAAGAAAAAATCTTTAAGCCAATAAGAATAATTAGTTTTCAAAATATAAAAGGAAAAAAATCATTAAGACTTTATGCACATAGTTTTTTTTATTATTATTTTACAAGCTTTTTATATATATATTTTTAAAATCTTTTATTTCTTTTACTATTTCTATGTCATGGGGTGTTTTCAAGTTTTAAAAAATTTGTCTGTGTGGTTGATGGTAGAGGGTTTGTGATTTACACAGCAGATCTCGAGTTCAAGTCATAACATGTATTTCTTGTAAAAATATGAGACAATAAGAGTTTTACTCGCTAATTTTGACTTACAAAATGTGGTTTTAAAGGATAAGTATCATCACATCCAACAAAAAAAGTTTTTAAAAGTTATGAAAATTGATCGTTCATTTGGTGATTAATTTGATGGACATTAGGAAAGGGATTGATTATCCCTATTTTAATTATACAGTGGATTTCAGTGGACATATTCAGAATTCAAAAACGATATTCAGAAAAAAGAAAAAAAAAACATTACTAAACCCATTTAAATGTTTCAAGACGTCGTGAGAATGATGTGTTCTTAAAATTATTTACTAATGACAATTAATTTTTATTATTTAAAAATGATTAAAAATTTTGATTGGAGAAAACGGTTCCTTACCTGTTTGTTTGTCAGCATGTAAAAGAAGAGCATAGGTCAATAAGTAATTATAAAATTCTCAAATATTGAATAATTAAATTGAAGTTTTATTTGTAGACGTGATCTCCGTGAACCACATTTTTGTGCGCTCATGAAAATCCATGGCGGGACAAATCCACCACCAGAAGTAGGGTGGGAATTTCCATAAGTCACACGTGGCAGCATTTAAATGGGCCAGCAAAGATAAGAAAGGAATAACTAGATTGCGGCCGATCCTTAACAACTGTTTCACTTCCAAGATTCTGGCAATAAGAAGCAGAATGCAAGTACCAGCAGGAAAGTGAGTCCTTAACTGCTCTCTGCAACACTTCTTATTAGTTCCAAATTTCTGGGGCTTAACGGCGCAGTTTGTCCTTTGACAGCGCATTAACTGCCATCCTTTTATGGTACACCTCCATTCTTTGTCTCTCCTTTTTTCTGGTCCGGCTATCTTGTTCATGTGATCATTTTCTCTCTCTAAAATTTGATTTTTTTTTAATAAATTATTGCTATTCACTACGATGAACTGAGAAATAAGCCAGAAAAGGAGGAGAATCCCTTCTCCCTTCTCTTTCTTTCAATTGATTTACGTTGCACTGTGAGATTTTTGTTTCGAAACAAGAAATTTTGTGTTCTTGGTGAATACCATAATGCCATCTTCAATTTTAGTTCAGGCTTGGCATATCCAAACCTGTGCTGGTCATGAACTGGTGTATTTGGGCTGTTCCAAATGAAGTTTGCTTCCTTAAAATGAGCAAGTGGCGGATAGATTGTGTCCTGTAACATCTTATTTAAAAGATTAAATTGTTAGTTAAGGTTCAGAATATAATTTATATTATTCTTTAATACATCTCTTCAAGTGAAAGTTTTTTGAGCTTTAAACTTGCACAGATTCACATCTCCTTCCATTTGGTTTTTCATCAAATAGAATGATGGTGGTGAGATTCGAATCCGTAAGCGCTAAGTCAACAAGGTTCTGACTTGAAAGGTTGTGCAAGTTTCAAACCAAAAAGGTTTTGACTTGAAAAAATATGTTAGAGAATAATATATATTATATTCTAGAGTCTCACTTAAAAATTCCTAATAGTTTAAATTTTTAGATGAGATGGTTCCTCAACAAGAACTAATAATTTGACAGACAAAGCTTTTTTTCTTCTCTTCCAGAGTTCTAGCTGCTGATACCATCTTGTTCGGTTGATTTTCAGGTTTAAATGGCTGTAGTTCCAGTATGCTACAAAATTCCCTGTAAAGATCATACTCTCTCAACTCAAAATCCAGTAAGGCAACACGACAGATTCCTTCCTTGTGCCTGTTCTGGTCTTGCACAGGGGGGCAGTTTCTTCTCAATTTCAAGTGATCTGCAGAAAAATTGGCCAGCAATTCCTGCCACTTCTGGTGTTTTGGTGACAGTTCAGGCTAGAGGCCGGAAGAACGCCTCAAATGGAACGATTGACGTACGCCACCTGCATAAGATCCACAGAACAAGGAGAGAAAATCTATCTGTGGTGTGCCATGCATCAGAATCGGGTGCAAATGAAAAGCATCTGAGTTTATTAGATTCTTACTTTGGAAAACTCCAGGATGATGTGAGCGAGCCCTCTTCAGATTCTTGCAACGAGAGGACAGATTTATTGGATGCAAATGTGAAAATCAATTTGAAGGATGAGCTGGAATATCTAAATGCTTATCTTGACAAGCTTGATAAAGGTGAGTTATCATTTCCCCATGATTATATCAGTAGATCTTGATTGCTAGAGTGAATCCTGGACGAGGACATCTGTGTGCACATACATGCAAGTAATGGTAGGAAAATATCATCAGTAGCAGAAAATTCAAAATCCGGCTACTCTTAAACCACGAATCTCCTTTTACACAAGAGCAAAGACCGTGTAGCAGTAGCCGCAGCCGCAGCCGACAACTTTATAGCCCGAATTGTGATATAAATTACTCTTTTAAATATTTTTTATTTAAATATATTTAAAATAATTTTTCAACTTTACTTCTTATTTCTATTTTCTTACCTTTTTTTGTCAAATTTTAAAAAATAAATCAAATTTATCCTTAGATCCAAATCTAAATTGATTGTTTTTTAAAATAAGTTCATCATTTTGATTTTGGATTCTTTTTTAATTTTGTTTTTCTTTTCAATTTTTTTTTCCTTTCAACAAACACCTTTTCTTCTAGTTATCGTCACTTTTATTTGATCTATGCAGTTGCTTTTTGTCGTACAAATTGAATGAATTTATTTTCTTCTTTAAAACATACGCATGAGCATTGTTTTTCATGTCAACCAAAAAAATACCCACTCGCAGCAAAGCAAAGGCTACTTATCTACGTACTCAACATTATTGTTCTTTTTGCCCAATGTTTATTAAAAAAAAAAACAATATTAATTTCTTAAAAGAGAAATATTGGTTGTTGTTCCCTAGATTTCAACCGGTTGGAGAATTATAGGTGGACTTTTGGGTTGAAAATTCATTTTCCAATCCATTGTCACCTAAAAAAATCCTATTAACACCATTAAAACCTTTCCGGCCTCATCTTCCACCCCAGAATTAGTTGAAAGACTTTTTAATCATTTTTTGACTCTAGTTTTCAAGTCAGCTCAGTAATTTTCAAGTTAATGCTCGTCCCTCCACTGCGTCCATTTTTCCAACACATCTTGATCAACCATATTCTGCACCATTGAGGAGCAACAGCAGCTGCCAACTACCTCTTGTTGTCTAAGTTTGTTTTTTTTTGGATTCGAGTAACTCTACTTCTAGAAAACGCACTTTGTAGGTATAGATGAGCAAATAAAATCTCAGTTGTCCCATACTCTTATAAGAAGTATACGTTCTGACTCGAACTCGAAACATGTTGTGTAGATCTGAAACCCTTTACTATCACGATGAATTTTCTGAAAGATGGAAAGAAGCTTTTGTGATATACACCATTGTTGATGCTGTCTTTATTCAGGCTACACTTGCAGATTTATGTAGTGATAACGTTTCATATCATTCATACTACAAATGATCAGCATTATTTAGTTCTTTTAGCACCCTTTCCTCAATTATGCTTCCCAGGTGAAAGAATTGATTAAGTTTTTCTGCGTTCCTTCAGATGCGACCTTGGAGAATAATGTATCACCAGCTTTCGATGATGAAGCTGCTGAGGAAAATCCGATCGTAAAACCAATATCAGTCAGTAAAGAATCTAGAAGAAATAGTGAAGAGAGACTGCGAAGTTTCAGGAAACTGAGAAATAAGGATGTTGACAGTGGTTCGAGGAGGTCCGAAGCTTTAGAGCAAAATTGCGAAACCTCTGATTTCTACTTAATGTAAGTCATATCCTACCTTAATGAAGTCCTTGTTCCATATCTCACGATGTCATGTTGTCTTCTTGTTCTTATGAAAGAGTTTCATAGTTGCTATTTCATGGCATGCTAGCTAATATAGATGCCAATCCAATTTTGAATGCAGAGGTACATTGGCTTCCATAAATATTGCCGTTTTTCTGTTCGAAATTGCCAGTCCGGTGAGGAATTCCGAATTTGCGCTCTTTTCACTCCCACTATTATATGGCGCAAAGATAAATGATTTGATCCTAGTTGGAGAATGGTGGAGGCTTCTGACACCAATGTTTCTGGTACAAGATTGACAAATGGGTTCGTGTTCCCATTCTATTACAGTTTTCTATCTCTCTTGATTAACAATGCAAATGTTAGAACTTGAAAGTAGCAACAATTATCTTGTTCATTTCAAGACGCTTTTATCCATAGCGCATGTCTGTGTCAGATGTAGGCAATTTGTATTCCATACGTAATGGTCTTGCAATTAATTGAGTACTTTATAAATGATTCTGCAAAATCATTTTGAGTATGTATATGAGCAACAGGATGTTCAACAATCAATTCCAATAAATGCTACAAAATTTATGAAATGCTTGAGAAGTAAATTCACCAAACCTGTCTAATCTAATTTTCTTGATAGGAGAATACATAAATTGCGCTTGTGGATTGATGATATGTGTTGATTAATCTAGCAAAAGCAATATTTTGATTGGGAAAGTAAACAAAAACATGTGACCATTTACTTGATACATCAATCAATACCATAAAATATATAAAATATTCGCATGGTGGATGAATAGGCCCAAATATATCTCCTTAAATTATTTCAAGAAAAAATGGTGATTCTATAAAAACCTTTGATAGAGATGGTATGGTAATTAATTTACCTTGAGAAAATACAAGACATGAATTTTCACTTGGTAAAAAAATCTTTAGGTTCTTTAAACAATACCCATATGGATTCTCAATAATTCATCTCATCATTATTGATCTTGGATGTCCAAGTCGATCATGCTAAAGCATAAATTATTTTAGGTTAGAACACTTTTAGTGAATCACAATGTTTGATTCAATAGATTTCATGATCGTATAATAAATTCCAGAAAAAAAAACAAATTATTTTTCAAGTACAAGCTTCTGACTTGAAATACGTGCAGTGATATAAAGATTTTCTTTTCACTAATCGATTTATTTAAATCATGCAACCTCAGGTGCAACCATTCATAACGAGTTTAAGGAAGTATGATAAAAAATTTATGGTCATATCTTTTATTTAGATTTCATCATATATTAATTCCTTCTTTAATGGTCTCTCCAAGATTCATAGCTTCCAAATGAATCTCGACAACAATGATCCATGACAAATAATTATTTTTAAAGATATCGAGTGATAAATTCAAATTTCATCAAATTTGATAATATTTATCTATAAAAACAAAAAAAAAATAACAAATAACTTATTAAATGAAATCATGAATATAAGAGGGGAAAATCAGTCCTTTAAGACTGATATTTATTTAGTTCTAGAAATTCTAGTTTTTCAGGAACAATATTTAATTTATTTAATTCTTTAGGAACTTGCAATTTTAGTTCTTCAAGAACTGTTTGTAATTTATTTAATTTTTCTGGAATTATAAATTTCTTTCTATGAATAAAAGTGAAAGAAAATTTATAGAAAATAAATTACAATAATAAAAAAGAGAAAATATTAAAATTGATATAACTATATAATAATCGTGCTGGTAATGTTTTATAAAAAAAAACAATTAGCAAATAAAAGTGTAGATATTCAATATATAATTAAAAGAGACAAGAAAGAAATGTTTTTCTTATTATGAATTCTTCTATTTTTTTCAAGTTCTGATTATACAAGACAAGTGAATCTATATATAGAAAAAGAAAATGAACTCAAGAGTCATGGAAATTAAAAGGACTGAACTCAAAAGTCATAGATATTTAATACACATAATTATGGATTGTCATGGACATTTATACATTTATAACATACCTTTTCTTTTTTTTAATTAATGTATAACAATAGTTTACCACTTATTTATTTGATTGTTCACATCTTTTTCTTCTTGTTTTTTTACTATATATATAGTAACTAAAAAATAAAATGTGTGAGTGTTTTACTATGTAGTGCATTGTACCTGAGTTGATTTAATGTGGATTTTAACAGTGCGTAAATTATTTTACCCTCAATAACCCTGGTTGTGTTTGTTATTGGTTGAGGGTGTTTTTGGTTTTTCATCTTATTTTGAAACTATGATAATGACACCCTACCCGTTACATCAATCACCCATCAATTTATCATACACACACACACACACACATTACCATGGATGAATTGTTTATTTATTTATTGTGGTTTCAGTTTTTAAAGAATGAATATGGTTCCAACTATTCCCATACATGTTTACATTGCAATTTTAAATAAAAAAATCCCTTTATTTATTTCAGTTCCAAGATTTTATTTGTTTTAATTTTGTTCTTCAATTGGAATTAATTATATATTTTATTTTTCATTTTGTATTAATCCTTTGGTTTTTTCAGTTCTTATTGAACAATATTTATTTTTTACCCGTATTTATGCATCTATGCTTTTAGTTTTTTATTTTATTTTTTGTTGGGGTTTTATTTTTATTCCATTTAATCCTGAAATTTTAATTTATGTTGGTCATCATTTTAAAAATAATATTTTTTTCCTTTTTCCATTTGTTCTTTTTTTTTCCTGGTGTTTTCTGTTATTTTTATTTGTTTTTTAAATCAAATGATTTTATGGTTTCATTGTTTCGCGATAATAATGATAATTTTAGTGATTATTTTTTTTTGTAAAAATATTTTGTTTTCTAATTCTTTGGGACAATTTAATGATTTTAATTATTTAAGAAGTAATTTTGATAATAATTTTAACTTTTATAGTCATGATAATGATGGTAACGTGGGGATGAATTTTTAATGATGTTTTCTTTTTTTGGTAGATACAAAATGAATTGCTTATTTTTTTATTTGGTTATTGCAAGTGTTTTTACAATTTATATTTTGTTTGTTTTGTTTAATTTAAATTGGATTATAAAATAAACTAATCTTAATACAGTGTATTTGGTAATTCAGGTATATGAATCTTCTTGTTTTTTTAATGATGATGGTAATTTTATGCTGGTGATTTCGTTGAAATCTATTGAATAGATAAATTTATATCGATTTAGAATTTATATATTTTATAGAAAACTCGCACTCTACAAGAATCTACTTGGATTTATTATTTTGCTTCAATTTATATTATAATAAAAAAATTCTCACATAATTAATATTTTTTACATTGAAAAAAAATATGATTTTGGCTTCAATAAGACGTAGGTAAGTTACTAGTGTGTGTGTGGTAAATGATATTTTCAAATTAGCTTATTTGGTAATTGATATTATATTTACTTTCTGAACACCACAATTGTTTACATTATTCTAGCTCTAGCATTTAGAAGGTTTTAGTGTTTGTTAGGTAGTGTGGTTGAGGTTGTTTTTTAAAGTTGTTTTCATTCAAAAATACATCAAAATGATTTTTTTTATTTTTAAAATTTTATTTTTGATATCAGCACATGAAAATGATCTAAAAACACTAATTTTTTAATTTAAAATAAAAAAATTCTAAATTATTTTTAAAATACAATATCAAACCGTATTAGAGTAAATTTGATAAATGCGTGTTCTATAATTCGAACCAAGAAAGTTAAGAAAAGAAAGCATTCCTTACCCGCCGAGCTAGGTCCTCTAGGAAATTCACTTGAGTATTATTTTGTATTTGTAAAATTATTTTCAAGATAATTAAGATTTTACTTCGTCGCAGAATATATTTTATAGAGGGTGGGTTCCTGACATCAATTATTTTTTTTTATTTTTTTTTGTCTTCAGCCCTTTATTATCAATTATTTTCTTGGTCCCGGTTGTGGCGTACTTTCCTTTCCTGTGGCTGCCTTCCTCTATCTTTCTCATGATTTTCTGCACCCGAATTCGTCGACGGTCTTAATTTGTCAGTTCCACCAATCGCTTTTTATTATTTACTTCTGCATGAGGAAGAAATTGAAGTATCCCTTATTAAATGATATATCCATAATCAAATGTGTACGTATAAGCTTTCAATATCAGCAACTAATTTAATATTTATGCGGATGAAGATGTTTTTTAAATAAAAAAAATTGTTTAAAAATATATTAAAATTTTAAAATAAAAATAATATTTTTGATATTAATATATAAAAATAATTTAAAATACTAAAATATTTAAATTAAAAAAAATCAATTTTTTTCAAAAATATTTTTAAAACTCAAAATTGCAAAGTGAGAACTACTGAAGAAACTTTACACAGTACTTCCTTTCAGCTGTATTCAAAATTAGTTATTTAGCTCAAGCCCAAGTAAAATGGGCTCCTTCATCAACTCGAGCCCATTATTTCTTAGATTAAACCCATTGATAGTTTGCCTTCTCAGCTCCCAGGTCTCTCTCTCACGCCACATGTCCAAGTTTTCTTTCTTTCTTTTGCCATTTATTTCAATTATAAGAAAATTCCAAGGGATTTTTTTTTTAAAAAAAAAGTATGTGTCAACCTAGTTAACTCACTTATCCTATAATTATAGACACGGTGTTGAATAATTCAATAGAAAGAAAAGCAAAAAAAGCAAGAGCATGAAGAATAATTCCTAATAAATCAAATATGAAAAGGATACAACTGAAGAAAAAAATTTAAAAAAACCTTTAAAAAAGACTAAAGTCAACATATTTTAATCTTCAAAACCTGTGACTTTGATTCTTCAATAAAATATTAGGAGATGAAATTGAAGGAAAAAAACACCAAAATAAAATAAATAACAATAATAAAAATGAAGAGTAAATGTGATATAAAACTAATTTGAATCAAATATTGAGGGATGAAATCTAAAATAAAAATCAATTAGGAAAAAGGATAAAAAAAGAAAACAATCATATAAAGAATGAAACCAAATCTAATATAAAAAATAAATGAAACATGATATAATGGATATGTTTCCAGAGATTTCAGCAAGCAAATTTAAAGATGAAATTGAGAAAAATAGTGAAACTAATATAAAAATCTCATGACCCAACTTTTTGTCTAATACGAGTTTAAAACTATAATTATATAAGAGTTGTCTTGATATGACTTGATTATTCCTTATGCAACTTCTCTAACTAATATAAAAAAGTTTGGAGATAAAATTAAATATGAAAATGATTGAGAAAAAACTCTCAATCCAACTCTTGAATAACTTGACATGATCTAGTTAACTTGGTTAATCCAAAGACAATCCAAACAAGTATTAAAAAAAAATAAGGATGGAGTTCGGGGGGGATTAAAAAAAAAATAAGGATGGAGAATGGGGGTGGTGAGATTCGAAGTCGTGACCGCTGGGTCAACCAGGCTCTGATACCATGATAGAAGAGAAGAATGAGAAGAATAATCTGCCTCCCTTTCTCATTGATTTTGCAATTGATTTATACAATGTTGAGGGAGAGTCCTTCGACTATAATTTTGCTAGTCTAAATAGGAAATATACACATGCTATAAATAGGAAATATTTTGCTAGTCTAAATAGGAAATATTTACATATTCTAATAGCCATCACTATATAAAATTATAAACCACAAGAAATTCGTGTAAGCTTTTAATATGAGATTAAGATTTTGAGTTTGAAAATTTTTGTTAGCCAAAGATATTTTTAAATAAATTCTTTACTCATTTATAATTGATTTTAAACATGTTAAAATATTTATGTTGGAGAATATTTTTCAACAAAATTTTAACAGCAAATATGTATGACCCCATTTAATTTGATTTTAAAATATTTATTAACCATTTTTAAGCTAATTTTCAATGAATATCACCACAAAATATAAGAGAACAAATCACACACCATAAAGTTTTTAAATGGTTCACAAGTACTAGGCAAAAACATAATTGAAACAATACGAGCTTATAGAATTTTGAGCCTTACTCTAATACAGTTAGATTTTCATACCACATAATAGATTGTTCCTATCTAGCACACACCATACATGAATAGTTTTTTTTGTTAAAGTATTCATATTTTATTGATTTTTTTTAGTAAAAAAATTGTGAAAAATAACTTGATGTAACCTAGTCAACTTGACAAGTTTAATGACAACCTAAATGACTGAAAAAAATATATTTTGACTAAAAAATAAAATTAAGACAACAAGATATTAGCTTCATTCGGGTTAATACAAGTTAACTTGTCAAATTCATGATTGAGTCATGAAATCATGATAGCCCCTTGTAAAGTAAATCAAAATAAATTATGATATCTAATTCTCAATCAAACCGGGATGAGACAAAAAAACAATCAAAAGCAACTTGGGTTATATTGAAATTGTCTTTGAACCATAAAATCTTTTAAAAAAAGCCTAAAGGGGGAAGGGATTCTACTTCTTATAACCTAGTTTTGAACCTTTTTTGGGGGTTTATATTTAAAATTAAAAAGATTAATAACTAATTTTAATAAAAAAATTCTTTTATCAACTTGTCGAAAAATAAAAACTATAATATGCTTTTATTCTTCTTTTTTAATTTTTAATTTGGAAAAGATTACCATGATAATATTAGTAATACATCTTCAAGTAAAGAATATAAGTGGTAGTTTTATTTTTTTATATGGTATAATATTCTTGCATTATAAAAATATTTGTTTTTTATATCCCTAATATTTAGAGATATAGAAGGAGATTACCATGAAAAAAAGGGAAAAATAATTTAGAAATACAAAGAGAAAAAAAAAACAGAAGAAATTCCAAACCGGAGGAGAGGAAAAAACGAAAAAAAAGGCAGAAATGGTTTTAAGCTATATATTGTTGAAGGATATCACTTAACTTATTGGAAGACAAAACCTTGTAATATGTGTCCTCTAAATTATTTTGTATTTCTACGTTAATGTTTATTCTTTTAACTGTTTTTTTTAATTTTATTTTTTAATAATTGATCGATTGGGGGTTAGGCTTTGTAGTTTTTTTAGGGAGGGTTTTTCTAGTCTATTCAATGGGGAATGACTTTTAAAAGTTAAACATCTTTTTTTATTATTTTCTTTTATAATTTCATCATTTATAATGTGTTTTTAATAAACTTAGTGATTTTTTTCCTATTAGGATATCTTAATTTTATTATTTAAGTTATGTTTTTAACAGGTTGGGTTGACTTTTTTACAGGATTGGTTTTGGAAAAAATACTTTGATTTTATCAAATATCTTTTTTTTTAATAATAATAATAATAATTCGACCCCACGATATATTGTGGGTGTACGTCTAGATTGGGCTTAAATGGTATGAAAGTGATGGTCGATACGAATAATATTAAACAACATAGGCCTGTAGGAGTGCAAGCATAGACTTGCATATTAAAATCTCTCTGACTAACACACAAGAGTTTGCATGCCAGCCTGCCAACTTCACTATCAGCCCAATATACTTTTTGGCTTGAAGAAGTATATAAAGATTAAAAAAAAAAAAATCTAATTCTGACCTTAGCTTTAACTTTTACATTTACTGATTTTCTTTTTTTATTATTACTTACATGTACTTCAATTAATTTCATGGATCCTGAAATTAATTATAATGTAACGTAATGTATATACAGTTTTGGTGCCTAAAGTCATGGAATGCTTAGATATCAGCCACCGATATCGCTTCAAGGACTTCATTTTTCCATGTCCAACAGTAAAATATGGCATTTGCGACCATGATTAGTTGTATGATGCTCTTTGCTTCCCTATCTATGGTTGTTTGTATGAGTTGAACTTGTGGAGAATTACATCCTCGCTGTTATTGTTTCAACCAACTTACATACATATGTTGTTCCCACCATTAATGCCTGAAAATCACCGAGCAGAAATTTATCTGTTCTGGGTCGTTCGGGCGCTCAAGTCAAGAGACACATCCCATCTGAAGATAAGCTAGCATTCCCTTTGCCTTTGCAGCCGAAGAGACCACCGAACCATTGAGCTCGAGTGATAGGATCCCCTTACTGGCTAGGAGTTGACTTCATTTGTAGCGGTTCCCATGATCCATCAGAACACGGTTTAGGTTTCGTAGTCATTAATATTCTTGAGCAGAAAAACATGATTAGGTCTGAATCTTCGCTCTCATCAATCGATTTCAAAGCAGATCCAGCACACCTAACAGTTACAAGCCATTAATTAATCACCCTGATTAAGTCGTGCTATAAATGTCAAGTTGCAAGACATTAATGGTGACAAAGGCCAGTCCCTCGCCTTTCAATCCACAGTGCTGCATGTCGAACGGGCCGGTCTGCCAGCTTCCCCATGATATATTCTGCAAACAATCATGTCAAGAAAGTATATAGAAATTAATACCAGCTGGAGAATGCATGCAAAGAGATAGATGCTAGCTAGCAAGCTTGAGTGCTTCAGTCACTGGAAATTTATTAAGCACCCAGCTTGCTATGAAATCGATCTCTTATTTATCATTTATGAGGAGGTTAATGAGGTCCTTTCTTTCTCTCTTTTTTCGCAACTTAATTACCTGTAATTATCGCCACAGTGTCTGTGATTCCGGCAGTTGGTGATGAGTAAATTGTTTTTAGAGAGAGTGTGTGATCTCTGCCAGCCTCCCCGTCTTTTCTTAAATGATGCTAACAACATTGGGTAAGCTACCAACTGTAAACTAACTATCTATAGTCTTTTCTATTAAAGAAGGCATATGGAATTTCTTAGGTCCAGCACTCTCTCTCTCTCTCTCTCTCTCTCTCTCTCTCTCTCTCTCTCTATATATATATATATATATATATATTCATTATAAATCATGGGATATTTTCAAATCTCGTGCTTTTTATGAAAATATTTTACAAGTAACAGGATCATGTACATTCAAACATTTCCATAAACACCACCTCCATACCGATCCTGCTTATTCCACCTGCACTATCCAAAAAATCATACACCCTTCAAAGTGGAGTACTAATCCTTATGCTCCTATCCCTTTTCCATCTGAGATACAACGACAGAACCCTCATTTTCCCCCCTATACATATTGGGATTATGAACAAGCATGGTTCAATACCTTCCTTTTACAAAACCAAGGAAATAGCCACTCATGGTTGTTTTATTTTAACACAACCATCGATTCCTCAATCTTCCCCATATGGTTCTCCCATTGGTGGGAATCTTTTGGCTGCACTCCTGAGCTTCTTTCAGATCACCCCTCTGTTGAAGCCGGTTACAAATTTTACAAAGATGGTTACCAACCCATTCCCTCAGAAAGACGGTTCAGACCAATCATATTATTCTGTGCCAAGTTCTTCCTGCCATGGGTATGTTCATGGTACTATGATTACAACTTACATGAGGGATCTCATATTTTGATCCGCAGATTCAAAGTTAAATGGTGGGACGCTTTCAAGAAAGAACACCAATGTTCCTTGACTGCAGTAGAAGGATGGTTTAAATCCCAGAAAATCCTCCCTTCTATCCATCAAAGCCAGCAGACCCAATTTTTGGCACAGAAAGCCAAAACTGCTGCCCTTCTAGCCTCAGCAAAAACTCAAGAAGAATATCTTCAAATTTTGCAGAGCCTAGCTCCAAAGACAGAAGACGAATCAGTCTCTTCCAACGCCAGCTCATCAAGCTCAGCCTCCTCTCCTGTCATTTCCCTCGGAAACGACAACGAAGATGATTGTTTTGGCATCCTGCCACCAATCAAACACTGACTGGGAATATTCGTCGGCACAAGACGACAAAGCCCGTGGCCCCTGCCACTTACAAAGCATTGTGCCCCACTTACTAAAGCATCCAAAGAAGGAAGATTCCTCCACCTCCAGGAAGGTTCCTACAAGAAGACAAAGACAAGACATCTTTTGTCTCCCTCTTGCACTATCATCCAAAGAAGGAAGGTTCCTCCTCCTCTAGGAAATTTCCTACAAGAAGACAAAGCATCCAAGGCTACTCCTTCTATATAAGGAGCATTCGTCTTCTTTCAAAGGCAGATAACAATTTTCCATTGTAAATCTCAGAGAGAACAATACAGCGGGAGAATACAAGTCATTGTATTTTATTGTCTCTCAACCCCTGTAACCCATATCTCCAAAGCACTTGTAACCTTGTTTCAAGTAATTATATTCCAAAGTTTCGTTTACAAATTTTCGAATTTTATTTATTATTTCGAATTTTCATTTTGCATTATCATAAGTATGCTCTGTGTTTGATCAAGGATCCTGACGTTGTTGGTCTTGCCTTGTTCATCCGCATCAGAAATTCATACTGTTCAAAACCCAGTATATCGGCTGGAAACCATTGACCCGCGCCTGGCGCATTCTCTGGTAAAACAACGCCACGTACTGTGTTCATTTTCATACTTTATTTTCATTACTGTTTTCATTCACTACATTTGCATAACCTTAGGCTAGTTTTTATTTCCGCTGTGTGTAAGCCGTAGAATGATCCCTACAAAAGCTAGACCTATTCAAATGAATGCTGAATTAGAACAGCATTGCCGACAAGAGATCCAGGATCTCGAGTCTAAAGGTCTAATTACAAAGTCCAGGTCACCATGGTCCTGTGCCGCATTTTATGTGAACAAAAACTCAGAGATTGAGAGAGGCACACCTAGACTAGTGATCAACTACAAACCTCTGAATTCTGCTCTTAAGTGGATCAGATACCCTCCTCCTCCAATGCCTCCTAAAACTTCCTTTGCACTCTTGCAATCAACACGCAAAAGAAACTTTTGATTTAATAAATCACTTTGGAATTTTGTAATGCATAAAACAATGGAAAGTATTTCTTTCTTGACAGTGGAATAATTCTTTTGGCAATCATTCCAATGTGCAGATGTAAATTGTATGATGCGTTCTTTGGAATTATGCACTTGCTTGAGAATCCCACCGTAGCCTAGTTTTTATTTCCGCTGTGTGTAAGCCGTAGAATTGTATCAGAGCCTCCGAGAGAAGACAGTTTATAGAGAGAGAAGAGAGGATCAGTGAGGGGTAGAGAGTTAGATTTCTTGACTGTGCGACGTAGAGGCGGCCGTAAGTCCCGTTTGAGCCGAGGATAGGCGTTTAGGGCAGGAAAGTTCCTCATTAACTGCTGCTTGAAATCTAGTTGTGCCCCCAACAGTCTGTGTTTATTTCTTTTTCCTTTATGAATTTAAATTTCTCTAGACTCTATTCCTGTTCCTGCTTTTGTTAAATAGTTTGTGGTTATTTGCATTTAATTGTGTTCATTTGCAATTTTAATTATGGATTCCAACTTTTTTAGATCTACATCTGTTTCTGCATCTTCTACATCTGATTCTTCAGATACTAGAAGGATCATACAAAGTGAAGAAATTACAATTGAAGATTTTACAAAGCATTTAGATGATTGGAAAATTCCAAGCATCTCTCAAAGCCAGATTTACAAAAAATCAAAGTATGATATTTTCAAAACGGATTTTACAATCAAAACCGAAGAAAGAGATATCCAGCTTACAAAGCCCTTTGAAACCATCCAACTCCTCACCCAAAAATCCCTACAAAAACACCTGGCCCGAAACTACAAATACATTCATATCGGCTGTGTCCAAGTCGGTATCAAACCGCTTACAAAGGAAGGTCTAAACACCTCTATTCTTGCCGTTCTCAGAGACGCAAGATTTACAAACTTTGAGGACTCACTCCTCAGTTCCATAGAGTCCAGTTTGTGCAGTGGTCCAGTTTCATTCGACTGCTACCCAAACCTGACTGTTTCCCTCAAAGACAAAAACATCTTACAAAGTATGCAACTACAAATCAAAACACACAACTACCACATGCTTGAAGGCTCAGTTCCAGTAGCCCTCATATTCAAAATCCACTACAAAGCAATGTTTTCAGCCTTTGCATCCAAACACCTACACCATTCCAACAAAGGAGCAACGCTGCTCCTCCAAACAGATCTATCCAAAGCAAACACCGTTGTCCCCAGAGCCATCCAATGGAAAGAAATAACCCTTCCAGAAGAATGGATCCTTGAAGGAGCAACACCTTCACAACCCATACCACAACCCCAACCAAATGTCCAAATCAAAGACATAACCCAGTACAACGATGGAAAAGTTAAACTTTCCTTCCATAGAAGATCTACAAGTTCTAGATTCACAGAAGAATCATCTTCTTCTAGTACTATAGACCTTGGAAGAATGTCTAGAATTCCTTCTGTCATTAACCTACCATACATGCCATCCACAAACCCACCTAGACACTCTACATCAGACATACCCTCTACAAACTTACATCAAGCAGACTACACTACAAATATACCAACCCCAGTCTACATCCATGACAACGAAGAGCAATCCCTACCAGGATCTCCAACCAGTATAACCTCATCAGCCATACCAAATAATGAGCTGTTGACCCTTACTTCGGAGAATTTTGTTCTTGACAAATCCTTTTTCAAAGCAGATTTCTTTAGTACTCAGAATACTGAGAAAAGAAATTGGTTTTTCAAAACTTTTACTTCTGAAAGGAGTAAAATACAAACTGAATTTTATGCATACATCACATTGAATCACTCTAACATGTTATTTTTTGATTGGTTTGAAGCACATTATGCATCTGTTCATAACATTGCATATCCATTTTCATCCATCAAACATACATGTCCGTTACAAACAGATCCAAAGCTTCTACTTGGAACCTCTCCAGTGGACAGACAGTTGAATCTGATCATCCACCTTTGAGAAACCTACAACTAGAACTCCAAAACCAACCCGTGGAAGCAACACCCTACAAATTACCTAGTGATGATACCCTTACCAACACCAAACACATCATCACCCAAAACAACTTTACAAACACAAATCTTGGCACTTTGAGCAGACAGCTCACACGTGTTGAGAAACACCTACAACGAGCCAGTACTAGCACAGCTGGCACCACAATTACAAAACCTTCAGCAGATCTCAAACTGAAGAACCCTGTCTTTAAACCTTTTCAAGTTACAAAGACAAGCCTTTTACAAATTCGGGAAAATCAAACCGATTTCCTGAAACAAATCCAGTCACAATTACAAAACCTTGACGGTCCATCCCTAACCGTTCAAGATACACCCCAGGTATCCACAAATGAAACCAATGTGAATACTTTACAAAACAACCCTGAGCACTCTTCCTCTGATGAAGATGCTTTTCAAAGTTCCCAGCCTGAAATCAACAGATTAACATGGCAACCACCAAAAACATCCATAGCTCCAGATATTACCATATCTTCCGAGCCAAACATCCTCAACCAACACAAATACAACGCGACATCTCTCTATGAATGGAACATAGATGGAATGTCAGAGTACAGCATCCTGAATACTCTGCAACAGATGACTATGGCAGCCAATGCCTACAAAACTCAGACAGGCACTCCTGACAGAGCAATTGCTGAACTCCTTATTGCTGGTTTTTCTGGTCAGTTAAAAGGATGGTGGGACTATCATCTCACTGAAGCAGACCATCTTAATATCCTGAATTCCATCCAGCAGTATGAGGATAAAACACCTGTCCTAGACTCATCCGGAAATACCATCCAAGATGCAGTCTCATGCCTCATCCTTACAATCTCCTTACATTTTATCGGAGATCCATCTCATCTGAAAGATAAAAATGCTGAGCTTCTGTCCAACCTTCGGTGCAAAAAGCTTAGTGACTTTCAGTGGTACAAAAACACCTTCATGACCCGCGTCATGTTAAGGGAAGATTCAAATCAACCTTTTTGGAAAGAAAAGTTCCTTGCAGGTTTACCTATTCTCTTAGGAGAAAAGGTCAGAAACAAAATCAAGGATACTTATTCCACAAAGCTCATTCCATATGACCAGCTTACATACGGTGAACTAGTCAGCTTCACCCAGAAAGAAGGTCTTAAGATCTGCCAAGATCTTAAACTACAAAAGCATTTGAAGTGGGAGATGAAACGAACCAAACAAGAGTTAGGTTCATTTTGTCACCAGTTTGACATCTCCACCACCAAACCATCTTGCAGTGGAAATTGTTCAAAGCCCAAAAACCACTTTGAATCCAAACCACCCTACAAAAGATCATCCCAAAAATACCGCAAAAACTTCCATTCAAAATACCACTCCAAAGAACCACAACAACCTTACTACAAAAAACCCTACAAAAGATTTAACAATCACTCCAAAAAACCCTATCAAGCAAAGAAACCCTTTGACTGGAAAACGGCTACATGTTTCAAATGTAACCAAAAGGGTCATACCTCAAAGTTCTGTTCTGTACAGAAAAAATTACATGAGCTAAATATTGATGACGACACCATCAATCTGATACAAAACCTGTATCTAGAAGATACAGATACAGACCCCTCTTCCTCAGACATCTCTGAAGAAGAATTCCAAGTCGATGAGCTAGCAGATTCCAGTGCTACCTCTGACACTTCAAAGTCCAATGAAGTCAACGTCCTAACCCAGGACCAAGAATTCATCCTTGAAGCCATCAAACGTCTTGATGATCCTCAATTACAAAAAGTTTACTTGGAAAGATTGCTGAAAGATTTTAGCAAAACAGAACAACCTCTGGATCACCAAGTAAACCCTCCAACGCGTACTGTGCTACCTTCAACCAGTACCAATACTTATGATCTTACCAAGATCTTAAGTAAAAAGAAAACCAAACCATCCATTACAATCCCAGAACTACATTCTGAGATTAAAACCCTCAAAACTGAGCTTCAAACACTGAAACAAGCCCAGCAAAAAGACTCTGCCATTTTACAAAACCTCCTATCCAAAATCAAGGATCAGTCAGATTCTGATTCTGAACAAGAAGAAACAGACCCTGACCTTCATGCATTACATGATACAAATTTGGAACAAATTGATACTGCATTTTTAGATGTTTTATCTCAAATTTCTTCCAAAAAATACATTGTTAAATTGTCATTAGTTTTTTCTGATGATTACAAATTAGATACTATAGCCTTATTTGATACTGGTGCAGATTTGAACTGCATTAGGGAAGGCATAGTACCAAAGCGTTTTGTACAACAAACAAATGAGAAATTGTCAGCCGCAAATAGCTCTAAGCTTAATATTGCAGGTAAAACACAGGCCACTGTGTTGAACAATGGCATTTCTGTTACATCATTTTTTCTTGTTACAAAGGACATAAATCATACTGTCATTCTAGGTACTCCATTCATTGACTTGCTTACTCCATATAAAGTACGTCATGATTGCATTACATCTAGACTTAATGGCATTCAACTTAAGTTTCCATTCCTCGAACAATCTAAGGTTAGGAATTTAAACTTAATCAAAGCATGCTCCATACATACATATTATATCAATGCTCTCATACATGGGAAAACATATCATTTACATGACTTACAAAACCATGTTTCTTTCTGTCGCATTGACAAACAACTGCAAGATTCTTTTCTTCAGAAAAAGATTGCAGATTTACAAAGAAAGATTGAGCAAGATCTTTGCTCAGACTTACCAACAGCTTTCTGGAAAAGAAAACAACATGTTGTTGATCTTCCATATGAAGATACTTTTTCAGAAAAACAGATCCCTACAAAAGCTAGACCTATTCAAATGAATGCTGAATTAGAACAGCATTGCCGACAAGAGATCCAGGATCTCGAGTCTAAAGGTCTAATTACAAAGTCCAGGTCACCATGGTCCTGTGCCGCATTTTATGTGAACAAAAACTCAGAAATTGAGAGAGGCACACCTAGACTAGTGATCAACTACAAACCTCTGAATTCTGCTCTTAAGTGGATCAGATACCCAATTCCAAATAAAAAAGATTTATTGCAGAAATTACATGCTGCATTTATCTTTTCAAAGTTTGATATGAAGTCCGGGTTCTGGCAAATCCAGATTGACCCCAAGGACCGATACAAAACTGCATTTACTGTTCCCTTCGGCCAGTACGAATGGAATGTCATGCCTTTTGGCTTGAAGAATGCACCATCTGAATTCCAAAGAATCATGAATGACATATTCAATGCACACTCTACATTCTGCATTGTATATATTGATGATGTTCTTATTTTTTCTCAGTCCATTGACCAGCATTTCAAACATTTACATACATTTTTTCATATTGCTAAACAAAATGGTTTAGTAATTTCCAAATCAAAGATTTCTCTATTTCAAACACGTGTTCGTTTCCTCGGACATTACATATCCCAGGGTACCATAACACCAATAGAAAGATCTTTAGAGTTTACAACCAAGTTCCCTGATAGGATTACCGACAAAACCCAATTACAAAGGTTTTTAGGGAGTCTTAATTACATACTAGATTTTTACCCCAACCTCATCAGGATAGCAAAACCATTACATGATAGGTTGCGAAAAAATCCAGTTCCTTGGTCTGATCTACATACAAACATAGTTAAGCAAATTAAATCCCAAGTCCAAAGTATTCCATTATTGCACCTAGCAGATCCATTAGCTCCTAAAATTGTTGAGACAGATGCGTCTGACTTAGGCTACGGTGGGATTCTCAAGCAAGTGCATAATTCCAAAGAACGCATCATACAATTTACATCTGCACATTGGAATGATTGCCAAAAGAATTATTCCACTGTCAAAAAAGAAATACTTTCCATTGTTTTATGCATTACAAAATTCCAAAGTGATTTATTAAATCAAAAGTTTCTTTTGCGTGTTGATTGCAAGAGTGCAAAGGAAGTTTTACAAAAAGATGTTCAAAATCTTGCATCCAAACAGATTTTTGCCAGATGGCAAGCAATACTGTCTATTTTTGATTTTGACATTGTCTATATAAAGGGTGATACAAACTCCATTCCAGACTACCTCACCCGAGAATTTCTACAAAACAAACCCTCCTCCTCCAATGCCTCCTAAACCGCAGAAAGATAAGGGGAAAGCCCCTGCCTCAAAACCTACAAAGACCCATACGTCAAAGAACCCAGTTCTTGCATCCCCAAAGCTCTTAGCCGATGCCATCAAAGACATCCAACATACAAAGTCCTGGTATGACAAAAGTTACCCAGGAAGAAGATGAGTACTCATCTCACAAAACTACAAAGCAAGAATCCGTTTCTAACGAGGTTCTTTTAAAATTGTCAGAAAACCCCGGTCTTCTTCTGGCAATACAAAAGGCTTACAAAGAAGCCTCAGGTGACTCCCAGTCACTCTCAGGTAGTGTTTCTAAACCAATTACAAAATCACAGGCAGGTCCTTCTACTCCAAAACCCCTGCTTGCTTTACAAAATCATGTACAAATTTCTACAAATTTTTCAAAAGCAAAATCAAAGTATTTTGAAAAACCAAAATTTCAAAATATTTGGACAGTCGAAGATGGTTTTCCTAACCATGATGTCCACCTTACAATTTCGAAAATCTTTCCTAAAGGTTTTCATTTCAAATCATGGGATATTTTCAAATCTCGTGCTTTTTATGAAAATATTTTACAAGTAACAGGATCATGTACATTCAAACATTTCCATAAACACCACCTCCATACCGATCCTGCTTATTCCACCTGCACTATCCAAAAAATCATACACCCTTCAAAGTGGAGTACTAATCCTTATGCTCCTATCCCTTTTCCATCTGAGATACAACGACAGAACCCTCATTTTCCCCCCTATACATATTGGGATTATGAACAAGCATGGTTCAATACCTTCCTTTTACAAAACCAAGGAAATAGCCACTCATGGTTGTTTTATTTTAACACAACCATCGATTCCTCAAACTTCCCCATATGGTTCTCCCATTGGTGGGAATCTTTTGGCTGCACTCCTGAGCTTCTTTCAGATCACCCCTCTGTTGAAGCCGGTTACAAATTTTACAAAGATGGTTACCATCCCATTCCCTCAGAAAGACGGTTCAGACCAATCATATTATTCTGTGCCAAGTTCTTCCTGCCATGGGTATGTTCATGGTACTATAATTACAACTTACATGAGGGATCTCATATTTTGATCCGCAGATTCAAAGTCAAATGGTGGGACGCTTTCAAGAAAGAACACCAATGTTCCTTGACTGCAGTAGAAGGATGGTTTAAATCCCAGAAAATCCTCCCTTCTATCCATCAAAGCCAGCAGACCCAATTTTTGGCACAGAAAGCCAAAACTGCTGCCCTTCTAGCCTCAGCAAAAACTCAAGAAGAATATCTTCAAATTTTGCAGAGCCTAGCTCCAAAGACAGAAGACGAATCAGTCTCTTCCAACGCCAGCTCATCAAGCTCAGCCTCCTCTCCTGTCATTTCCCTCGGAAACGACAACGAAGATGATTGTTTTGGCATCCTGCCACCAATCAAACACTGACTGGGAATATTCGTCGGCACAAGACGACAAAGCCCGTGGCCCCTGCCACTTACAAAGCATTGTGCCCCACTTACTAAAGCATCCAAAGAAGGAAGATTCCTCCACCTCCAGGAAGGTTCCCACAAGAAGACAAAGACAAGACATCTTTTGTCTCCCTCTTGCACTATCATCCAAAGAAGGAAGGTTCCTCCTCCTCTAGGAAATTTCCTACAAGAAGACAAAGCATCCAAGGCTACTCCTTCTATATAAGGAGCATTCGTCTTCTTTCAAAGGCAGATAACAATTTTCCATTGTAAATCTCAGAGAGAACAATACAGCGGGAGAATACAAGTCATTGTATTTTATTGTCTCTCAATCCCTGTAACCCATATCTCCAAAGCACTTGTAACCTTGTTTCAAGTAATTATATTCCAAAGTTTCGTTTACAAATTTTCGAATTTTATTTATTATTTCGAATTTTCATTTTGCATTATCATAAGTATGCTCTGTGTTTGATCAAGGATCCTGACGTTGTTGGTCTTGCCTTGTTCATCCGCATCAGAAATTCATATTGTTCAAAACCCAGTATATCGGCTGGAAACCATTGACCCGCGCTTGGCGCATTCTCTGGTAAAACAACGCCACGTACTGTGTTCGTTTTCATACTCTGTTTTCATTAATGTTTTTCATTACTGTTTTCATTCACTACATTTGCATAACCTTAGGCTAGTTCTTATTTCCGCTGTGCTTAAGCCCGAGTACATGGTATCAGAGCTGTGCTTTGGAGTACAAGGGTCAACGCTGTGCTTTGGAGATAACAATTTTCCATTGTAAATCTCAGAGAGAACAATACAGCGGGAGAATACAAGTCATTGTATTTTATTGTCTCTCAATCCCTGTAACCCATATCTCCAAAGCACTTGTAACCTTGTTTCAAGTAATTATATTCCAAAGTTTCGTTTACAAATTTTCGAATTTTCATTTTGCATTATCATAAGTATGCTCTGTGTTTGATCAAGGATCCTGACGTTGTTGGTCTTGCCTTGTTCATCCGCATCAGAAATTCATACTGTTCAAAACCCAGTATATCGGCTGGAAACCATTGACCCGCGCTTGGCGCATTCTCTGGTAAAACAACGCCACGTACTGTGTTCGTTTTCATACTCTGTTTTCATTACTGTTTTCATTCACTACATTTGCATAACCTTAGGCTAGTTCTTATTTCCGCTGTGCTTAAGCCCGAGTTCATGGTATCAGAGCCGAGTTCATGGTATCAGAGCCTCCGAGAGAAGAGAGTTTATAGAGAGAGAAGAGAGGACCAGTGAGGGGTAGAGAGTTAGATTTCTTGACTGTGCGACGTAGAGGCGGCCGTAAGTCCCGTTTGAGCCGAGGATAGGCGTTTAGGGCAGGAAAGTTCCTCATTAACTGCTGCTTGAAATCTAGTTGTGCCCCCAACAGTCTGTGTTTATTTCTTTTTTGACAGTGGAATAATTCTTTTGGCAATCATTCCAATGTGCAGATGTAAATTGTATGATGCGTTCTTTGGAATTATGCACTTGCTTGAGAATCCCACCGTAGCCTAAGTCAGACGCATCTGTCTCAACAATTTTAGGAGCTAATGGATCTGCTAGGTGCAATAATGGAATACTTTGGACTTGGGATTTAATTTGCTTAACTATGTTTGTATGTAGATCAGACCAAGGAACTGGATTTTTTCGCAACCTATCATGTAATGGTTTTGCTATCCTGATGAGGTTGGGGTAAAAATCTAGTATGTAATTAAGACTCCCTAAAAACCTTTGTAATTGGGTTTTGTCGGTAATCCTATCAGGGAACTTGGTTGTAAACTCTAAAGATCTTTCTATTGGTGTTATGGTACCCTGGGATATGTAATGTCCGAGGAAACGAACACGTGTTTGAAATAGAGAAATCTTTGATTTGGAAATTACTAAACCATTTTGTTTAGCAATATGAAAAAATGTATGTAAATGTTTGAAATGCTGGTCAATGGACTGAGAAAAAATAAGAACATCATCAATATATACAATGCAGAATGTAGAGTGTGCATTGAATATGTCATTCATGATTCTTTGGAATTCAGATGGTGCATTCTTCAAGCCAAAAGGCATGACATTCCATTCGTACTGGCCGAAGGGAACAGTAAATGCAGTTTTGTATCGGTCCTTGGGGTCAATCTGGATTTGCCAGAACCCGGACTTCATATCAAACTTTGAAAAGATAAATGCAGCATGTAATTTCTGCAATAAATCTTTTTTATTTGGAATTGGGTATCTGATCCACTTAAGAGCAGAATTCAGAGGTTTGTAGTTGATCACTAGTCTAGGTGTGCCTCTCTCAATTTCTGAGTTTTTGTTCACATAAAATGCGGCACAGGACCATGGTGACCTGGACTTTGTAATTAGACCTTTAGACTCGAGATCCTGGATCTCTTGTCGGCAATGCTGTTCTAATTCAGCATTCATTTGAATAGGTCTAGCTTTTGTAGGGATCTGTTTTTCTGAAAAAGTATCTTCATATGGAAGATCAACAACATGTTGTTTTCTTTTCCAGAAAGCTGTTGGTAAGTCTGAGCAAAGATCTTGCTCAATCTTTCTTTGTAAATCTGCAATCTTTTTCTGAAGAAAAGAATCTTGCAGTTGTTTGTCAATGCGACAGAAAGAAACATGGTTTTGTAAGTCATGTAAATGATATGTTTTCCCATGTATGAGAGCATTGATATAATATGTATGTATGGAGCATGCTTTGATTAAGTTTAAATTCCTAACCTTAGATTGTTCGAGGAATGGAAACTTAAGTTGAATGCCATTAAGTCTAGATGTAATGCAATCATGACGTACTTTATATGGAGTAAGCAAGTCAATGAATGGAGTACCTAGAATGACAGTATGATTTATGTCCTTTGTAACAAGAAAAAATGATGTAACAGAAATGCCATTGTTCAACACAGTGGCCTGTGTTTTACCTGCAATATTAAGCTTAGAGCTATTTGCGGCTGACAATTTCTCATTTGTTTGTTGTACAAAACGCTTTGGTACTATGCCTTCCCTAATGCAGTTCAAATCTGCACCAGTATCAAATAAGGCTATAGTATCTAATTTGTAATCATCAGAAAAAACTAATGACAATTTAACAATGTATTTTTTGGAAGAAATTTGAGATAAAACATCTAAAAATGCAGTATCAATTTGTTCCAAATTTGTATCATGTAATGCATGAAGGTCAGGGTCTGTTTCTTCTTGTTCAGAATCAGAATCTGACTGATCCTTGATTTTGGATAGGAGGTTTTGTAAAATGGCAGAGTCTTTTTGCTGGGCTTGTTTCAGTGTTTGAAGCTCAGTTTTGAGGGTTTTAATCTCAGAATGTAGTTCTGGGATTGTAATGGATGGTTTGGTTTTCTTTTTACTTAAGATCTTGGTAAGATCATAAGTATTGGTACTGGTTGAAGGTAGCACAGTACGCGTTGGAGGGTTTACTTGGTGATCCAGAGGTTGTTCTGTTTTGCTAAAATCTTTCAGCAATCTTTCCAAGTAAACTTTTTGTAATTGAGGATCATCAAGACGTTTGATGGCTTCAAGGATGAATTCTTGGTCCTGGGTTAGGACGTTGACTTCATTGGACTTTGAAGTGTCAGAGGTAGCACTGGAATCTGCTAGCTCATCGACTTGGAATTCTTCTTCAGAGATGTCTGAGGAAGAGGGGTCTGTATCTGTATCTTCTAGATACAGGTTTTGTATCAGATTGATGGTGTCGTCATCAATATTTAGCTCATGTAATTTTTTCTGTACAGAACAGAACTTTGAGGTATGACCCTTTTGGTTACATTTGAAACATGTAGCCGTTTTCCAGTCAAAGGGTTTCTTTGCTTGATAGGGTTTTTTGGAGTGATTGTTAAATCTTTTGTAGGGTTTTTTGTAGTAAGGTTGTTGTGGTTCTTTGGAGTGGTATTTTGAATGGAAGTTTTTGCGGTATTTTTGGGATGATCTTTTGTAGGGTGGTTTGGATTCAAAGTGGTTTTTGGGCTTTGAACAATTTCCACTGCAAGATGGTTTGGTGGTGGAGATGTCAAACTGGTGACAAAATGAACCTAACTCTTGTTTGGTTCGTTTCATCTCCCACTTCAAATGCTTTTGTAGTTTAAGATCTTGGCAGATCTTAAGACCTTCTTTCTGGGTGAAGCTGACTAGTTCACCGTATGTAAGCTGGTCATATGGAATGAGCTTTGTGGAATAAGTATCCTTGATTTTGTTTCTGACCTTTTCTCCTAAGAGAATAGGTAAACCTGCAAGGAACTTTTCTTTCCAAAAAGGTTGATTTGAATCTTCCCTTAACATGACGCGGGTCATGAAGGTGTTTTTGTACCACTGAAAGTCACTAAGCTTTTTGCACCGAAGGTTGGACAGAAGCTCAGCATTTTTATCTTTCAGATGAGATGGATCTCCGATAAAATGTAAGGAGATTGTAAGGATGAGGCATGAGACTGCATCTTGGATGGTATTTCCGGATGAGTCTAGGACAGGTGTTTTATCCTCATACTGCTGGATGGAATTCAGGATATTAAGATGGTCTGCTTCAGTGAGATGATAGTCCCACCATCCTTTTAACTGACCAGAAAAACCAGCAATAAGGAGTTCAGCAATTGCTCTGTCAGGAGTGCCTGTCTGAGTTTTGTAGGCATTGGCTGCCATAGTCATCTGTTGCAGAGTATTCAGGATGCTGTACTCTGACATTCCATCTATGTTCCATTCATAGAGAGATGTCGCGTTGTATTTGTGTTGGTTGAGGATGTTTGGCTCGGAAGATATGGTAATATCTGGAGCTATGGATGTTTTTGGTGGTTGCCATGTTAATCTGTTGATTTCAGGCTGGGAACTTTGAAAAGCATCTTCATCAGAGGAAGAGTGCTCAGGGTTGTTTTGTAAAGTATTCACATTGGTTTCATTTGTGGATACCTGGGGTGTATCTTGAACGGTTAGGGATGGACCGTCAAGGTTTTGTAATTGTGACTGGATTTGTTTCAGGAAATCGGTTTGATTTTCCCGAATTTGTAAAAGGCTTGTCTTTGTAACTTGAAAAGGTTTAAAGACAGGGTTCTTCAGTTTGAGATCTGCTGAAGGTTTTGTAATTGTGGTGCCAGCTGTGCTAGTACTGGCTCGTTGTAGGTGTTTCTCAACACGTGTGAGCTGTCTGCTCAAAGTGCCAAGATTTGTGTTTGTAAAGTTGTTTTGGGTGATGATGTGTTTGGTGTTGGTAAGGGTATCATCACTAGGTAATTTGTAGGGTGTTGCTTCCACGGGTTGGTTTTGGAGTTCTAGTTGTAGGTTTCTCAAAGGTGGATGATCAGATTCAACTGTCTGTCCACTGGAGAGGTTCCAAGTAGAAGCTTTGGATCTGTTTGTAACTGGACATGTATGTTTGATGGATGAAAATGGATATGCAATGTTATGAACAGATGCATAATGTGCTTCAAACCAATCAAAAAATAACATGTTAGAGTGATTCAATGTGATGTATGCATAAAATTCAGTTTGTATTTTACTCCTTTCAGAAGTAAAAGTTTTGAAAAACCAATTTCTTTTCTCAGTATTCTGAGTACTAAAGAAATCTGCTTTGAAAAAGGATTTGTCAAGAACAAAATTCTCCGAAGTAAGGGTCAACAGCTCATTATTTGGTATGGCCGATGAGGTTATACTGGTTGGAGATCCTGGTAGGGATTGCTCTTCGTTGTCATGGATGTAGACTGGGGTTGGTATATTTGTAGTGTAGTCTGCTTGATGTAAGTTTGTAGAGGGTATGTCTGATGTAGAGTGTCTAGGTGGGTTTGTGGATGGCATGTATGGTAGGTTAATGACAGAAGGAATTCTAGACATTCTTCCAAGGTCTATAGTACTAGAAGAAGATGATTCTTCTGTGAATCTAGAACTTGTAGATCTTCTATGGAAGGAAAGTTTAACTTTTCCATCGTTGTACTGGGTTATGTCTTTGATTTGGACATTTGGTTGGGGTTGTGGTATGGGTTGTGAAGGTGTTGCTCCTTCAAGGATCCATTCGTCTGGAAGGGTTATTTCTTTCCATTAGTTCGAACTAGCCTAAGGTTATGCAAATGTAGTGAATGAAAACAGTAATGAAAACAGAGTATGAAAACGAACACAGTACGTGGCGTTGTTTTACCAGAGAATGCGCCAAGCGCGGGTCAATGGTTTCCAGCCGATATACTGGGTTTTGAACAGTATGAATTTCTGATGCGGATGAACAAGGCAAGACCAACAACGTCAGGATCCTTGATCAAACACAGAGCATACTTATGATAATGCAAAATGAAAATTCGAAAATTTGTAAACGAAACTTTGGAATATAATTACTTGAAACAAGGTTACAAGTGCTTTGGAGATATGGGTTACAGGGATTGAGAGACAATAAAATACAATGACTTGTATTCTCCCGCTGTATTGTTCTCTCTGAGATTTACAATGGAAAATTGTTATCTGCCTTTGAAAGAAGACGAATGCTCCTTATATAGAAGGAGTAGCCTTGGATGCTTTGTCTTCTTGTAGGAAATTTCCTAGAGGAGGAGGAACCTTCCTTCTTTGGATGATAGTGCAAGAGGGAGACAAAAGATGTCTTTTGTACAACAAACAAATGAGAAATTGTCAGCCGCAAATAGCTCTAAGCTTAATATTGCAGGTAAAACACAGGCCACTGTGTTGAACAATGGCATTTCTGTTACTCTGCAACAGATGACTATGGCAGCCAATGCCTACAAAACTCAGACAGGCACTCCTGACAGAGCAATTGCTGAACTCCTTATTGCTGGTTTTTCTGGTCAGTTAAAAGGATGGTGGGACTATCATCTCACTGAAGCAGACCATCTTAATATCCTGAATTCCATCCAGCAGTATGAGGATAAAACACCTGTCCTAGACTCATCCGGAAATACCATCCAAGATGCAGTCTCATGCCTCATCCTTACAATCTCCTTACATTTTATCGGAGATCCATCTCATCTGAAAGATAAAAATGCTGAGCTTCTGTCCAACCTTCGGTGCAAAAAGCTTAGTGACTTTCAGTGGTACAAAAACACCTTCATGACCCGCGTCATGTTAAGGGAAGATTCAAATCAACCTTTTTGGAAGGAAAAGTTCCTTGCAGGTTTACCTATTCTCTTAGGAGAAAAAGTCAGAAACAAAATCAAGGATACCTATTCCACAAAGCTCATTCCATACGACCAGCTTACATACGGTGAACTAGTCAGCTTCACCCAGAAAGAAGGTCTTAAGATCTGCCAAGATCTTAAACTACAAAAGCATTTGAAGTGGGAGATGAAACGAACCAAACCTAAGGTTATGCAAATGTAGTGAATGAAAACAGTAATGAAAACAGAGTATGAAAACGAACACAGTACGTGGCGTTGTTTTACCAGAGAATGCGCCAAGCGCGGGTCAATGGTTTCCAGCCGATATACTGGGTTTTGAACAGTATGAATTTCTGATGCGGATGAACAAGGCAAGACCAACAACGTCAGGATCCTTGATCAAACACAGAGCATACTTATGATAATGCAAAATGAAAATTCGAAATAATAAATAAAATTCGAAAATTTGTAAACGAAACTTTGGAATATAATTACTTGAAACAAGGTTACAAGTGCTCTGTTCTAATTCAGAGCCTCCGAGAGTGAACTCGGCTCTGATACCATGAACTCGGGCTTAAGCACAGCGGAAATAAGAACTAGCCTAAGGTTATGCAAATGTAGTGAATGAAAACAGTAATGAAAACAGAGTATGAAAACGAACACAGTACGTGGCGTTGTTTTACCAGAGAATGCGCCAAGCGCGGGTCAATGGTTTCCAGCCGATATACTGGGTTATGTCTTTGATTTGGACATTTGGTTGGGGTTGTGGTATGGGTTGTGAAGGTGTTGCTCCTTCAAGGATCCATTCTTCTGGAAGGGTTATTTCTTTCCATTGGATGGCTCTGGGGACAACGGTGTTTGCTTTGGATAGATCTGTTTGGAGGAGCAGCGTTGCTCCTTTGTTGGAATGGTGTAGGTGTTTGGATGCAAAGGCTGAAAACATTGCTTTGTAGTGGATTTTGAATATGAGGGCTACTGGAACTGAGCCTTCAAGCATGTGGTAGTTGTGTGTTTTGATTTGTAGTTGCATACTTTGTAAGATGTTTTTGTCTTTGAGGGAAACAGTCAGGTTTGGGTAGCAGTCGAATGAAACTGGACCACTGCACAAACTGGACTCTATGGAACTGAGGAGTGAGTCCTCAAAGTTTGTAAATCTTGCGTCTCTGAGAACGGCAAGAATAGAGGTGTTTAGACCTTCCTTTGTAAGCGGTTTGATACCGACTTGGACACAGCCGATATGAATGTATTTGTAGTTTCGGGCCAGGTGTTTTTGTAGGGATTTTTGGGTGAGGAGTTGGATGGTTTCAAAGGGCTTTGTAAGCTGGATATCTCTTTCTTCGGTTTTGATTGTAAAATCCGTTTTGAAAATATCATACTTTGATTTTTTGTAAATCTGGCTTTGAGAGATGCTTGGAATTTTCCAATCATCTAAATGCTTTGTAAAATCTTCAATTGTAATTTCTTCACTTTGTATGATCCTTCTAGTATCTGAAGAATCAGATGTAGAAGATGCAGAAACAGATGTAGATCTAAAAAAGTTGGAATCCATAATTAAAATTGCAAATGAACACAATTAAATGCAAATAACCACAAACTATTTAACAAAAGCAGGAACAGGAATAGAGTCTAGAGAAATTTAAATTCATAAAGGAAAAAGAAATAAACACAGACTGTTGGGGGCACAACTAGATTTCAAGCAGCAGTTAATGAGGAACTTTCCTGCCCTAAACGCCTATCCTCGGCTCAAACGGGACTTACGGCCGCCTCTACGTCGCACAGTCAAGAAATCTAACTCTCTACCCCTCACTGGTCATTGTATTTTATTGTCCAAATCAAAGACATAACCCAGTACAACGATGGAAAAGTTAAACTTTCCTTCCATAGAAGATCTACAAGTTCTAGATTCACAGAAGAATCATCTTCTTCTAGTACTATAGACCTTGGAAGAATGTCTAGAATTCCTTCTGTCATTAACCTACCATACATGCCATCCACAAACCCACCTAGACACTCTACATCAGACATACCCTCTACAAACTTACATCAAGCAGACTACACTACAAATATACCAACCCCAGTCTACATCCATGACAACGAAGAGCAATCCCTACCAGGATCTCCAACCAGTATAACCTCATCGGCCATACCAAATAATGAGCTGTTGACCCTTACTTCGGAGAATTTTGTTCTTGACAAATCCTTTTTCAAAGCAGATTTCTTTAGTACTCAGAATACTGAGAAAAGAAATTGGTTTTTCAAAACTTTTACTTCTGAAAGGAGTAAAATACAAACTGAATTTTATGCATACATCACATTGAATCACTCTAACATGTTATTTTTTGATTGGTTTGAAGCACATTATGCATCTGTTCATAACATTGCATATCCATTTTCATCCATCAAACATACATGTCCGGTTACAAACAGATCCAAAGCTTCTACTTGGAACCTCTCCAGTGGACAGACAGTTGAATCTGATCATCCACCTTTGAGAAACCTACAACTAGAACTCCAAAACCAACCCGTGGAAGCAACACCCTACAAATTACCTAGTGATGATACCCTTACCAACACCAAACACATCATCACCCAAAACAACTTTACAAACACAAATCTTGGCACTTTGAGCAGACAGCTCACACGTGTTGAGAAACACCTACAACGAGCCAGTACTAGCACAGCTGGCACCACAATTACAAAACCTTCAGCAGATCTCAAACTGAAGAACCCTGTCTTTAAACCTTTTCAAGTTACAAAGACAAGCCTTTTACAAATTCGGGAAAATCAAACCGATTTCCTGAAACAAATCCAGTCACAATTACAAAACCTTGACGGTCCATCCCTAACCGTTCAAGATACACCCCAGGTATCCACAAATGAAACCAATGTGAATACTTTACAAAACAACCCTGAGCACTCTTCCTCTGATGAAGATGCTTTTCAAAGTTCCCAGCCTGAAATCAACAGATTAACATGGCAACCACCAAAAACATCCATAGCTCCAGATATTACCATATCTTCCGAGCCAAACATCCTCAACCAACACAAATACAACGCGTCATCCCTCTATGAATGGAACATAGATGGAATGTCAGAGTACAGCATCCTGAATACTCTGCAACAGATGACTATGGCAGCCAATGCCTACAAAACTCAGACAGGCACTCCTGACAGAGCAATTGCTGAACTCCTTATTGCTGGTTTTTCTGGTCAGTTAAAAGGATGGTGGGACTATCATCTCACTGAAGCAGACCATCTTAATATCCTGAATTCCATCCAGCAGTATGAGGATAAAACACCTGTCCTAGACTCATCCGGAAATACCATCCAAGATGCAGTCTCATGCCTCATCCTTACAATCTCCTTACATTTTATCGGAGATCCATCTCATCTGAAAGATAAAAATGCTGAGCTTCTGTCCAACCTTCGGTGCAAAAAGCTTAGTGACTTTCAGTGGTACAAAAACACCTTCATGACCCGAGTCATGTTAAGGGAAGATTCAAATCAACCTTTTTGGAAGGAAAAGTTCCTTGCAGGTTTACCTATTCTCTTAGGAGAAAAAGTCAGAAACAAAATCAAGGATACCTATTCCACAAAGCTCATTCCATACGACCAGCTTACATACGGTGAACTAGTCAGCTTCACCCAGAAAGAAGGTCTTAAGATCTGCCAAGATCTTAAACTACAAAAGCATTTGAAGTGGGAGATGAAACGAACCAAACAAGAGTTAGGTTCATTTTGTCACCAGTTTGACATCTCCACCACCAAACCATCTTGCAGTGGAAACTGTTCAAAGCCCAAAAACCACTTTGAATCAAAACCACCCTACAAAAGATCATCCCAAAAATACCGCAAAAACTTCCATTCAAAATACCACTCCAAAGAACCACAACAACCTTACTACAAAAAACCCTACAAAAGATTTAACAATCACTCCAAAAAACCCTATCAAGCAAAGAAACCCTTTGACTGGAAAACGGCTACATGTTTCAAATGTAACCAAAAGGGTCATACCTCAAAGTTCTGTTCTGTACAGAAAAAATTACATGAGCTAAATATTGATGACGACACCATCAATCTGATACAAAACCTATATCTAAAGGATACAGATACAGACCCCTCTTCCTCAGACATCTCTGAAGAAGAATTCCAAGTACATTCTACGGCTTACACACAGCGGAAATAAAAACTAGCCTAAGGTTATGCAAATGTAGTGAATGAAAACAGTAATGAAAATAAAGTATGAAAACGAACACAGTACGTGGCGTTGTTTTACCAGAGAATGCGCCAGGCGCGGGTCAATGGTTTCCAGCCGATATACTGGGTTTTGAACAGTATGAATTTCTGATGCGGATGAACAAGGCAAGACCAACAACGTCAGGATCCTTGATCAAACACAGAGCATACTTATGATAATGCAAAATGAAAATTCGAAATAATAAATAAAATTCGAAAATTTGTAAACGAAACTTTGGAATATAATTACTTGAAACAAGGTTACAAGTGCTTTGGAGATATGGGTTACAGGGGTTGAGAGACAATAAAATACAATGACTTGTATTCTCCCGCTGTATTGTTCTCTCTGAGATTTACAATGGAAAATTGTTATCTGCCTTTGAAAGAAGACGAATGCTCCTTATATAGAAGGAGTAGCCTTGGATGCTTTGTCTTCTTGTAGGAAATTTCCTAGAGGAGGAGGAACCTTCCTTCTTTGGATGATAGTGCAAGAGGGAGACAAAAGATGTCTTGTCTTTGTCTTCTTGTAGGAACCTTCCTGGAGGTGGAGGAATCTTCCTTCTTTGGATGCTTTAGTAAGTGGGGCACAATGCTTTGTAAGTGGCAGGGGCCACGGGCTTTGTCGTCTTGTGCCGACGAATATTCCCAGTCAGTGTTTGATTGGTGGCAGGATGCCAAAACAATCATCTTCGTTGTCGTTTCCGAGGGAAATGACAGGAGAGGAGGCTGAGCTTGATGAGCTGGCGTTGGAAGAGACTGATTCGTCTTCTGTCTTTGGAGCTAGGCTCTGCAAAATTTGAAGATATTCTTCTTGAGTTTTTGCTGAGGCTAGAAGGGCAGCAGTTTTGGCTTTCTGTGCCAAAAATTGGGTCTGCTGGCTTTGATGGATAGAAGGGAGGATTTTCTGGGATTTAAACCATCCTTCTACTGCAGTCAAGGAACATTGGTGTTCTTTCTTGAAAGCGTCCCACCATTTAACTTTGAATCTGCGGATCAAAATATGAGATCCCTCATGTAAGTTGTAATCATAGTACCATGAACATACCCATGGCAGGAAGAACTTGGCACAGAATAATATGATTGGTCTGAACCGTCTTTCTGAGGGAATGGGTTGGTAACCATCTTTGTAAAATTTGTAACCGGCTTCAACAGAGGGGTGATCTGAAAGAAGCTCAGGAGTGCAGCCAAAAGATTCCCACCAATGGGAGAACCATATGGGGAAGTTTGAGGAATCGATGGTTGTGTTAAAATAAAACAACCATGAGTGGCTATTTCCTTGGTTTTGTAAAAGGAAGGTGTTGAACCATGCTTGTTCATAATCCCAATATGTATAGGGGGGAAAATGAGGGTTCTGTCGTTGTATCTCAGATGGAAAAGGGATAGGAGCATAAGGATTAGTACTCCACTTTGAAGGGTGTATGATTTTTTGGATAGTGCAGGTGGAATAAGCAGGATCGGTATGGAGGTGGTGTTTATGGAAATGTTTGAATGTACATGATCCTGTTACTTGTAAAATATTTTCATAAAAAGCACGAGATTTGAAAATATCCCATGATTTGAAATGAAAACCTTTAGGAAAGATTTTCGAAATTGTAAGGTGGACATCATGGTTAGGAAAACCATCTTCGACTGTCCAAATATTTTGAAATTTTGGTTTTTCAAAATACTTTGATTTTGCTTTTGAAAAATTTGTAGAAATTTGTACATGATTTTGTAAAGCAAGCAGGGGTTTTGGAGTAGAAGGACCTGCCTGTGATTTTGTAATTGGTTTAGAAACACTACCTGAGAGTGACTGGGAGTCACCTGAGGCTTCTTTGTAAGCCTTTTGGATTGCCAGAAGAAGACCGGGGTTTTCTGACAATTTTAAAAGAACCTCGTTAGAAACGGATTCTTGCTTTGTAGTTTTGTGAGATGAGTACTCATCTTCTTCCTGGGTAACTTTTTCATACCAGGACTTTGTATGTTGGATGTCTTTGATGGCATCGGCTAAGAGCTTTGGGGATGCAAGAACTGGGTTCTTTGACGTATGGGTCTTTGTAGGTTTTGAGGCAGGGGCTTTCCCCTTATCTTTCTGCGGTTTAGGAGGCATTGGAGGAGGAGGGTTTGTTTTGTAGAAATTCTCGGGTGAGGTAGTCTGGAATGGAGTTTGTATCACCCTTTATATAGACAATGTCAAAATCAAAAATAGACAGTATTGCTTGCCATCTGGCAAAAATCTGTTTGGATGCAAGATTTTGAACATCTTTTTGTAAAACTTCCTTTGCACTCTTGCAATCAACACGCAAAAGAAACTTTTGATTTAATAAATCACTTTGGAATTTTGTAATGCATAAAACAATGGAAAGTATTTCTTTCTTGACAGTGGAATAATTCTTTTGGCAATCATTCCAATGTGCAGATGTAAATTGTATGATGCGTTCTTTGGAATTATGCACTTGCTTGAGAATCCCACCGTAGCCTAAGTCAGACGCATCTGTCTCAACAATTTTAGGAGCTAATGGATCTGCTAGGTGCAATAATGGAATACTTTGGACTTGGGATTTAATTTGCTTAACTATGTTTGTATGTAGATCAGACCAAGGAACTGGATTTTTTCGCAACCTATCATGTAATGGTTTTGCTATCCTGATGAGGTTGGGGTAAAAATCTAGTATGTAATTAAGACTCCCTAAAAACCTTTGTAATTGGGTTTTGTCGGTAATCCTATCGGGGAACTTGGTTGTAAACTCTAAAGATCTTTCTATTGGTGTTATGGTACCCTGGGATATGTAATGTCCTAGGAAACGAACACGTGTCTGAAATAGAGAAATCTTTGATTTGGAAATTACTAAACCATTTTGTTTAGCAATATGAAAAAATGTATGTAAATGTTTGAAATGCTGGTCAATGGACTGAGAAAAAATAAGAACATCATCAATATATACAATGCAGAATGTAGAGTGTGCATTGAATATGTCATTCATGATTCTTTGGAATTCAGATGGTGCATTCTTCAAGCCAAAAGGCATGACATTCCATTCGTACTGGCCGAAGGGAACAGTAAATGCAGTTTTGTATCGGTCCTTGGGGTCAATCTGGATTTGCCAGAACCCGGACTTCATATCAAACTTTGAAAAGATAAATGCAGCATGTAATTTCTGCAACAAATCTTTTTTATTTGGAATTGGGTATCTGATCCACTTAAGAGCAGAATTCAGAGGTTTGTAGTTGATCACTAGTCTAGGTGTGCCTCTCTCAATCTCTGAGTTTTTGTTCACATAAAATGCGGCACAGGACCATGGTGACCTGGACTTTGTAATTAGACCTTTAGACTCGAGATCCTGGATCTCTTGTCGGCAATGCTGTTCTAATTCAGCATTCATTTGAATAGGTCTAGCTTTTGTAGGGATCTGTTTTTCTGAAAAAGTATCTTCATATGGAAGATCAACAACATGTTGTTTTCTTTTCCAGAAAGCTGTTGGTAAGTCTGAGCAAAGATCTTGCTCAATCTTTCTTTGTAAATCTGCAATCTTTTTCTGAAGAAAAGAATCTTGCAGTTGTTTGTCAATGCGACAGAAAGAAACATGGTTTTGTAAGTCATGTAAATGATATGTTTTCCCATGTATGAGAGCATTGATATAATATGTATGTATGGAGCATGCTTTGATTAAGTTTAAATTCCTAACCTTAGATTGTTCGAGGAATGGAAACTTAAGTTGAATGCCATTAAGTCTAGATGTAATGCAATCATGACGTACTTTATATGGAGTAAGCAAGTCAATGAATGGAGTACCTAGAATGACAGTATGATTTATGTCCTTTGTAACAAGAAAAAATGATGTAACAGAAATGCCATTGTTCAACACAGTGGCCTGTGTTTTACCTGCAATATTAAGCTTGGAGCTATTTGCGGCTGACAATTTCTCATTTGTTTGTTGTACAAAACGCTTTGGTACTATGCCTTCCCTAATGCAGTTCAAATCTGCACCAGTATCAAATAAGGCTATAGTATCTAATTTGTAATCATCAGAAAAAACTAATGACAATTTAACAATGTATTTTTTGGAAGAAATTTGAGATAAAACATCTAAAAATGCAGTATCAATTTGTTCCAAATTTGTATCATGTAATGCATGAAGGTCAGGGTCTGTTTCTTCTTGTTCAGAATCAGAATCTGACTGATCCTTGATTTTGGATAGGAGGTTTTGTAAAATGGCAGAGTCTTTTTGCTGGGCTTGTTTCAGTGTTTGAAGCTCAGTTTTGAGGGTTTTAATCTCAGAATGTAGTTCTGGGATTGTAATGGATGGTTTGGTTTTCTTTTTACTTAAGATCTTGGTAAGATCATAAGTATTGGTACTGGTTGAAGGTAGCACAGTACGCGTTGGAGGGTTTACTTGGTGATCCAGAGGTTGTTCTGTTTTGCTAAAATCTTTCAGCAATCTTTCCAAGTAAACTTTTTGTAATTGAGGATCATCAAGACGTTTGATGGCTTCAAGGATGAATTCTTGGTCCTGGGTTAGGACGTTGACTTCATTGGACTTTGAAGTGTCAGAGGTAGCACTGGAATCTGCTAGCTCATCTACTTGGAATTCTTCTTCAGAGATGTCTGAGGAAGAGGGGTCTGTATCTGTATCCTTTAGATATAGGTTTTGTATCAGATTGATGGTGTCGTCATCAATATTTAGCTCATGTAATTTTTTCTGTACAGAACAGAACTTTGAGGTATGACCCTTTTGGTTACATTTGAAACATGTAGCCGTTTTCCAGTCAAAGGGTTTCTTTGCTTGATAGGGTTTTTTGGAGTGATTGTTAAATCTTTTGTAGGGTTTTTTGTAGTAAGGTTGTTGTGGTTCTTTGGAGTGGTATTTTGAATGGAAGTTTTTGCGGTATTTTTGGGATGATCTTTTGTAGGGTGGTTTTGATTCAAAGTGGTTTTTGGGCTTTGAACAGTTTCCACTGCAAGATGGTTTGGTGGTGGAGATGTCAAACTGGTGACAAAATGAACCTAACTCTTGTTTGGTTCGTTTCATCTCCCACTTCAAATGCTTTTGTAGTTTAAGATCTTGGCAGATCTTAAGACCTTCTTTCTGGGTGAAGCTGACTAGTTCACCGTATGTAAGCTGGTCGTATGGAATGAGCTTTGTGGAATAGGTATCCTTGATTTTGTTTCTGACTTTTTCTCCTAAGAGAATAGGTAAACCTGCAAGGAACTTTTCCTTCCAAAAAGGTTGATTTGAATCTTCCCTTAACATGACTCGGGTCATGAAGGTGTTTTTGTACCACTGAAAGTCACTAAGCTTTTTGCACCGAAGGTTGGACAGAAGCTCAGCATTTTTATCTTTCAGATGAGATGGATCTCCGATAAAATGTAAGGAGATTGTAAGGATGAGGCATGAGACTGCATCTTGGATGGTATTTCCGGATGAGTCTAGGACAGGTGTTTTATCCTCATACTGCTGGATGGAATTCAGGATATTAAGATGGTCTGCTTCAGTGAGATGATAGTCCCACCATCCTTTTAACTGACCAGAAAAACCAGCAATAAGGAGTTCAGCAATTGCTCTGTCAGGAGTGCCTGTCTGAGTTTTGTAGGCATTGGCTGCCATAGTCATCTGTTGCAGAGTATTCAGGATGCTGTACTCTGACATTCCATCTATGTTCCATTCATAGAGGGATGACGCGTTGTATTTGTGTTGGTTGAGGATGTTTGGCTCGGAAGATATGGTAATATCTGGAGCTATGGATGTTTTTGGTGGTTGCCATGTTAATCTGTTGATTTCAGGCTGGGAACTTTGAAAAGCATCTTCATCAGAGGAAGAGTGCTCAGGGTTGTTTTGTAAAGTATTCACATTGGTTTCATTTGTGGATACCTGGGGTGTATCTTGAACGGTTTGGGATGGACCATCAAGGTTTTGTAATTGTGACTGGATTTGCTTCAGGAAATCGGTTTGATTTTCCCGAATTTGTAAAAGGCTTGTCTTTGTAACTTGAAAAGGTTTAAAGACAGGGTTTTTCAGCTTGAGATCTGCTGAAGGTTTTGTAATTGTGGTGCCAGCTGTGCTAGTACTGGCTCGTTGTAGGTGTTTCTCAACACGTGTGAGCTGTCTGCTCAAAGTGCCAAGATTTGTGTTTGTAAAGTTGTTTTGGGTGATGATGAGTTTGGTGTTGGTAAGGGTATCATCACTAGGTAATTTGTAGGGTGTTGCTTCCACGGGTTGGTTTTGGAGTTCTAGTTGTAGGTTTCTCAAAGGTGGATGATCAGATTCAACTGTCTGTCCACTGGAGAGGTTCCAAGTAGAAGCTTTGGATCTGTTTGTAACCGGACATGTATGTTTGATGGATGAAAATGGATATGCAATGTTATGAACAGATGCATAATGTGCTTCAAACCAATCAAAAAATAACATGTTAGAGTGATTCAATGTGATGTATGCATAAAATTCAGTTTGTATTTTACTCCTTTCAGAAGTAAAAGTTGTGAAAAACCAATTTCTTTTCTCAGTATTCTGAGTACTAAAGAAGTCTGCTTTGAAAAAGGATTTGTCAAGAACAAAATTCTCCGAAGTAAGGGTCAACAGCTCATTATTTGGTATGGCTGATGAGGTTATACTGGTTGGAGATCCTGGTAGGGATTGCTCTTCGTTGTCATGGATGTAGACTGGGGTTGGTATATTTGTAGTGTAGTCTGCTTGATGTAAGTTTGTAGAGGGTATGTCTGATGTAGAGTGTCTAGGTGGGTTTGTGGATGGCATGTATGGTAGGTTAATGACAGAAGGAATTCTAGACATTCTTCCAAGGTCTATAGTACTAGAAGAAGATGATTCTTCTGTGAATCTAGAACTTGTAGATCTTCTATGGAAGGAAAGTTTAACTTTTCCATCGTTGTACTGGGTTATGTCTTTGATTTGGACATTTGGTTGGGGTTGTGGTATGGGTTGTGAAGGTGTTGCTCCTTCAAGGATCCATTCTTCTGGAAGGGTTATTTCTTTCCATTGGATGGCTCTGGGGACAACGGTGTTTGCTTTGGATAGATCTGTTTGGAGGAGCAGCGTTGCTCCTTTGTTGGAATGGTGTAGGTGTTTGGATGCAAAGGCTGAAAACATTGCTTTGTAGTGGATTTTGAATATGAGGGCTACTGGAACTGAGCCTTCAAGCATGTGGTAGTTGTGTGTTTTGATTTGTAGTTGCATACTTTGTAAGATGTTTTTGTCTTTGAGGGAAACAGTCAGGTTTGGGTAGCAGTCGAATGAAACTGGACCACTGCACAAACTGGACTCTATGGAACTGAGGAGTGAGTCCTCAAAGTTTGTAAATCTTGCGTCTCTGAGAACGGCAAGAATAGAGGTGTTTAGACCTTCCTTTGTAAGCGGTTTGATACCGACTTGGACACAGCCGATATGAATGTATTTGTAGTTTCGGGCCAGGTGTTTTTGTAGGGATTTTTGGGTGAGGAGTTGGATGGTTTCAAAGGGCTTTGTAAGCTGGATATCTCTTTCTTCGGTTTTGATTGTAAAATCCGTTTTGAAAATATCATACTTTGATTTTTTGTAAATCTGGCTTTGAGAGATGCTTGGAATTTTCCAATCATCTAAATGCTTTGTAAAATCTTCAATTGTAATTTCTTCACTTTGTATGATCCTTCTAGTATCTGAAGAATCAGATGTAGAAGATGCAGAAACAGATGTAGATCTAAAAAAGTTGGAATCCATAATTAAAATTGCAAATGAACACAATTAAATGCAAATAACCACAAACTATTTAACAAAAGCAGGAACAGGAATAGAGTCTAGAGAAATTTAAATTCATAAAGGAAAAAGAAATAAACACAGACTGTTGGGGGCACAACTAGATTTCAAGCAGCAGTTAATGAGGAACTTTCCTGCCCTAAACGCCTATCCTCGGCTCAAACGGGACTTACGGCCGCCTCTACGTCGCACAGTCAAGAAATCTAACTCTCTACCCCTCACTGATCCTCTCTTCTCTCTCTATAAACTGTCTTCTCTCGGAGGCTCTGATACAATTCTACGGCTTACACACAGCGGAAATAAAAACTAGGCTACGGTGGGATTCTCAAGCAAGTGCATAATTCCAAAGAACGCATCATACAATTTACATCTGCACATTGGAATGATTGCCAAAAGAATTATTCCACTGTCAAGAAAGAAATACTTTCCATTGTTTTATGCATTACAAAATTCCAAAGTGATTTATTAAATCAAAAGTTTCTTTTGCGTGTTGATTGCAAGAGTGCAAAGGAAGTTTTAGGAGGCATTGGAGGAGGAGGGTATCTGATCCACTTAAGAGCAGAATTCAGAGGTTTGTAGTTGATCACTAGTCTAGGTGTGCCTCTCTCAATCTCTGAGTTTTTGTTCACATAAAATGCGGCACAGGACCATGGTGACCTGGACTTTGTAATTAGACCTTTAGACTCGAGATCCTGGATCTCTTGTCGGCAATGCTGTTCTAATTCAGCATTCATTTGAATAGGTCTAGCTTTTGTAGGGATCATTCTACGGCTTACACACAGCGGAAATAAAAACTAGCCTAAGGTTATGCAAATGTAGTGAATGAAAACAGTAATGAAAATAAAGTATGAAAATGAACACAGTACGTGGCGTTGTTTTACCAGAGAATGCGCCAGGCGCGGGTCAATGGTTTCCAGCCGATATACTGGGTTTTGAACAGTATGAATTTCTGATGCGGATGAACAAGGCAAGACCAACAACGTCAGGATCCTTGATCAAACACAGAGCATACTTATGATAATGCAAAATGAAAATTCGAAATAATAAATAAAATTCGAAAATTTGTAAACGAAACTTTGGAATATAATTACTTGAAACAAGGTTACAAGTGCTTTGGAGATATGGGTTACAGGGGTTGAGAGACAATAAAATACAATGACTTGTATTCTCCCGCTGTATTGTTCTCTCTGAGATTTACAATGGAAAATTGTTATCTGCCTTTGAAAGAAGACGAATGCTCCTTATATAGAAGGAGTAGCCTTGGATGCTTTGTCTTCTTGTAGGAAATTTCCTAGAGGAGGAGGAACCTTCCTTCTTTGGATGATAGTGCAAGAGGGAGACAAAAGATGTCTTGTCTTTGTCTTCTTGTAGGAACCTTCCTGGAGGTGGAGGAATCTTCCTTCTTTGGATGCTTTAGTAAGTGGGGCACAATGCTTTGTAAGTGGCAGGGGCCACGGGCTTTGTCGTCTTGTGCCGACGAATATTCCCAGTCAGTGTTTGATTGGTGGCAGGATGCCAAAACAATCATCTTCGTTGTCGTTTCCGAGGGAAATGACAGGAGAGGAGGCTGAGCTTGATGAGCTGGCGTTGGAAGAGACTGATTCGTCTTCTGTCTTTGGAGCTAGGCTCTGCAAAATTTGAAGATATTCTTCTTGAGTTTTTGCTGAGGCTAGAAGGGCAGCAGTTTTGGCTTTCTGTGCCAAAAATTGGGTCTGCTGGCTTTGATGGATAGAAGGGAGGATTTTCTGGGATTTAAACCATCCTTCTACTGCAGTCAAGGAACATTGGTGTTCTTTCTTGAAAGCGTCCCACCATTTAACTTTGAATCTGCGGATCAAAATATGAGATCCCTCATGTAAGTTGTAATCATAGTACCATGAACATACCCATGGCAGGAAGAACTTGGCACAGAATAATATGATTGGTCTGAACCGTCTTTCTGAGGGAATGGGTTGGTAACCATCTTTGTAAAATTTGTAACCGGCTTCAACAGAGGGGTGATCTGAAAGAAGCTCAGGAGTGCAGCCAAAAGATTCCCACCAATGGGAGAACCATATGGGGAAGATTGAGGAATCGATGGTTGTGTTAAAATAAAACAACCATGAGTGGCTATTTCCTTGGTTTTGTAAAAGGAAGGTATTGAACCATGCTTGTTCATAATCCCAATATGTATAGGGGGGAAAATGAGGGTTCTGTCGTTGTATCTCAGATGGAAAAGGGATAGGAGCATAAGGATTAGTACTCCACTTTGAAGGGTGTATGATTTTTTGGATAGTGCAGGTGGAATAAGCAGGATCGGTATGGAGGTGGTGTTTATGGAAATGTTTGAATGTACATGATCCTGTTACTTGTAAAATATTTTCATAAAAAGCACGAGATTTGAAAATATCCCATGATTTATAATGAATATATATATATATATATATATATAGAGAGAGAGAGAGAGAGAGAGAGAGAGAGAGAGAGAGAGAGAGTGCTGGACCTAAGAAATTCCATATGCCTTCTTTAATAGAAAAGACTATAGATAGTTAGTTTACAGTTGGTAGCTTACCCAATGTTGTTAGCATCATTTAAGAAAAGACGGGGAGGCTGGCAGAGATCACACACTCTCTCTAAAAACAATTTACTCATCACCAACTGCCGGAATCACAGACACTGTGGCGATAATTACAGGTAATTAAGTTGCGAAAAAAGAGAGAAAGAAAGGACCTCATTAACCTCCTCATAAATGATAAATAAGAGATCGATTTCATAGCAAGCTGGGTGCTTAATAAATTTCCAGTGACTGAAGCACTCAAGCTTGCTAGCTAGCATCTATCTCTTTGCATGCATTCTCCAGCTGGTATTAATTTCTATATACTTTCTTGACATGATTGTTTGCAGAATATATCATGGGGAAGCTGGCAGACCGGCCCGTTCGACATGCAGCACTGTGGATTGAAAGGCGAGGGACTGGCCTTTGTCACCATTAATGTCTTGCAACTTGACATTTATAGCACGACTTAATCAGGGTGATTAATTAATGGCTTGTAACTGTTAGGTGTGCTGGATCTGCTTTGAAATCGATTGATGAGAGCGAAGATTCAGACCTAATCATGTTTTTCTGCTCAAGAATATTAATGACTACGAAACCTAAACCGTGTTCTGATGGATCATGGGAACCGCTACAAATGAAGTCAACTCCTAGCCAGTAAGGGGATCCTATCACTCGAGCTCAATGGTTCGGTGGTCTCTTCGGCTGCAAAGGCAAAGGGAATGCTAGCTTATCTTCAGATGGGATGTGTCTCTTGACTTGAGCGCCCGAACGACCCAGAACAGATAAATTTCTGCTCGGTGATTTTCAGGCATTAATGGTGGGAACAACATATGTATGTAAGTTGGTTGAAACAATAACAGCGAGGATGTAATTCTCCACAAGTTCAACTCATACAAACAACCATAGATAGGGAAGCAAAGAGCATCATACAACTAATCATGGTCGCAAATGCCATATTTTACTGTTGGACATGGAAAAATGAAGTCCTTGAAGCGATATCGGTGGCTGATATCTAAGCATTCCATGACTTTAGGCACCAAAACTGTATATACATTACGTTACATTATAATTAATTTCAGGATCCATGAAATTAATTGAAGTACATGCAAGTAATAATAAAAAAAGAAAATCAGTAAATGTAAAAGTTAAAGCTAAGGTCAGAATTAGATTTTTTTTTTTTTAATCTTTATATACTTCTTCAAGCCAAAAAGTATATTGGGCTGATAGTGAAGTTGGCAGGCTGGCATGCAAACTCTTGTGTGTTAGTCAGAGAGATTTTAATATGCAAGTCTATGCTTGCACTCCTACAGGCCTATGTTGTTTAATATTATTCGTATCGACCATCACTTTCATACCATTTAAGCCCAATCTAGACGTACACCCACAATATATCGTGGGGTCGAATTATTATTATTATTATTAAAAAAAAAGATATTTGATAAAATCAAAGTATTTTTTCCAAAACCAATCCTGTAAAAAAGTCAACCCAACCTGTTAAAAACATAACTTAAATAATAAAATTAAGATATCCTAATAGGAAAAAAATCACTAAGTTTATTAAAAACACATTATAAATGATGAAATTATAAAAGAAAATAATAAAAAAAGATGTTTAACTTTTAAAAGTCATTCCCCATTGAATAGACTAGAAAAACCCTCCCTAAAAAAACTACAAAGCCTAACCCCCAATCGATCAATTATTAAAAAATAAAATTAAAAAAAACAGTTAAAAGAATAAACATTAACGTAGAAATACAAAATAATTTAGAGGACACATATTACAAGGTTTTGTCTTCCAATAAGTTAAGTGATATCCTTCAACAATATATAGCTTAAAACCATTTCTGCCTTTTTTTTCGTTTTTTCCTCTCCTCCGGTTTGGAATTTCTTCTGTTTTTTTTTTCTCTTTGTATTTCTAAATTATTTTTCCCTTTTTTTCATGGTAATCTCCTTCTATATCTCTAAATATTAGGGATATAAAAAACAAATATTTTTATAATGCAAGAATATTATACCATATAAAAAAATAAAACTACCACTTATATTCTTTACTTGAAGATGTATTACTAATATTATCATGGTAATCTTTTCCAAATTAAAAATTAAAAAAGAAGAATAAAAGCATATTATAGTTTTTATTTTTCGACAAGTTGATAAAAGAATTTTTTTATTAAAATTAGTTATTAATCTTTTAATTTTAAATATAAACCCCCAAAAAAGGTTCAAAACTAGGTTATAAGAAGTAGAATCCCTTCCCCCTTTAGGCTTTTTTTAAAAGATTTTATGGTTCAAAGACAATTTCAATATAACCCAAGTTGCTTTTGATTGTTTTTTTGTCTCATCCCGGTTTGATTGAGAATTAGATATCATAATTTATTTTGATTTACTTTACAAGGGGCTATCATGATTTCATGACTCAATCATGAATTTGACAAGTTAACTTGTATTAACCCGAATGAAGCTAATATCTTGTTGTCTTAATTTTATTTTTTAGTCAAAATATATTTTTTTCAGTCATTTAGGTTGTCATTAAACTTGTCAAGTTGACTAGGTTACATCAAGTTATTTTTCACAATTTTTTTACTAAAAAAAATCAATAAAATATGAATACTTTAACAAAAAAAACTATTCATGTATGGTGTGTGCTAGATAGGAACAATCTATTATGTGGTATGAAAATCTAACTGTATTAGAGTAAGGCTCAAAATTCTATAAGCTCGTATTGTTTCAATTATGTTTTTGCCTAGTACTTGTGAACCATTTAAAAACTTTATGGTGTGTGATTTGTTCTCTTATATTTTGTGGTGATATTCATTGAAAATTAGCTTAAAAATGGTTAATAAATATTTTAAAATCAAATTAAATGGGGTCATACATATTTGCTGTTAAAATTTTGTTGAAAAATATTCTCCAACATAAATATTTTAACATGTTTAAAATCAATTATAAATGAGTAAAGAATTTATTTAAAAATATCTTTGGCTAACAAAAATTTTCAAACTCAAAATCTTAATCTCATATTAAAAGCTTACACGAATTTCTTGTGGTTTATAATTTTATATAGTGATGGCTATTAGAATATGTAAATATTTCCTATTTAGACTAGCAAAATATTTCCTATTTATAGCATGTGTATATTTCCTATTTAGACTAGCAAAATTATAGTCGAAGGACTCTCCCTCAACATTGTATAAATCAATTGCAAAATCAATGAGAAAGGGAGGCAGATTATTCTTCTCATTCTTCTCTTCTATCATGGTATCAGAGCCTGGTTGACCCAGCGGTCACGACTTCGAATCTCACCACCCCCATTCTCCATCCTTATTTTTTTTTTAATCCCCCCCGAACTCCATCCTTATTTTTTTTTAATACTTGTTTGGATTGTCTTTGGATTAACCAAGTTAACTAGATCATGTCAAGTTATTCAAGAGTTGGATTGAGAGTTTTTTCTCAATCATTTTCATATTTAATTTTATCTCCAAACTTTTTTATATTAGTTAGAGAAGTTGCATAAGGAATAATCAAGTCATATCAAGACAACTCTTATATAATTATAGTTTTAAACTCGTATTAGACAAAAAGTTGGGTCATGAGATTTTTATATTAGTTTCACTATTTTTCTCAATTTCATCTTTAAATTTGCTTGCTGAAATCTCTGGAAACATATCCATTATATCATGTTTCATTTATTTTTTATATTAGATTTGGTTTCATTCTTTATATGATTGTTTTCTTTTTTTATCCTTTTTCCTAATTGATTTTTATTTTAGATTTCATCCCTCAATATTTGATTCAAATTAGTTTTATATCACATTTACTCTTCATTTTTATTATTGTTATTTATTTTATTTTGGTGTTTTTTTCCTTCAATTTCATCTCCTAATATTTTATTGAAGAATCAAAGTCACAGGTTTTGAAGATTAAAATATGTTGACTTTAGTCTTTCTTTAAAGGTTTTTTTAAATTTTTTTCTTCAGTTGTATCCTTTTCATATTTGATTTATTAGGAATTATTCTTCATGCTCTTGCTTTTTTTGCTTTTCTTTCTATTGAATTATTCAACACCGTGTCTATAATTATAGGATAAGTGAGTTAACTAGTTTGACACATACTTTTTTAAAATTATTTTTATTTAATTTTCCCTTGGAATTTTCTTATAATTGAAATAAATGGCAAAAGAAGAAAACTTGGACATGTGGCGTGAGAGACAGACCTGGGAGCTGAGAAGGCAAACTATCAATTGGTTTAATCTAATAAATAATGGGCTCAAATTGATGAAGGAGCCCATTTTACTTGGGCTTGAGCTAAATAAAGTTGTCGACTAATTTTGAATACAGCTGAAAGGAAGTACTGTGTAAAGTTTCTTCAGTCGTCCTCACTTTGCAATTTTGACTATGAATGTGTTTTAAAAATATTTTTGAAAATAATTTTTTTTTTTTAATTTAAATATTTTAGTATTTTAAATTATTTTTATATATTAATATCAAAAATATTATTTTTATTTTAAAATTTTAATATATTTTTAAACAATTTTTTTTATAAAAAAAACATCTTCATCCGCATAAATATTAAATTAGTTGCTGATATTGAAAGCTTATACGTACACATTTGATTATGGATATCATTTAATAAGGGATGCTTCAATTTCTTCCTCATGCAGAAGAAGTAAATAATAAAAAGCGATTGGTGGAACTGACAAATTAAGACCGTCGACGAATTCGGGTGCAGAAAATCATGAGAAAGATAGAGGAAGGCAGCCACAGGAAAGGAAAGTACGCCACAACCGGGACCAAGAAAATAATTGATAATAAAGGGCTGAAGACAAAAAAAAATAAAAAAAAATAATTGATGTCAGGAACCCACCCTCTATAAAATATATTCTGCGACGAAGTAAAATCTTAATTATCTTGAAAATAATTTTACAAATACAAAATAATACTCAAGTGAATTTCCTAGAGGACCTAGCTCGGCGGGTAAGGAATGCTTTCTTTTCTTAACTTTCTTGGTTCGAATTATAGATCACGCATTTATAAAATTTATTTTAATGACGGTTTGATATTGTATTTTAAAACTGATTTATAATTTTTTTATTTTAAATTAAAAAATTAGTGTTTTTAGATCATTTTTATGTACTGATATCAAAAATAAAATTTAAAAAATAAAAAATATCATTTTGATGTATTTTTGAACGAAAACAACTTTTAAAAACAACCTCAACCACACTACCTAACAAACACTAAAACCTTCTAAATGCTAGAGCTAGAATAATGTAAACAATTGTGGTGTTCAGAAAGTAAATATAATATCAATTACCAAATAAGCTAATTTGAAAATATCATTTACCACACACACACTAGTAACTTACCTACGTCTTATTGAAGCCAAAATCATATTTTTTTTATTATAATATAAATTGAAACAAAATAATAAATCCGAGTATATTCCTGTAGAGTGCGAGTTTTCTATAAAATATATAAATTCTAAATCGATATAAATTTATCTATTCAATAGATTTCAACGAAATCACCAGCATAAAATTACCATCATCATTAAAAAAACAAGAAGATTCATATACCTGAATTACCAAATACACTGTATTAAGATTAGTTTATTTTATAATCCAATTTAAATTAAACAAAACAAACAAAATATAAATTGTAAAAACACTTGCAATAACCAAATAAAAAAATAAGCAATTCATTTTGTATCTACCAAAAAAAGAAAACATCATTAAAAATTCATCCTCACGTTACCATCATTATCATGACTATAAAAGTTAAAATTATTATCAAAATTACTTCTTAAACAGTTAAAATTATTAAATTGTCCCAAAGAATTAGAAAACAAAATATTTTTACAAAAAAAAATAATCACTAAAATTATCATTATTATCGCGAAACAATGAAACCATAAAATCATTTGATTTAAAAAACAAATAAAAATAACAGAAAACACCAGGAAAAAAAAAGAACAAATGGAAAAAGGAAAAAAATATTATTTTTAAAATGATGACCAACATAAATTAAAATTTCAGGATTAAATGGAATAAAAATAAAACCCCAACAAAAAATAAAATAAAAAACTAAAAGCATAGATGCATAAATACGGGTAAAAAATAAATATTGTTCAATAAGAACTGAAAAAACCAAAGGATTAATACAAAATGAAAAATAAAATATATAATTAATTCCAATTGAAGAACAAAATTAAAACAAATAAAATCTTGGAACTGAAATAAATAAAGGGATTTTTTTATTTAAAATTGCAATGTAAACATGTATGGGAATAGTTGGAACCATATTCATTCTTTAAAAACTGAAACCACAATAAATAAATAAACAATTCATCCATGGTAATGTGTGTGTGTGTGTGTGTATGATAAATTGATGGGTGATTGATGTAACGGGTAGGGTGTCATTATCATAGTTTCAAAATAAGATGAAAAACCAAAAACACCCTCAACCAATAACAAACACAACCAGGGTTATTGAGGGTAAAATAATTTACGCACTGTTAAAATCCACATTAAATCAACTCAGGTACAATGCACTACATAGTAAAACACTCACACATTTTATTTTTTAGTTACTATATATATAGTAAAAAAACAAGAAGAAAAAGATGTGAACAATCAAATAAATAAGTGGTAAACTATTGTTATACATTAATTAAAAAAAAGAAAAGGTATGTTATAAATGTATAAATGTCCATGACAATCCATAATTATGTGTATTAAATATCTATGACTTTTGAGTTCAGTCCTTTTAATTTCCATGACTCTTGAGTTCATTTTCTTTTTCTATATATAGATTCACTTGTCTTGTATAATCAGAACTTGAAAAAAATAGAAGAATTCATAATAAGAAAAACATTTCTTTCTTGTCTCTTTTAATTATATATTGAATATCTACACTTTTATTTGCTAATTGTTTTTTTTTATAAAACATTACCAGCACGATTATTATATAGTTATATCAATTTTAATATTTTCTCTTTTTTATTATTGTAATTTATTTTCTATAAATTTTCTTTCACTTTTATTCATAGAAAGAAATTTATAATTCCAGAAAAATTAAATAAATTACAAACAGTTCTTGAAGAACTAAAATTGCAAGTTCCTAAAGAATTAAATAAATTAAATATTGTTCCTGAAAAACTAGAATTTCTAGAACTAAATAAATATCAGTCTTAAAGGACTGATTTTCCCCTCTTATATTCATGATTTCATTTAATAAGTTATTTGTTATTTTTTTTTTGTTTTTATAGATAAATATTATCAAATTTGATGAAATTTGAATTTATCACTCGATATCTTTAAAAATAATTATTTGTCATGGATCATTGTTGTCGAGATTCATTTGGAAGCTATGAATCTTGGAGAGACCATTAAAGAAGGAATTAATATATGATGAAATCTAAATAAAAGATATGACCATAAATTTTTTATCATACTTCCTTAAACTCGTTATGAATGGTTGCACCTGAGGTTGCATGATTTAAATAAATCGATTAGTGAAAAGAAAATCTTTATATCACTGCACGTATTTCAAGTCAGAAGCTTGTACTTGAAAAATAATTTGTTTTTTTTTCTGGAATTTATTATACGATCATGAAATCTATTGAATCAAACATTGTGATTCACTAAAAGTGTTCTAACCTAAAATAATTTATGCTTTAGCATGATCGACTTGGACATCCAAGATCAATAATGATGAGATGAATTATTGAGAATCCATATGGGTATTGTTTAAAGAACCTAAAGATTTTTTTACCAAGTGAAAATTCATGTCTTGTATTTTCTCAAGGTAAATTAATTACCATACCATCTCTATCAAAGGTTTTTATAGAATCACCATTTTTTCTTGAAATAATTTAAGGAGATATATTTGGGCCTATTCATCCACCATGCGAATATTTTATATATTTTATGGTATTGATTGATGTATCAAGTAAATGGTCACATGTTTGTTTACTTTCCAATCAAAATATTGCTTTTGCTAGATTAATAACACATATCATCAATCCACAAGCGCAATTTATGTATTCTCCTATCAAGAAAATTAGATTAGACAGTGTTGGTGAATTTACTTCTCAAGCATTTCATAATTTTTGTACATTTATTGGAATTGATGTTGAACATCCTGTTGCTCATATACATACTCTTGGAAAATAACTCCTAAGGGGTAATACCAAAATATTCGACGGGATATATATGATATTCACTGTCGTGTGTGATAAATAAATCCTAAATAATCAATAAAATTCACAGACTATTCTGAGCGGTGTACGATTTTTTTTTCAATCGAAACATTTTTCATGTGAATAAATACGCCTCGTTGAAGCATTCAAAATCACATCGAAATAGACAATGCAACTTACCTCAGGTAAGGCGTACTAGAGGTGCTAATACTTTCTTTTTACGCAACCAGTCCCCTACCTTTGAATCTCTGACCAGACCAGTGTAATTGGGTGTTCCTAGCGACCCTCAACAGCCAGGTGGCGACTCCTTCTCTACTTCATTGTGAGAGCCAGAAACTCTCTCGGGACGCTGCGCAGCGACGTGCGACAATAAGCATAGGAGAACAAACATATTCATCATATATACTTAAAAATTGAGGTAAAAATAGATCTCACAGTTCTTGAAATCTGAAGGTTTCCGTGTTCTTGCAACCAAGCAAAAGAGTCTAGCCTTGCATGTTTATTGAACAACTAAATAAAAAGATGGAAGAAAACATGATTTAGGGCTTGGAGGAGGAAGATTTGTGTTTTCATTGGTCCTGACCAAAACTTCCTTGCTCCTCTCTTCTTTTATATATGCTTAGAAACTCTAGTATCTATTTTACAAAATAGTCCTTCCTTAAGTTGATAGAATTTAGTTGTCCCTTGTAAAATTCATATTTCCTTTATAACACATCTTTTGGATCTTATATTTGGAGAGTTTATAGGTATTTGAGTCCTTAATCCACGAAAATTGAGTTTGCATCAATCGGATGTCTTTAGTTGAGATATTGAAGTTGTAATGGACAAAGGTCCACATTGGCAGATTACAAGTTTTGACTTTGAAGGCTGCGATTTTCATGCTCTTCCTTATTTTATTTCTTTTGACTTAGTTTTCCAGAAAGTTATGGATGTTAGCTTTTTAATGTCACTGGAATCACTTCATTTTGATCTCTAGAACTTTCGCTCTACACAAAACACCGACTAAAGGTCAAATCTGTCAATCAACTCCAATTACCTTCTTTTTACATCTTTCATCCAAAAATGCCTTCAAAACATAAAACAAAGAATATCAAGGCATTTTATACACAAAACATATGCAAAACACTAGGTAAATATGGATGAAATATCAAATAATATGGTCGCATCAGGATGTTACAGTATATATTCTGGAATACTGAAAGTATATAGTATAGGGTATTTGACACATGTATATAAAGCTATTAGTAGGACACGGTTTGTATGCAGAAACATTACAACAGAAAAAATTCAAAGTTTCCCTCTCTCTCTGAACTCTATCTCTTCTTCTCTACACAATTTCTTCACTCTTTTAGTAATCTCAAAACCTATAAACTTAAATTTTTAGGTGAAATGGTTCCTTAACATGATATCAGAGATAAATAATCTTGAGTTAACGTGTTAATATGCTGAACCCACAAAACATGTTATAAGATTCAGATAATAAACCACAACAAATCATAATACTTGTATCTCTAAGAAATAAAATATTAAAGTATAAAATAAATAGAAAAAAATATATTTTTGACTTATCCTGTTCGTCTCGTAAAAGTTTCATGTTGCAGCTTCCAAGAAATTTGACTTGTTCGTGTCCTACACGATACCTTCCGTTTCCTTAATTTTTCTTACTTGGTAAGTTTCTCTGACATTTCAGCCTTTGAATAATCCTGCATGCATGAATTGTATCAATCAAAATGATTTTTTGTCTGCATGTTTCTTTGGAAAATATGAAGACTCTAATTATCATAAAACAGGACAAAATGCATTGGCTTGTCAATTGAATTAAAGTTCTAAGACTTTTCTGACATAGTTCCTAACACATATCCACTTTCCTGCCATATTTAAATGATTTATTTTTTTAGTTTTAAAAAATTATTTTTTGTTATTAGTATAATAAAATGATAGAAAAACAATAAAATAATAATTTATAATAAAAAAATAATGATAATTTAATTTTTTTCAAAAATATTTTTAAAATACAATGTTAAACAAACACTGAATTATATGAGAGTTCATTTGTTCGACTTATTGAATCAATTCATGACTCGATTAAAACTCAAACAAGATTCAATTTGATTTTTTTAGAAAAAAATATATTGTTTTATTTATTTATTTATTAAAATTTTGAAAGATTATCATTTTATATTGATCCATATCAATATATATAACCCGAGTTTATATATTTAACTTGTGGTTGGATTTTGACTCGGTTAATAGGTTATATTGAGTTTAATAACTTTTTAAAATAAATGAAAGTTTATTCGATTGACTCATTGAATTAATTCACAACTCCATTAAAAATCGAGCAAGATCCAATACAAATCAGGCTAGTTTATTTCCTTGATTTCTCACCAATAGGAATGGCTGAATTCTCTCATGCCAAGATATCATTGGGGTTGCCTTGCCCCTTATTGGGCTTTTTAGCCCCCCTTTTAAAAAAATAAAAAGTATTAAGTAATTAATTATGGACTTAAGGGCATCTCCAGCGGAGGAGCCATCCCGGGAGCCAAAGGCAAAATTTCAAATATTTGGCTTTTTTTGGTTAATTTCCGTCTCCAGCGGGAAGAGCAAAATGAAGAGCCAAAATGGCTTCTTCATCTTAGGGAGCCATTCGAGAGCCATTCGGGAGCCATTCAGGAGCCATTCCTATAAATGGATTCTGCAAAGACAAAAAAAAAAAATGACCGTTGAAATGTTACCGTTGGTAGCCATTCTACAAATTAAAACACCCAGCAACAAATCAAAACACACAACACACAACTCAACAAAGCAACAGAACGAATTCAAAAATTGAAAAAACACAAAATATTTTGCAGCCAATCCGAAGAACCCATGTGATTGAAACTTAACAGAAGCTTTGATTTCGAGTTGAACAAGAACCCATGTGATTGAAACTTCAACAAGAAAAACAGAGCAGAAGCTTTGATTTCTTCTTCAACAAGAAAACAACACAACAGAACAAAATGGAGAGGGGGCAACGAAGAAGAAGAAGAGGAGGAGGAAAATAGAAGAAATGGGTGTGGGGGGCGGCTGGAGCAGAGTGAACGGCTGTGTGGGGAGTGGACGAGTGTGTGTGGGGTGGGGGAGCTGCTGGAGAGGAGTGGAGGGCGGCTGGAGGGGAGTGGAAGATGGGTGGGGGCAGCGGCTGGAGGTGGGTGGGGAGGGGGGGGGGGAGGGGGAAATGAAGGGGACAAAAACCGGGTGGGGTGGGTTTTTATAGTAAGTATTATTATATTATAATAATAATTATATTATAATAATAGTTATTAATTATAATAATACCTTATAATTAATAATTATAATAATATTTGTTTTTGTTTTTATTTAAAAATACCTTGATGACAAGAGAGTAAAAAATTATATACAAAATTAATAATTATATTGTCGGAGGGTTTTTTAAAAGCAATTATATTACACTCTTATTAATTGTATAATTAATTGCATAATTAAACTACATACAAAATAATTATATTATATTTAAAATAATATAAAAAATTGGCTCTCCAAAATGACTTTTACCATTGGAGCACACATCAACAAAAAAGTCATATATACACTATTCAAACATCCATTTTAAAGATTTGCCTCTCCAAAATGGCTACTCCCACTGGAGATGCTCTGACGAGTGAACCTAGAACCACACCAATTGTGAGCCTTGATTGGTTTGAGTTGAATAAAAAAAAATAGAGTAATAATTGACTTGATCTGATCTAGTAAAAATTTGGGTTGACCTAAGATAAATCACAAGTCAAAAACTCATTGACTTTTTTTTGAAAATTATTTTTAGTTAAAAAGGATGTTTTTATTATTTAAAAAAATATATATTTTTAGGTCAACTAGGTTCATCCTCTTTGCTTGTGACCGAATACTTGCATTAGTAAACACTGACTCATGTTTTTAAAATATAATAATAACAATTTTTATTTTTACATTGATGTAAATCAATTTGGGTTAATCCTCTTAACCCATGATTGCGGTCATGCTTGGATTGACCTCTAAGTTGAGTTTTAAAACTATAATAAAAATAATTTTTATTTTTATATTGACCCGGGTTAATCTCGATCAACCTAACCCGTGACTCGAGTCTCGATTGGGGTTTTTAAATTACGACGAGAAATATTTTTATTCTTACATGTCTTAGTTGCACAATTTTAAACTTGCAATATTTTAAAAATAAAAAATAATAAAAGCAAATTTACTCTAAATTGTTAGGGGAATATACTTCTTTTTATGTTTCTTCACTATATGTTTATCATAAATATATTTTTATTCCCATTATCTCCATTCTTTATCTCGGGATAATAACCAAACCCCACTTAAAAAACATAACAGCTCGTCATTCATTGCTAGATCAAACATCCTTGTTGAAATAATAAAATCATTAATTAATTATTTTGTTTTGCAAAAATGAAATGATTTTATTTTCAATTTTGAGATGAACAATATTTTTATATTTTAATTTATTTCAAATAGAAATAAGACAATGTTCTTAATAAAATTATAGTCATCTTTTCAAGATATATTGACTTATATTTTAAACACAAATAACATATAATTAGCTGATGTGTGACTTTCAACCCCATGAGAGAAAAACAAATCAAAGAAAAACACTCCTTGCTCTTTGATTCTAAATTTTTAGTTTTGCTATTTATAGTATCACATTATAAATTATCATTCTCTTTATTAAATAAATTGAAAAATATTATGGTGCTTCACAGTTTTTATGAATAGTGAAGCACCTTATTATTTTATATTTTTTTTGAATTTCCCCCCTTTTTCTGTTTTTTTTATTCCACATTCCAAATTTAGAAACTAGTATTGCTCCTCGATGGTCCACTAGTCCAATAAATTAAAGACCCACTCCTTTCCTCCAGGATCCCATTCAAAAGTGAGAGGACCAGCTGGTGTTGCTATTACTTTGTTGTTTGAGAGTATGATTGGTATTATTTTTGATATTACCATATGAAAATGATATAAAAATATAAATTTTTTTAATTTAAAATAAAAAAATCAAATATTTTCAAAATCATTTTTGAAACACAGAAACAAAGCCAAAAAAATGTCGCTCAACCACGACATGAGGGACCAGTTATGTATGGTTGATGCCTAACTTCATTCCAGGCAAGAATGTGTCGGTAGGAAAATCAAAGCTTCTCCATGAGTCCTGTTGGCCGCCAGAATTTGTATCTTTGAGAACAAAATTGCCTGAATCTTCGAAAACAGCTGTTAAATTGGTGGTGGAAGATGGATTCGAATAAAGATCACCACCAGAGTAGGTGAGTTTCATATTTCCTGATCAATCTAATGCGAGTGTTAAGCAAGGAAACAATCACAGAGAATTGAATCTTAGCTAGCCGTTACAGAGACAGAATTGGCAATAATGCTCACCTTGAGTTATTATTCCTTAACAAGAATGCTGAAGATCGTGACTATGAATGCACATAATGCCGAATGTAAATGTAGAAGGTTACAACCTTAATTAGATCAATTGCCTTGTATAGACTCTTCTTGTATACTGTCTATAAAATAAAGAATGATATGCAGGTCAATTCACTGACTGCAATTGCTGCAATACTTTTCCTCTATAATTCTTTCATGGTATCAGAGCTGATTAAGGCTCACGCCAGATCCTTTCATCATGTCTTCTTCCGCTACCACTTACACTCCACCAAACAATCTTTTACAATTCGTTTCAGTGAAACTTGAGGGACCCTCTTCATACTTGAACTGGTCATCCCAGATTGAAGATGCATTAAGTATCCATGACCTCTTGTGTCTTGTGGATGGGACTGAATCATGTCCAGATGAGTTCTTACCTGTTACTGAAGGAAGAACCAATGTAATCAACCCCGATTTCACCCTATGGAATCGCAAAAACAGGTTTGTACTGGTGTGGATGAAATCCACAATTTCTGAGAAGGTATTGTCGATGGTCTATGGTTTGAAAACCGCCCGACAAGCGTGGGTTACTCTAGCACAACGCTTTGCCTCTCCTTCCATTTCCAATGTAAATCAATTGAAACGCCAACTGCAAGGATTGCAACAAGGAGGCATGAATTGCTCAGACTTTATTGAACATGCCAAAGCCCTTGCCGATCAATTAGCAGCAATTGGGAAGCCTATAGATGAAGCAGACTTGATTTCCCTTGTCTTGGGAGGACTCAACACAGCCTACACACCTTTTGTGTCCAATTGCTACTTTGCCCAACGTGAGAAACCTTTATCTCTATTTGATTTTCAATCTGAACTGTTTGCCTTTGAAGCACTTCTTGACAGCCAGCAACGTAGCATGCAAATTGATCACAACAAGTTTGCGATGATGGCTCATAAACTGGGAGGAGGTGCAAGAAATCAGAGGAAGAATAAAAACTGGTAGCCAGAGCGTGAAACCTCCTCTCCTGCAAGTCACAGATTCGTTTCATCCAGTAACAATGGAAATGGATTCTCTCCCACCACTGGTCATGTGCCCACTTATTGGAAGTAGCAGCATTTTTCCCCACAACAACGTTTTAATTCCCCACCAAATCCGAAGTACAATTCAGGGATTAGAAATGGGAATTTCGGCGCCTCAAACAATGACCAATCCTTCACCAACACTGAACGTGTCCCTGCATGGGCAAATAACCCAACATTTGATCCTTATGTATGCCAAATCTGTGGCAAGAGGAACCATATGGCTCTCGATTGCTTTCACAGGTATGATTACAACTACCAAGGACATCACCCACCACAACAATTAGCAGCCATGGTTGCTCAATCAAACATCATTCAAGATGATAATACCTGGTATGCTGACAGTTGTGCTAATCAGCATATTACTGCTGAAATTGATAACCTTCATTTGGCAGAACCATACACAGGCGAAGACAAGGTTGCAGTGGGTAATGGTAATGGTCTATATATTAAGCATACCAGTGCATGCATGTTACACACACTTGATTCCACCTTAAAACTGAACAACATTCTTCATTGCCCAAAAGCAGCAGTCAACCTTTTATCCATTAATCGTTTTTGCATAGATAATGGGTGTTACTTTATACTTACTGGATCCAATTTTTTTTGTGAAGGACAACCTCACGGGACGCACGCTGCTAACAGGCAAGAGTGAAGGTGGACTCTACCCCATTCAAATTAATCAGCAAGCCTTTACCAATCTTCCCACAAAAATTGCTTTTTTAGGCGTCCGCACATCTTCTTCTGTGTGGCATGCCAGATTGGGTCACACTTCTTCACACATTACCAATCATGTCCTTAAGTCATTTAAATTGCCTATTTTGGGTCCCTTTGAAATAAAATCAGTGTGTCAATTTTGCTTAATGGGAAAAGCCAAACAATTGTCGTTCAATGATTCCATGCGTGTCGTTTTGTCCCCTTTGAAACTAATTCATTCGGATGTTTGGGTCTCTCCAGTTACGTCAAATGAGGGGTATAAATATTATGTTTTATTCATTGATGACTATTCTCGGTTTACATGGGTTTATCCTATGCGTAATAAATCTGACGTTCCCTCTTGCTTTATACATTTTAAATCCATGGCAGAAAATCGTTTCTCTACATCTATCAAGGAATTTCAATGTGATAATGGAGGGGAATATCTCTCTCAACAATTCAAAAATTTATTACGCAAATCCGGGATCCATCAACATCTATCATGTCCTTATACTTCTCAGCAAAATGGATTAGCTGAGCGCAAACATAGACACATCATGGAGGTTGGATTATCTTTACTGGCTCAATCTCACTTGCCTACAAAATTTTGGGCTGAAGCATTCATGACAGCCATCTATCTCATTAATCGAACTCCTTCGTCGGCTCTAGGTTACGAGTCTCCCTACTTCAAATTATTTTCTCAAAACCCGAATTATTCTTTTTTACGATCTTTTGGTTGTGCTTGCTATCCCCTTTTAAGACCTTACGTAAAGCACAAACTGCAATTTCGTAGCAAAAAATGTCTTTTTATTGGATATTCGTCCCAACATCATGGATATCGCTGTCTAGATCTAGCGTCTAACAAAATTTATATTTCTCGAAATGTTGTCTTTGATGAACTCAATTTTCCAGCCAAGGAATGGTCCACCTCCACAACTCCTGTTGCAGCGAGCATCCCTAAAACAGGTATGTCACTTGATTTGTCTCAATTATTTTCACAGCTCTCATTGGACTTAATACCGACTGCCAGTATCACAGATTCTTGTCCATCAAGCTCAACCCAAACCTCTCCACATCAATGGCCCCTAACCTTACAAAGCCCTCAAAATTCCCATAGCGATTTGCCTTCGATCTCGCACAATCCCTCACGGGAACCACCTCAGGATTTCCACGATCTATCAACAGTCAGTCCTCCACAACCACCTGATCACCCACCAATTGTTTCATCTTCCACCACTGAAATCTCTCCTCCCGTGCATAAGATGGTAACACGGTCACGGACTGGTACACTCAAGCCTAAAGAATTTCCAGATTTCAAACTCTTCTATGCCTCCAAACACCCATTACGTGCTTTCACTGGTATGCTGACATGTGTGGAACCACAAACTTTTTCTCAAGCAATCTTGTCACAGGAATGGCAGCAAGCTATGCAGGTGGAATATGATGCTCTTCTGGTTAATAACACTTGGGATCTTGTTCCACGGCGTCCAGACCAACATGTGATTCGAACCAAATGGGTTTATAAAATCAAACAAAAGGCAGATGGGAGCATTGATCGCTACAAGGCGAGATTAGTGGCACTTGGGTTTCAACAGGTCAGTGGGGTGGATTTTGCCGAGACATTTAGTCCCGTGATTAAACCTGCAACTGTGAGAGTGGTGTTAGCTTTATCTGTGTTTTTTGACTGGCCAGTATTACAGTATGATGTATCAAATGCTTTCCTACATGGGACACTTGAGGAAGAGGTTTATATTGAACAGCCCCGAGGTTTCATTGACCCTGTAAAACCTAAGCATGTATGTCGTTTGAAGAAGGCCCTCTATGGCCTTAAACAGGCTCCACGGGCATGGTTTCTAAGACTCTCTTCCTCACTGCTTGATCTTGGATTTGTGGGTTCTTCAGTTGACAGTTCATTGTTTACATATCACTGTGGAAAAGTTCATGTTTTTGTTCTTATTTATGTGGACGATCTACTTATAACAGGGTCCTGTCCTAGCTTTCTTGCAACCCTCACTGCACAGTTAAAGAATGAATTTGCTCTCCAAGACCTTGGCGAGCTTGGATATTTTCTGGGCATTGAAGCATCTCGAGATGCTCATGGATTACATCTTAGACAGAGTAAATATATTTTTGATGTACTTCATCGTGCACGAATGGTGGGTGCAAAACCATACTCAGCACCTTGTGTTTCAGGCAGCAAGAGGTGTGCAGGGGGTGATGAACCCATCCATGACATTACAGCCTACAGACAAATTGTTGGGTCTCTCTAGTACTGTACCCTAACACGACCCGAAATTTCTTACTCAGTTAATCAGCTCTGTCAACATCTCCACTCCCCTACTGCTGCACACTGGAAGGATGCAAAACGTGTCTTACGGTATCTTAAGGGCACGGTGGATCATGGACTGTATTTCACCAAAGGTTCTCTCAGTCTCCATGCTTACTGCGACTCCGATTGGGCAGGGGATGTTATTGATCGGCGATCCACTACAGGGTATGGTGTGTTCCTAGGACCATGCTTGGTCTCTTGGTGTGCAAAGAAACAGAAGGTTGTCTCACGATCAAGCACAGAGGCAGAATACCGGGCATTAGCCATGGTGGTTGCTGAATTGTATTGGATTCGAATGTTACTAAAGGATCTTCATATATCCCTTCATACTCCTCCCACAGTTTGGTGCGATAATCAGAGTGCAATTGCACTTGCAACCAATCCAGTTTACCACGCTCGCACCAAACACATTGAGATAGATTTCCACTTTATTCGTGAGAAAATACAGAACAAAGATGTTCAAGTTCAGTACATCTCCACGTTTGATCAAGTAGCTGACATCTTCACCAAAGGATTAACATCCTCTCGGTTTCAGCTATTAAAAGACAAACTCATGGTTTGTGATCTCCCCATTCGTTTGCGGGGGGATGTTAAGCAAGGAAACAATCACAGAGAACTGAATTTTAGCTAGCCGTTACAGAGACAAAATTGGCAATAATGCTCACCTTGAGTTATTATTCCTTAACAAGAATGCTGAAGATCGTGACTATGAATGCACATAATGCCGAATGTAAATGTAGAAGGTTACAACCTTAATTAGATCAATTGCCTTGTATAGACTCTTCTTGTATACTGTCTATAAAATAAAGAATGATATGCAGGTCAATTCACTGACTGCAATTGCTGCAATACTTTTCCTCTCTAATTCTTTCAGCGAGAACCCCTGAATTTTCTGCTATGGATTTGTCTCTGTTGACTAGCCAAAAATGGTGGCTCGCGTTGTTGTTGTAACATATCCCCAGTTGCTAATATTTCATTTGTTATTTTAATCCATTGATATTAAAAATTATTTTTAAAAATAAAAAAATATTATTTTAATATTTTTTTGAATGAAAAATATTTTTAAAATCAATTTCAACATCTCTCAAACATTATGATGCATTTTAGTTGGTCAAGATTATAACTCTGAGTAACAAGATTTTTTTTTAAAATATATAATTTTAATTTTTAAATATTTTACCGGAAAAATAGTGGATACCGATGATATAGCCCGAACACCAAGAAAATTACAAAAAAATAATAATAAAAGGGCTTAACCATTCCTGTAGCATGCGAGGAGAATATTTTGGATCCATGCAATGTAAAGACTGTTTTGTCTTTTATTGCTCTTAACAATTGCCAAGGGATATAAATATAATTTACAGATTAATCAAGGTTAATATTTTTCATTCATTTTTGAAAATACACAATGAATGAAAAGAATGGTCTTCCGTTAAGGGTATTTCATCTTTTCTTTTTATTTGCATAATAAAATAACATTTATACCCTTGTTTGCTAAAAAGTGACCATGCGGAGAGGGGTTTATTTATCTATCAGTTCAATTTTTTTATTTAGAACAATGAAATGTATTGAGTTAATAATTGTGTAATTGTAAAAAAAATAAAAATAACTCAATACATCGAGAATCACTAATAAATGTATTGAGCAAAATATTAGAAAGATAGACTCTGATATCACATGTTAAACACTTTATATAATTGAATGTTAAATACATGTAACAATGAAAATTTAGATTATAAATATTTCCAATCATTGTTGCTCAAGTTCTGAAAAAAAAAAAAAAAACCTTATCAGTGGACAAATTGAATGTTATGTTAATTTTGAGCACTTATCAGTGTAATGACACGTACAGCTGTAAATTTTTACTCACCGCGTTCCAACAATTTGGTTTGTATTTCCTTCTAATTCATTGATCTTGAAAATTCTTGCCATGCCAAAATCAGAAATTTTGGGGTTCATATTCTCATCAAGTAGTATGTTACCAGCCTTCAAGTCTCTGTGAATTATCCTCAATCTGGAGTACTTGTGAAGGTAGAGTAGTCCTTGAGCAATGCCTTCGATAATTTCGAAACGTTTCTTCCAGTCTAGCAGCTCCCTTTTTGATTCAACTGCATTCAAACATAACAGTGAAAATTCCAGAAATGTTATTTGTCCAGGTCCAAAACCTTGCAAACACACATAGACTCGCTCACTTCATAGTATGTTGGCATGATTAACTTACCAAATATGAATGAATCTAAGCTTTTATTAGGCATGTATTCATACACTAACATTTTCTCTTCCCCCTGAATGCAGCAGCCTACGAGTCTGACAAGATTCATGTGTTGCAATTTAGCTATGAGTATAAGCTCGTTTTTGAATTCCACCAGCCCTTGTCCTGAACTTCTAGACAGTCTTTTCACCGCTATCTCTCGCCCATCCGGCAATTTCCCCTGTAGTAAAACAGCTCTCAATTTAATACCTGGTCTGAGATATAAAGTTGAGAAGTTATCCAATCCTTTTCTTGAACTAATTTTTAACAGACTACCTTGTAAACGGGTCCAAAACCACCTTGTCCAAGTTTATTGTCTGCAGAAAAGGAATTTGTAGCAGCCATAATTGTTGCTGCGCTAAATACCTTTAAATTATGGCCCTTGTTTCCGTCATTTTCGAGTTCAGGCGTATCGTTCGTTGAATCCAATGCCAGCAACTCATATAGATACTTCTCTGCTCGGATTGATATGATAAAGTAAGCTAATCCCGGAATCACAAGTCGTGATGCTTATAAAAGGAAAAAGAAATCAGTAAAATTGTTTGTTATTTAGAAAATGTTACCTTCTCTAAGTTTTCTCCTTCTCAGATACCACAAGAGTCCAGCGAGCCCCATCATTGAAACAAATCCCACGGGAGCTAAAATAATCAATAACCAAGTCCCTACATCCATTAGCAATTTACTTAAGATGAATTACCTTGTTGGGTTTATGAATGGTAACCATAAAACGAAGGGAGAACTAACCTGAAGAGACCAACAATGATGTAGTATTTGTTAGAGTATAGAAGAATATTCTAGAATAGTGTATTTGTATTCTAGAAGTATGAATGATGAGAGTTTGTTATGTATAAATAGGAATATGGACTCACGGGAAATGTAAGGAAAAACAGAATTGTTTACTGTTGAAAATTCATTCTGCCTCTCTTTCTCTCTTCTCTTCTCTAAACAACTTTCCCTTTCTTTCTAAATTCCTTCAATTACCTGCAACATTTCTCAATCTTTACAGTATTGAATTGCGCCTCCAGTCGGGTCTGGTGTAAAGGTTCCATAATAAAACGTGCATCCAGTGTTATGTAACAGAAGAAGAAAACATAACAGAAGAATCCCAGTCATCTGAAGAAAGTCCACGCAGGACTCCTATCTCCTCAAGGACTCCTATCTCCTCAAAGACTCAGGAGTGTTGCTCTTAGAATAGGTTTCAACTTCTTGTATTTTATTCTTATCCCGTATAGCAACTTGTAACAAATCATTAAGTAAACAATATAAATACGCACACTATAGCAGAGCATAATCAAGTTGCTTTTCTGCAGAAACCATATTGTTTACATGGTATCAGAGCCCTTTGGCTAAACACCCATTAGAGATCCTTTTTCATGGCTTCCGCAAGTGCAGACAGTTCATCAAATACTACTGCCATCTCATTCACCTTCCCTTCTATTAATCATCTTATTTCTGTCAAATTAGATGGATCTAATTACCTTAGCTGGGTATCTCAGTTTCTGCCAGTTTTAAGGAGTAATGATCTTCTGGGTATTGTTGATGGCTCAGAACCTTGTCCCTGTAAATTCATTGTTGATTCACATGGGAAAGATACACTCACAATTGATCCAAAGTTCACTTTATGGACTAAGAAAGATCAATATTTACTAAGCTGGTTAAATGCCACTCTCTCGGAAACCATTCTTCCGACAGTGTTTGGTTTGAACACTGCTAAAGACAAAGAGTTGATCTTCATCTTCTTGTTCTGCGACTTGAGCTGCAATCTCCTGCTGCTGCTACTAAATTTTCCCTCTGCAAATTACTACTTCATGTCCAAATTGACTGCATTTTGAACATTTTGCATCGGGTCTCCTCCAACATTTGAATGGGGAGTGACCTTCCTTGTTGCAGTGATGACAAGGAGTATATTTGCTCTTGAAGCTCCCTTTTTTGCTACTGTTGTTTGTTGATGCAGAACCAGAAGAGTGTCTTCTTGACCTTTCTTCTTTTTCCATTCGCTTTTATCACCTCCATGATGTTTTGCAAATAAAGCTCCTTCAGTCTTGACATCCTCTCTCATATGCCGTCTCTGCTCTTGTGCTTGTAGGGAATTCAACAACTCTGCCAAAGAAATCTTCGACAAATCCTTGGTATTTTCCAAGGTTGTAATTGTAGCCTCATATCTTTCAGGTACTGTGACTAGCAATTTCTCTACAATTCTAGAATCATTAAAATCAGATCCAAGTAGTCTGATTTTGTTTGCAATTCCAAGAAGTCGGTCTGAATACATTTTAATTGTTTCAGACTCCTTCATCTTTTGCAATTCAAAATCCCTGGTCAGATTTAATACCTGCATTCCTCTTATTCTTTCATCCCCTGCATACTCTTCTTTTAGATAATCCCATATGGATTTTGCTGTCTTGTGAGACATGATTCTTGTAAAGATTGTTGATGACACCGCAGCAAACAAGCAAGCTTTGGCCTTTGACTTCTTTGTCTTCAACTCTTTATGAGTTTTGATTTGCGTCATGGTAGGATTGTTTGGAAGTGCAGGAATAGCATAATCTTCTTCCACTGCCTCCCAAAGATCCATAGCTTCAAGATATGTCTCCATACATACTGTCCACATCTGGTAATTATCTCCATCAAATATTGATGGAGCAATTGAGGAGAAACTTGTTTCGGATTCCATGATCACACACACAAACAAAAAAACCTCACAAACAGATCCCTCAAGAATAAAGCTCTGATACCAATTGAAAGTATTTAAGAAGAAATAATTGAAACGGTGGAGAGATAGAGGCTGATGAATACCAGAAATTAATTTGAACAGTAGATGTTTTTACTGTTCATACAACTTTGATAATTGCAGAATTGAATAATTTATTTGAAATGCCAACTTACAATTTATAGAGCATAAATAATCATGGATTCCTATTCTTAAGCCATGATCTGGAATCCATAATCACGAAATAAGCTGCCACTACTAACACGAAATAAGCTGCCACTACTAACAACTTCCTAAAGACTAGGACAAACACATGACTTAATCAAAACAATGACAGAAAAACAATAACTGATGAAAATAAACACAATTAACGTAAATTTGCAGGACTGAAATAATTAACCAACAGTTTATGATCCTCTCCTTTCTGTGTCTGCTCTAAAAAGACATGCAAATTTTGAGGACAAATAGTCCATCTAACGCTCTAACCTCTATCTCGCATTCATAGTTGACATCGTAACATTATTTATGGAACCACACTCTGCAGGCCTGCTGGAGCTCGTTTCTTCCACAATACTTCTTGCACTGGAAAATGCTGGCTGTTTAGGAAGTCGTAATTGTGCTTCACTTGTCAGCATTGTTATGACATCTGACATATTTGGCCTATCCATTGCATTATCTTCTACACATAGCAAGCCCACATGAATGCATCTCAAGACCTGGTCTTTAGAGCAAGATTTTCTTAGTATTGGATCCACCAGCTCAAATGGGTTTCCTGCTTTCCATAGCCCCCATGCCTGAATCAAGTTTACGTTTAATTTAAAATTTAAGTTATGCAGCTAGCAATGTAGAATTGATGAGATGGAATGAAATGGACTCACATATCCCACAAGATTGAACCGGTGACCGTCTATTTCAAAGGGGCCATGGATCTTTATACCACTCACAATTTCCAGCAGTAAAACTCCAAAACTGAAGACATCAGATTTCACAGAGAAAATGCCCTCCATGACATACTCAGGGGACATGTATCCACTGTATGGACAAATTGAATGTTATGTTATTTTTGTGCACTTAGCAGTGTAATGACACGTACAACTGTAAATTTTTACTTACCGCGTTCCAACAATTTGGTTTGTATTTCCTTCAAAGTCGTTGATCTTTAAAATTCTTGCCATGCCAAAATCAGAAATTTTGGGGTTCATATTTTCATCAAGTAGTATGTTACCAGCCTTCAAGTCTCTGTGAATTATCCTCAATCTGGAGTACTTATGAAGGTAGAGTAGTCCTTGAGCAATGCCTTCGATAATTTCGAAACGTTTCTTCCAGTCTAGCAGCTCCCTTTTCGAGTCAACTGCATTCAAACATAACAGTGAAAATTCCAGAAATGTTATTTGTCCAGGTCCAAAACCTTGCAAACACACAGAGACTCGCTCACTTCATACTATGTTGGCATGATTAACTTACCAAATATAAATGAATCTAAGCTTTTATTAGGCATGTATTCATACACTAACATTTTCTCTTCCCTCTGAATGCAGCAGCCTACGAGTCTGACAAGATTCATGTGTTGCAATTTAGCTATGAGTATAAGCTCGTTTTTGAATTCCACCAGCCCTTGTCCTGAACTTCTAGACAGTCTTTTTACCGCTATCTCTCGCCCATCCGGCAATTTCCCCTGAAGTAAATCAGCTCTCAATTCAATACCTGGTCTGAGATTTAAAGTTGAGAAGTTATTCAGTCCTTTGCTTGAAGTAATTTTTAACAGACTACCTTGTAAACGGGTCCAAAGCCACCTTGTCCAAGTTTATTGTCTGCAGAAAAGGAATTTGTAGCAGCCATAATTGTTGCTGCGCTACATACCTTTAAATTATGGCCCTTGTTTCCGTCATTTTCGAGTTCAGGCGTATCGTTCGTTGAATCCAATGTCAGCAACTCCTTTAGATATTTCTCTGCTCGGATTGATATGATAAAGTAAGCTAATCCCGGAATTCAACAAGTCTTGATGCTTATAAAAGCAAAAACAAATCAGTAAATTTGTATGCTATTTACAAAATGTTACCTCTAAGTCTTCTCCTTCTCAGATACCACAAGAGTCCAGCGAGCCCCATCATTGAAATAAATCCCATAGGAGCTAAAATAATAATTAACCGATTCCCTACATCCATTGGCAATTTACTTAAGATGAATTGCTTTGTTGGGTTTAAGAATGGTAACCATAAAACGAAAGGAACTAACCTGAAGAGACTTGACCAGAAGGTTCCGTTTGAACAATGATGTAGTATGCAAGTAGTCCTACACTCAGGTCTGGTGTAAAGTTTCCATAACAAAACCTGCATCCAGTATTGTTGGCAGTATTGATTAAGGTAGGGACACCAGAACATTGACAATCTTTCCAGCAGATGTCCTTGCAATCACTAATGCTAAGACTAGAATTATCGTCGCTAAGTAACCTGATCTCAAAAAATCTAGCCAGCAATTTTGACCAGCCGGTTCCAGTAGACGCCGTATGAATGAGCAATATTTTGGAAATATTATATCCATTTCGAGCTTTTTATGACAAAATATGTTTCGGGAAATTTCTGTGTACCTGTTGGCACCTGTTATGGTTCTTGCAGCATCAAATCTCTTTGAATAAAAACATTAATATAACTTGGTCAACTTGTCAAGTCTATCAACAACTCGGATTATATATAAATATTAATTTGGGTTAACTCAAATTTCTGTGTACCTGTTGGCACCTGTTATGCTTCTTGCAGCATCAAATCTCTTTCAATAAAAATTAATATAACTTTGTCAACTTGTCAAGTCTATCAACAACTCAGATTATATATAAACTAGCTATATTGCCCGCTCGTTGCCGCAGGCATTCTTGTGTATATAATCCACAACGATAAATTTATATGATATAACTAAATAAAAGTTATAGATTAGGAGATAAAATGTAAAATTTTTTAAGTTGAGGTTATTGCGTAAGCATAGATTACATCTTTTAGAATGTAGATATTACGTCATGAAAGATCACAAAAGAGCGCGAACTAACATTTAAAAAAAAAAGCAAAATATTTTAATTAGAAAATATTAAAAAATTAATCACAAAAATCATCATTATTATTGTGCAGATAGTAAAATTATAAAAATCATTTAATACAAAGAGCATTTAAAAAAATAAAGGGAAAAAAGAAACAATATTAATTTAAAATATTATAACAATAGCAACATCGGAGTCTTAACATCTAAACTTATTATTGTTGTTACAATTAAAACAATAAAAATTATCAAATTATACCGAGGAAAAAAATAAAAAGCATGAACAAAATAGGAAGCAAGAAAAACAATTAAAATATTATCATTATCATTATCATTATCATTATGAAAGAATAAATAAATGAATGAATTAAGATTAAAGAAAAAATATAAATTGTGAAAAGACTTGTAATAATCAAATAACAAAAATAAGTAGTTAATTTTTTGTCAACAAAAAGACAGAAACATAAATGGAAAATCCATCCTGATGTTATTTTTATTATCATCGCTATAACATCTAAAATTCTTATCAACGTTACTATTAAAATAATTAAATTGCCCAGGAAAATCATAAAAAAAGGAAAAGAGTTTTCATAAAAAAAAAACAATAAAAAACCAATCACCAAAATTATCATTATTATTGCATAAATACTAAGATCATAAAAATCATCTAATCTAAAGAACGAATAAAAACAACAGGAAAAAAAAAAGAACAAAGGGAAAAAGGGAGCAATATTAATTCTAAAATGATAACCAATATAAAATAAAATTTCAGGATTGAACCGATTAGGAAAAACATACCAAGAAAAAAAATAAAAAATAAAAATAAAAGCATAGATGCATAAATACGAATTAAAAATATGCATTGTCTAAGAATTAAAAGAAGACACTAAATGAATTATTAGAAAAAAAACCCTCCAATAATTAAATAACAAAAATAAGTAATTAATTCTCTATCAACAAAAAGACGAAAACATAAATTGAAAATCTATCTTTATGTTATTGTCATTATCGTTACTATAACAGTTAAAATTATTATTAACATTACTGTCAAAACAACCAAAACAATTAAATTTCCCTAAAAAATCATTAAAAAAAAAGCAAAAGATTTTATAAAAAAACAAATAAAAAATAATCGCTGAAATTATCAATATCATTGTGTAAGTAGTAAAATCATAAAAATCATCTAATTCAAAGAACAAATTAAAAAAAGAATAAAGGGAAAAAATATGCAATATTAATTTTCAAATGAATATCAACATAAATTGAAATTTCAGGATTGAACCGATTCAAAAAAAAAAAACTAAGAGCATAGATGCATAAATATGAATTAAAAATAAACATTATAAAAGAATTAAAAAAAACAAAAGAATTGATATAAAATAAAATATTCAAAGAATAAGAACTAAAATGAAAAATAATATATATAATTAATTTCAATTAAAGGATACAACTGAAAAAAAATAAAATCTTGGGACCAAAATAAATAATGAAATAATAATAATGATAATTGCTGTTATTATATCAAAAAATTAGAAGAAGTGGGACTGAAATGAAAAGTTGTATGAATTTCAATCGGAGGACCAAATTAAAGAAATCAAAACATCCGTACCGAAAAAATTACAGGAACAAAAAAGAAATCGAAAATCAAAAGTATAGGGACTGAAATTAAAAATGCTTTATATAATTAGTTTTAATTGAAGGGCACAATTGAAAACAATCAAACTTTCAATTAAAGAAATCAACGATAAAATCAAAATCCAAACCTCAGGTACCGAAATGAACTTCTTATATACATGAGGGACCGGAGCTGAAATTGGGCTCGCAGGAGAGAGAAAACATACAACCACCACAAAACTGGCCCCCTCCGTTTACCCTAACATCTATGACGAACACGCGCCCAGACGGGAGACAGAGGACCTGGAGGCGCACCGTATTCAACAGCGAAAGGGAATTTTTGACCGCTGTATGGAACCGCACGCGCCGCATCCATGGCGCGTTGGCGTTGAGCGCCGTTGTCGCGTCCTGACGACGCGCCAGCCGTGTAGACAGAAAAATAATAAAATATAGGCTAATTATCAAGAAATCCCTGACCCTACCGAGATTCACAAAAAAACTGATGGGGAAAATATGTCTGTGTCCCTGTTTACTGTGCAGTATTTTGTCGTTATTGAGGGCTTCTTTCGTCGGTGCACTGTGCATTGAATTTGTGAAAAGCCTACGGAGCCCCTCGTCCCTGTGCACAATTTTGTCTTTTTCGAGGGGCAGATTCGTTAATGCACTGTGCAAAAGCGGAAAGGTGAAAAAAAAAAGCCAAAAACCGAAAACACCCCCAGAAAAGAAACAAAACACGCCGGATCATGAAGCCCAAATTCGTCTCGACACTGCCACAATCCACAGTGGAAATACTCTCAGTCCACAGTGCATTGCACAGGAAAAACCCCACGCCAATTATATGGATTGTAATATTAATTTGTATTAACTCAAATTTCTGTGTACCTGTTGGCACTTGTTATGCTTCTTGCAGCATCAAATCTCTTTGAATAAAAAAAATAATATAACATGATCAACTTGTCAAGTCTATAAACAACTCGGATTATATATAAATATTAATTTGGGTTAACTCTAATTATTTTTTTAAATTTGCGATGTAGAATATGAAACTGATAACACTATATAAATCAAATCAAAATAAATTAAAACGATCAATCCTCAATCAATCCAATATTAAAAGATAAAACAAAACAAAATAAACTCAATTACAAAAGAGTAAAAACAAACTATTCCAATTAACCTAATGTTAAAGGATGAAATTGATAAAAAAAAAAAAACAGGTTAACCCACCAAACCTATGATCAAAGTTATGAGATCAGGATAACCTCATAGAAAAAACTAATAAAAAATAACCCAGATCAAATCAAGTTTCTAAAAAAAGAACATAATAACAACCCGAGTTAACCCAAAATAACCAACAAAACTCATCATTGAGAAAGCCAAATAACCTAATAGAAAGTAAATTAAAACAATATCAAACCAGTTCTAATCAATCTAATATTAAAGAATAAAATAGAAAAAAAAATATCAATTAAAAATAATCTCAAGTCAACGTGTTAACATGCTAAATCCATGAAACATGTTATAAGAGTCAAATAATAAACCACAACAAATCATAATATATATATCTCTAATAAATAAAATATTAAAGTATAAAATAAATAACAAAACATAGATTTTTTTTTAAACAAACCAAAAGCAAAAAATTAAAATAAATTGTGTTTTGTGAATCAGAACCTCTTTTACGTATTGTTTTTAAATTAATAATAATCAATGTTCAATTATTCTGAAAAGTCACGCAAGAATTTTGTCTTGCAATTGATGAATTTGCAGCTAAACCGACACCACACGTATTCTTATCCTGTTTTCTCATTAATGTTTTGTTTTGTGATTGTTTGTAAAAAGTATTTTTTATTTAAAAATATATTAGAATAATATTTTTTTTATTTTTTAAAATTATTTTTAATATTAATATATGAAAGTAATTTAAAAATATTAAAAAATTTACTTAAAATAAAAAATAAATTTTGTTTTTCAAAAACACTCTTAGAAGTGATTTAAAAGGGATGTATTAGTATATATCTAAAAGAGCTCGGGCATTGCACTGTGGACTGGACTTTTTTCGTCCGTGCGTTGCGTGAGTTCGTCCACCTTTTTTTTTTCTATACACAGGTCTTTTTTATGTATTTTTTATGGTGAAATTGACAAATCAGTACATTTGGCCGAGCGGTTGTCCGTGCGTTGCCAACATAGGCGCACGTGAGTTCGAACCGCCTAGGCAGCAAATCTGTTTTTTTTTCTTAAAAAAAAACTATTTGTTTTTAATAAAAGGTTTTTTTAAAAAAAAAAAACGGTTTTTTTTTGTTAAAAAAAGGGTTTTTTTTTTCAAATCCGATTTGTTGTTTTTTTAAAAAAAAGAAGGGTTTTTTTTTTAAAAAAAAGGGATTGTTTTTTTTCTTTTCCAAATCCGATTTGTGTTTTTTTTTTTTTTAAAAGAACTGTTTGTTTTTAAAAAAACAAAAACCGTTTTTTTAAAAAAACAAAAACCGTTTTTTTAACAAAAAAAAAAGGTTGTTTTTTTTTTTAACAAATCTGATTTGGTTTTTTTTAGGAACTTTTTTTTTTATAAAAAATGGATTTTTTTTAAATAATTGGTTGTTTTTTTTCTTTTTTACAAAAAAAAGATTTTTTTTATAACTAAAGTGCACCACGACTAATCTCTAGATCCACTTTTTTTTTTCTCTCTATTTTGTTTTGCCACTTATAGATTTGTTTTTCTTAATCGAGGTGTCCGGTTCAGCTTACGCGCACCACGATTGTTTTTCCCAAGTATATATTTTTTTCCTTGCCAACTGAGTGCGCCACGAATAATCCCTGGGCTCATTTTTTCATAATATTTTTTCCTTTTTGTTTTTCCTACTTATAGATTTTTTATATATAATCAGGGTGTCCGGATTAGCTTACACGTACTATGACTATTATTATTTTATAGAATACCTAAAGGAGATCGCAATTTCAAAAAGTTATGAATATATATATTTTAAGACGCTTATATGAAATAAATAGAAAAATATATAATTAGTCTAACATATTTATCAGAGAAAAAATTACAACTAATTATTATCATTATTTTTAAGGTGTTAATATGAAATAAATAGAAAATATATAATTAGTCTAACATATTTATAAGAAAAAAAACGAATTATTATTATTATTATTATTATTATTATTATTATTATTATTATTATGAATGTCTTATCTACAATAAGTAGAAATTCCAACACCTAATAATATTTTTTTAAAAAAAGATATTAAAAAATAAAATGAATGGAAAAACAAAAAAAAAAACCTATTATTAGATCTTAAAAAATTATCTGACTTGAAGAATAAATAAAAAGAAAAAAGAGAATAATTACAACGAAAGCTAAAACAAAATGGATCGTTTACTGTAGCTACCCACTGTTCACGTAAACGCAAAGCATTGTGGACTAGATATTAGATCCGCTGCTTCGCGCCTACATGAGCTCGGGTTTTTTTTTAAAAAAAAAAAGTTTTTTGTTTTTATTTGTAGAGTTAAAATGACAAAAAAAATAGTTGTGGCCGAGTGGTTCCCTGTGCGTTGAGCGCGCAGGAGTTCGAACCACTCTGCCAACAAAACTTAATTTTGTTTCTTCTTCTTCTTCTTCTTCTTCTTCTTCTTCTTCTTCTTCTTCTTCTAAAATCCGAGTTTATTTTTTTCTTCTAAAATCCTAATTTTGGAAAATTACTGTTTGGAAATTTTTTTCCGTTTTTTTTTTTTAAAAAAATAGGTTGTCAGTGACAACTTACGCGTCCCATGACTAATCTTCGGATCCATTTTTCTTCCCTTTTTTTGTTTCCACTTATACATTGTTTTCTCATTACTGAGGTATCCGGGTTAGTTTATGCGAACCATGATTTTTTTCTCATTATTGTTTAAAAAAATGCTTTCCCCTTGCACTTTTTTTTATAACCGTTCTTCCTTTTTTTAGCAGTCATGGTTCAATACTGCTTGAAAATGTGTTTTCTGTGTTTTTATTTTAGCCTAGTTTTTTATTTCTTTTTAAACGGAGTATCCGTTGCAGCTTATGGGCACCGACTAATCTCTTGATCCATTTTTATTATTATTTTCTTCCATATTTTTTATTACCACCTATAAGTTTTTTTTTCATGACTGGGATGTCCAGGTTAGTTTACGCGCACCACAATTTTTTTTCTCATTACTATTTAAAAAGATGCTTTTCCCTTGCACTTTTTTTAGAACCAGGGTCTCCATGTCAGTTTTTTTCCTTTAAATCGGGCTTCTTTTGTTGTGTTTTTTTGAACCAGGATATCCGTGCAACTTACGTGCATAACGACTAATCTCCGGATCCACTTTTTTTGTATATATTTTTTCCTTCTTTTCTCCATTTATACTTTTTTTCCGATAACCACGGTGTCCATATCAATTTACGCGCACTGCAATTTTTTTTCTCATTACTGTTTGAAAAGATGATTTCTTTTTTTATAAAATTGGGCTTCTGTTTTTTTTTTATAACGGGGTGTTTGGGCTAGCTTACACGCAACACGATTAATTTCTTGACCCATTTTTTTAATACATTTTTTCCTCTTTTTTTCCAATTATATATATTTTTTGGTTTTTTTATAATCGGAGTGCCTAGGTCAACTTACGAGCATCACAATTTTTTTTCCCACGTATAATTTTTTTTATCTCCTGATCCATTTTTTCTTACATTTTTTTCCTATTTTTTTTCTCATTTATACATTTTTTTTCATAACTGTGGTGTTCGAGCCACCTTACATGCACCATGATTTTTTTCCCATGTATATATCTTTTTTATAACCAAGGTGTCTAGGACAGTTTACAAACACCATGAATAATCCCCGGAACCACTTTTTTTAACATGTTTTTTCTTTTTTGTCCCCTTATATTTTTTTTATAACTGTGGTGTACGAGTCATCTTACGGGCATCACAACTATTATTTTATAGAATGACTAAAGGAGATTACAATTTCAAATATTAATAATAAATATAATTTTTTTTATCAATTATCATTTTACTAATTAAATATTAAAATAACAAAATACAATACATATAAAATTAATCAGTTTCCAACGTAAATAAAAAAGCCCAGCGCATCACGTGGGCAAATTCGCTCGTCTCCTCTACAATTCCTTTCGTTTCCTTAATTTCTCTTTCTTGGTAGTTTCTCTGACATTTCAGCCTTCCTGCATGCATGGCTCAAAATAATTTTTGGTCTGCCTGTTTCTTTGGAAAATATGAAGACTTGTAAAGTGTCGATGTTTTTGAATTAATTACTTGTCTGAAAATATCATTTGATCATTGTATAGAAAGTAAAAAGAAAAAGAAAAATAACGAGAAATTTTGTAGTCAAAGCATCCGCTCCACTAATATGACAAATTAATATGATAGAAAGACATTTTCTCAACAATGCTATCCACCAATCATTTGGCTGTTAGCACAATTAGTATATAGCTAAAAGAGATCGGCCAGTTGAACAATAAATGAACAGTGATTTCACTGTTCTTATAGACTCAGAAGTGTTGTGGATTAGAATAGTTAATATAATACTAGGATAAGAGTTAACCTTTACTATATGAAAAAGTGTCTGTAGCTTAGTGGATAGAGCTGTTAATTCATCTTTGAAAGTGACGGGTTCGACTCCTGGCGCATGACCTTCTATTACACTTTTTTTTTAGTTTTTTTTCACATACATTTTTTTTTGTTTTTTTTATAACCGGGTTGTCCCGACCACTTTACACGTACCATGACTAATAACCGGACCCATTTTTATTTTTACATTTTCTTTCCTTTTTTCTACCCACTTATACATTTTGTTTTTGATAAACGGGTTATCCGGGCCAGCTTACGCGGACCACGACTAATTCCCAGACCCACTTTTTTTTAAACATTTTTTCTCCCACTTACACATTTTTTTTGTTTTTTTTATAATCGAGGTGTCCAGGCCAGCTTACGAGTACCACGACTAATCCCCAAACCCATTTTTTTTTACATTTTTTTCCCACTTGTACATTTTTTTTGTTTTATTTTTTTCCCAATTGCTAATGAAACACCAGCTACGAGTTTGTTTAAAAATGGTGATTTGCATTAAAAGCGTCAATTTGCATAAACAAAACCATATTTTGAGTTATTCTTTTAAAAGTATCTTCTTGAGTCTTCATAGAAAGGTTAATTTAAACATCGATAAAAGTATAAGAAAAACTTCAATGGAGCAAGAAAGGGCCCTAAGAGAAACCAAAAGTCTCTTCACCAAGCATAAAAAAGAAAAGGGATAGCGCGTGGAGCACATTCTATTTCAAATCAGTCTAACAATCGCTTGAGGAAGACTACAACGAAAAGGGGGGGACCTATGTTTCCAAAAGAGGTAACAAAAACATGCATTTTATATTATCATAGCACTAACCTGATAGGAAATGTTTGATGAAAGCATGTCATCCCAAATTTTGGAAAATATGGAGAAGCAGAATCTCAGGTGAACGAAACCACGGAAGAGAATATGAATTGAGGTCCAGTGCTGCTTTGTTCCTCAAGACAGGTAAGTCACTTGTTACAACAAAACCACCTTCATCTACTAATGTGGGCAAGTCACCCGTCATAACGAGACCCGGGTGGGTCACCCGTCACTATCGAGACTCTACTAACCCGGGCAGGTCACCCCGTCATAACGCGACTCGGGTCACCCGTCACTATCGAGACTCTACTAACCCGGGCAGGTCACCCGTCATAACGAGACCCGGGTGGGTCACCCGTCACTATCGAGACTCTCATAACTGTTCTAACGCGGGTAGGTCACCCGTCATAATGAGACCCGTTCACCATCTTTCATCCGGGGAGGTCACCCGTCATCATGAAACCGTCTTAACTATTCTCACCTGGGTAGGTCACTCATCACAATGAGACCAACTTCACCATTCTCTTTTTCTTTACAACGCTTACTATTTAAAATCTTTTACAAGACTTTAGGCATTTGTTGCTACCCAATTTTTGACCCACTTATTTTTATGTTTCGGAAAAAAAAAACAAAATTATGAAAAAAAAGAGACAAAAATCCAAAAGATCTTGGTACAAGGGCCAAATTGAACAACTTGGGAATATAATGATCGATTGAGGGTGAACTCGTGCAAATCAGAAATCAATGATCAAAGTAAAAAAAGGCGCGCAATGCTAAGGTTGATATTGAAATTCTGATGGGATATAATTTCATAAAAATCATAAATTTAAATTCAATTAGAAGTGCATTTAAAACAATTATAAATTAAAAGACCAAAATGCACTTTGCGCTCCCAAAGCAACACGCCACTGCCTGCTGACCTCCCAAAGCAACACGCCACTGCCTGCACCGCTGACAAGCCCACTGACGCAGGAGGCAGGTTACCGTTGCTTGCAACAGTAACCTCTGCACTGCCTATAAAAGGATTAGCAGAAAGGAAAAAAAAGGATAAAAATTAACGGGGAAGATGATGAAAAGATAGAGGTTGCAGACGAAAAAACAGAGGAACGAAGCAGACTAAGAGAAAGAAAAGAACAGAAAATACCAACGAAATTTTTACGTGCAAATTCTGAATCTTCAAACCTTTTGTTTCTGGGCTCTTTCTCTCTCTCTCCTTGGCATTTTTCTTTCGGTTCTCTCTCTCTCTCTCAAGATAAAACCAGACCCGAAGCTCTCTCTCTCCCTCTCGGCCAGCACTCCAGCCACCGTCTCCGACCACCGTGCACCACCACGTCGTTGCCAGAAGCTCCCCCTCCACGCCAGCAGTCCAGCCGTGGTCTCAGCCGAAGGTAGCAGCAGCAGCACCCGTCGCAGCCGGACAACCCCTTCACCTTCCGACGCCATTTCCGGCGTTCACTGGTCACCATTTCCGACGCCACCATGACCGCAAGAACCACCTCGATGTCCTCTACCCAAATGTGTTAACAGGTACACCGTTAATCACACTCCAAAATTTCACTATTTATCGTCGTCTTCAATCTCTGCATTGCATGCAGCAGCGGGGTGAATTCATTCACTCCGCTGGGCCGTTCGGGCCGGGCTTTACGCCCGGCCTGTTGCCAAAAACAGGGCTTCCAGCCCACTGAGCTGGAAGCCCAAACCGAGAGAAGACGGGCTTCTGGCCCGTTTAGACTGAAGCCCAGTCCGATGGTAAGTGGGGTTAAAGCCCAGGTAGAGAGTTAATGGGCCGACACAAGCCCAATATGGTGGTGGGCTGACAGCCCCATGCACAGGAGGGCTGACAGCCCAGCCATTCACAGGTGGGCTGAGCCAGCCCACCCATAATAAAAAATAATAATAAAAATAAAAATATATAAAAATACAAAATTCGCAAAAAAAAACATATATTTTATAAAAAAAAAATGTGTTTTTATGCATATGGCCAATACACTAGTATATTTTAAAAAAATCCTTGTCTTTCAAAAAATATATATTATCTCGAAGTTTGAAGAAAAATGTATTTTAGCATGGATTTTGCAAAGAAAAAATCATTTCTCGTATTTTTGGATTTTACAACATGTTTGTAAAATCTAAAGGGTATTGGCCAATATTCCAAAAATTAAAAAAACCTTTTTTTGTGATTCATATTATTCACTGTTGGTATTTGGATAAATAAATCCTAAAAGAGTTAATATCCAAAATATTCAGTGGGGATAATATGCTATTATTCACTGTCGGTATTTGGATAAATAATCCTAAGGGGTTAATATCCAAAATATTCGGCGGGGATGATATGCTATTATTCACGGTCAGTGTTTGGATAAATAAATCTCAAGGGGTTAATATCCAAAATATTCAACAGGGATAATAAATCATCATTTAACCAATATATTTTTGAAAGATCAGTATCATAGCAATCATAAGACAAACAAAAACACCAAGCAGCTTATCTTAGGTAGGGCGTACTAGGGGTGCTAAAACCTTCTCTTTACGCATTCAGTCCCTTGCCTTAGAATCTCTGAAAGACCAGTTTTTAGGTTTCCTAGTAACCATAATACTAGGTGGCGACTCCCTTTTCCACAAAAATAAAAATAAAACCTCGACATTGAACCCCCGCTCACGGGGAGGGTCGCCACAACGCCGCGCACTCGCAATGGGGTGCGACACCCGCTTCATTTGTAGTTTCAATTTCACCAACACCATTCACAATCTCATATCGCTTAATGTATAATGGTTGGTACAATTTCTGATACTTTGTTTCAAGGGTTGTTCTCGCCTCAAGTAATTTTGCCTCTAACTCATCATGTTGACTCTGGATCCCTCTGAGATCCTCAACACACTTCCTCACAGTTGAAGACAAATTCTTGAGCAATTTAGAGTGTTGTCCATTCAAACTCTGTAGCTTAGTCTTGAGAGCATGAACAAGGCTAGCTCGATCCTCGTCATTAAGAATGGTGGTAGATCAACCACGTTGAGGTTATCTTTGTCGTTGCTCATGTTGAAAGATTTATCAATTTCATTCTTCAATTCATTGCACATTTTCTCTGTGTCACCTCAAAAATTTTCAGTCTCACGTTGCAGCAAAGAAACATGATGCTTCTGAGAACTTTGTACTTCAGACTTAAACTTAGACAGATTTGAGTCTTGAATCATTTTAGTCTTCTGCATTTCTTCCTTAGAAACAAAAGAATGAGAAACAGTCTCCAAACTATCATTCAACACTCTAGTAATCGCAGCAGTAATCGCCTCCACTTGCTTTGATGGCACGCAATGCGCATCCAATCGAATCTCAGCAGAGTGCAGGTCTTTAGCAACTTGAGGAAGTTGATGAATAACAACCTGGATTTTGAAATCAGCCAGTTGAATCACAGAGCTCTCCTTCTCCTTCTCCTCCATTTATGTATTGATTTTAAGAAGATTCTTTGATGAAGGAGACAATTAGTGATTGTGTTACTTCAGATTTTGGGCAGAGGATCCGCCCTGCGATATCAAAATCCAGTGAAGATGAGGAAGCTTTGACCAGCGACGATGAAAACACCAGTGCTGAGGTTGCTCCGATCATTAAGCTTGAAAAAGTCACTGTCTCTACTAGTGAAGAATGTTAGGGAACCATCTCACCTACAAGCTCAAACTTATAAGTGAGACCCCATAATATGATTTATATTATTCTCTAACACACACCCTCAAGTGAAAACCCTTTGGGCTTGAAATTTGCACAGGCCCACATCACCTTTTGCTTGGTTTTTATCAAATAGAATGGGGGTGGTGAGATTCGAACTCGTGATCGCTGGGGCAACAAGGCTCTGATATCTTGTTAAGGAACCATCTCACCTATAAGCTCTTTGTTAAGAAACCATCTCACCTATAAGCTCTTTGTTAAGGAACCTCTCACCTTTCCTTAACAAAGAAGATGAATATTTTTTTTTGTAGCAACTCACTGTAAACAAGATTATGAAGAAGAGCAGATTACGAAAGCAAGAAATTCGAATTCATGTGTATGCGTGAGCATTTGAAAGCTCTGATACCATGTTAGAATGGTGTAATTGATGAAGAATAATTAGAGAGAAAACAGAATAGAGAGAACGGAGTAGATGGAGAGAAGAGAATTTGAATTTTATTATATTTGTCACACACCTTGTGTGTTACAACAACCACTATTTATACACCTTGTATACTCTCTATTTTATACTCTCAGGGCAATCACTAATGCTAAGACTAGAATTTTCGTCGTTCTTCCTAGGAACCGTGATACCAAAGGAACCTGATCTCAATTCAAAATTACTGTTCCTAGTGCTCCTGCATGCCGGTCCTGACCATCTCTCGCAACCAGCATCTGCGTTATTTCCTTTACATGATGTGGCCCCATATGCTTGCTTGGTAAAATTATCTACTATGTTCCCATCATATTTCATCTTCCACATTGAGAAATTCCTTTGATCCTGAGGAGTATATTGATTTGCAGAAACTGTTAACATAATGTAATCCTCGTTAGCGTTAGAAACATTAATAAAACTGTAATCAAGAAACCCTGTATTCAGAAAAAAAAAATCGAAACTAGTATTGCTCATCAATGGTCCACTAGTCCAATAAATTACATCTCGCCGCTTAATGACCAACTCCATTCCTTTAGGATCACATTCAAAAGTGAAAGGACCAGTTGGTGTTGGGACCACGTCGCTCAACCACGACATTAGAAACCAGGTTTGGTTAGTTGCATGGTTGATACCTAACTTCATTCCAGGCAAGAATGTGTCAGTAGGATCATCAAAGCTTCTTCATAAGTCCTGTTGGCCGCCAGAAATCTTATCTTTGAGAACAAAATTGCCTGAATCTTTTAAAACAGATTGGTGGTTGAAGATCGACCAGAGTAAAAATCAACAAGATCACCACCAGAGTAGGTGAGTTTCATATTTCCTGATCCATCTATTGCAAGAACCCCTGAATTTTCTGCTATGGATTTGTTTTTGTTGGCTAGCCAAAAAGGGTGGCTCTTGTCATTGTTGTACCATATCCCCAGGTAGCTAGCACTCGACTCAGCAGAGCCAAGACTTGTGAATCCTAAAGTGAAGAGCCCATTTTTGGAAACTTGAGTGCTGGAAGAATTTAGGGAATCACCACCTTGGTACAGTGTGTCTGCTGCCAAAGCCTGTGAGGCACAAAAGCAAACCAAAAAGAACAGGTAGATCCTTCTAGCCATGGAAGGTCGTAACATTCATGAACAAGGAAGAAAAAGTAGGATGTTCATGATCTACCTGAAATTATATAAAAAAATGTAGCTAACAATTTTGACCAGCCGGTTACAGAAATTCGTTACTCAATGAAATTGACCTCTCTCGGACTTTTTTCATTTCTTATTTAATAATAAAAAAAGGCAAACCTTAAGATGTTAAATAAAGTTCCAGAATATAATTTTTATACTCGCTAATATTTTTCAAGAAAAAACTTTTTACACTTGAAACTTGACCAGACTCACACTACCTTGTGATTGATTTTTTATCAAATAAAATGAGAATGATGAGATTCAAACTTGTGACTATTAGGTCAACAAAGGTCTAATATTATGTTAAGAAACCATCTCATCTAAAAATTTAAGCTATTAAATGAATTCTCAATAAGATTTATATTTGTTAAAATGTAAAATGTGGTCGTTAATTTCCCGACATGGAAGTTGTGTAAAGTAAGGATTAAGTAGGTTTGTATTTAGCTATTTTGGTATTGTAGTTTTCCTATAAGTTATCTTGCAATGTAAGAGTAAAGAACAACTTGAATATACAGAGATTATTCATATTTTGAATTCTAACAATATTATTATCTACAGTAGAAAAGCAAACCAAAATGATAAAGAGGATTTCGAGGAAAGAATGCTTCTGCTAGCCATGGGATAAAAAACCAGAAAAATCTAGACATGATAGGATTAATATGTCTACATTTTTAGGGCTATGTTTATGTGGTTATGGAAGGGAAGGTGAAATTTCCTGAGTCGGTAGAGTGGCCTAGTGTCCCCACAGGTTCTGGAAGGATTATGAGTCCATAAATGATTGTATACTTGATTTCTTATCAAATAGAATGAGATTGGTGAGATTTGAACGCGTGATCGCTGTATCAACAAAGCTCTGATACCATGTTAAAAGATCATCTTACCAAAAAACTTAAGTTGTTAAGTAATGTTTTGGTGTAGCTCAACTATTATTTATGGAATCCAATCATGGTCTAGAATGCTTCAAATCCCATGACGCCATATTGAATGAGCAATATTTTGGATATATTATATCCATTTCGAGCTTTTTATGACTTCGAAACACTGCAAAATATGTTTCAGTAAATTTCTATGTACTAGTTGGCACTTGTTATGCTTCTTGTAGCATCAATTTTTTTTGAATAAAAAATTAATATAACACGATCGATTTGTCAGGTTTAAAAACATCTCAGATTATATATAAATACTAATTTGGGTTAATTAGTTTAATTTATTAAATTTGCGACCTATAATATAGAACCATGATAACACAATATAAATCAAATCAAAATAAATTAAAATTTTGATTTCTCAATCAACATAATATTACATGACAAAACAAAATAAAATAAACTCAATTAAAAGAGAATAAAAACAAACTATTTCAATCAACCTAATATTGAAGGATAAAATTGATAAAAAAAAACACAAAAACAGGTCATCCCACCAAATCTATGATTGAAGTTATGAGATCAAGATAACCTCATAGAAAACAAAATAAAAAAATAATCCAAGTCAAATCAAGTTTCTAAAAGAAAGTCCAAACTACCTATAAGGCATACGCCAGACATTAAAATTGGGCTGGACCAGCCCAAAGCCCAAACTCATAGCAGAGAAGAAGAAGAAAATAAAGAGCAAAGCAACACAATTCACGTGTTACGTGAACAGTAATAAGGAGGTTGACCAACGGTGACGAGAGACTCATCTACCACTATTACCAGGTAGATGAGGTCGTGGCGGCTCTCCCTGTGGTGGTTTTAAAAATGGTAGCTTGTGGTGGCCGAGAGGAGCGCTGGAAGATTGTTGCTGATGTTGCATTGTTGGCGCTGGAGAAGAAGAGCTGGATTGTTGCAGGTGATGCCAATGCTAAGGAAGGGCTGAAGCTGGTGGATGATGACGTGCCAGTGCCGGGGAAGAGGATGTTGAACACTGCCGAGAGAGAAGCAGAACTAGGTTGTTGTTGCGATGTCACAGTCGCACAAATTAATTACCCTAGCTTAAAACAAATCACACAAGATAATATAGAGCAAGCAAGGGGTCGATCCCACAAAGACAATTTAGATCAATTTTTCATGTTATATGCTATGTAATTAGGGGGTGGGGTTGAAACTTGTCTATGCTAGGCTAAAACAAACTAAGCGAAAATTATATAAAACCAAAATTTAGCAATAAAACAAACCTTGGTCGCAAGTCAACATCCACTTATAAAAATCAGAACTGATCATGGAAATGAAACATCAATTTATATTCTGAATATTTATTTCTTCTTAACATTGGTTCGTTAACGAATTCGCCGTATAACTTACCCTAACCATCACACAACACAATGTCCGCACTAGTAATTTGATTCAATGGCAGCCTTAAAAACTAGATAAATTGATTATCAAGAAACATAATTGTTCGCAATCTATGTTTGATTTGATTGAATGTTCTCCCTAAGATTAATAACGTAGATCCGCCACAATTATCAACTTAGTTGCTTCACAAGTTCATATACCACAACTCCGGTTTTGATATAAAACTTAGCAATAGATTGTCTACAATAATAACTTAGATTCCGCTCTTAGCAATTAAATAAACAGTCATAGAAAAATAAACATAGGAGAACAAACATATTCCTCATATAAACTGAAAAACAAAGGTAAAATAGATCTCAAAGTTCTTGAAATTTGAAGGTTTCTGTGTCCTTGCAACCAAGAAAAAGAGTTTAGTCTTGCATGTTTATTAAACAACTAATTAAAAAGATAGAAGAAAACATGATTTAAGGTTTGGAGGAGGAAGATTTGTGTTTCCTTTTATGGTGGTCGGATCTTCTTTGCTGCCTCTCCTCCTTTATATATGCTTAGAAACCCTAGTTTCTTTTTTCCAAATAGTCATTCCTTAAGGTGGTAGAATTTAGTTGTCATCTTGTAAAAGTCATATCTCATTCAAAAGACATCGTTTTGAGTTAAAATTTGGATCGTTCATAGGTCTTTGAATCTGGAATCCAAAAAATTTGGTTTGCATCAATCGAACTTTTGCAGCTCCAGATAATTATCTTTTTCAATGCGTAGTCTATTTTAGTGCTCTCAAAAATTACAGTTTCATTTGGTATATATATGCGGGGACATTTACAATCACCCATCGCTAATTTTAATAGACTTTGTATAATAAATAATGTTTTAATGACATTGCTTCAATAATATTTAACATAAAAAACATTGAGTTTAAATTCAAAAGTTTATGAATGCATCAAATTAAATAAATTGAGAATCATTTGGGTAAATAAATAGAAAAAAATCATCATGATAACTTGGGAAAAAAACACTGGAAGCATGAAATTGAATTAATGAAGTATAAAAAAACAATCTAAGGCAACCCTGAATAGTGTGATAAACATATAATTTAAGTAATAAGGGGCAAGCTAACCTTAGTTAACTTGCAAAACTTGTGGCTTAGGTCATGTGATCGAGATAAGCTGATAAATTGAAAAAAACCACAATTCCAATATTGAAAAAAAGTGTTGAACAATGAAATCGACAAGAATATAAGTCAAAAATATAATTTTAACCCATGTTAACTTTTCAAACTCAAGGCCGAGTCATTAGGCTAGAACTGGCATACATGAAGTCCAATCCTTAGCAAACCAGTCATTGAAGGATGAAATTAAAAAAATAAACAAAAAGATCTAAAAAATTTTAAAAATGAAAACTAAAAGAATGAGACTTAAAATCAAAATAAACAAATAAATTAGAGGGCAGCCAAAGATTTTCACTAGAGGGTTAAACTAAAAAGAAAAGGACTTTAACAAAACAAATATCAATAGTGTCATGACCCGATTCCCGAATCCATGACCAACATATAGGCATGGTGTATCTCCAAGGTTCCATACCTATGCAAACCCAAACTTACATACAAACTTATCCTTTAACTTCATAATTCAACTCAACTTTAATAACCAAATCAACTTTATAATATAATTTGATTGACTTAATACAAGAGTTAAATACATACTGTTATAATTATGGACACTAACTAGACATAAGGAAAAAGTGTCGATTACAACCAAAATAACAGCTTCTAAGAGTACAACAAAAATAATATGCTAGCAAGCTACAAATCTGAAAATAATAAATAATGAGAGGGTGACTTCAATAACTTAGTGAGTAGATAACATTAAATAAACATATACAAGATAATATAGCAAAGAGAAATATATTTATGAATACGAATTTAAGTTCTTACAAGAAGGTTTCTCATCCCTTATAAGCATGCCCTGCTTCATGTCCCATGCTAGTATACCAGCTGCTGTACGAGAAGCCAGAGGTCTCATTGAAGATCTTATTTGTATCTCAGTGGGGATAGAGGATGTCAATTTTCAGTTTTTTTTTCTGAACTAGATTAATAGATTTAATATGTATTTTTTTTATTCCATGTTGATTTACTTAGACATATAAATGTAATTGAATCTTTGTTGTATTATGAATTTTAATTTACCATTTTTTTTATTTCAACCATATTTATTTAGTTTTAATATTAATGATATTTCAATATATTCTACTAGTTTTAAAATATTTATTCATAATTAATTAAACAATAAATAAATATAAAATTGATGAAAAAAATTAATTTCCGTTGCAAATCCGTTGCAAATTCATTTGTGACGGAAAATCCGTTGCAAATTAATTTGCACCGTAGGATTGCAACGAATTATGTCCGTTGCAAATTCCGTTGCTAATTAATATTAGCAACGGATTCCTTTATTATTTGCAATGGATCAATCCGTTGCAAATGACTTTTTTTTTTAGTAATGGGAACCGGTAGATCCTTCTAGCCATGGAAGGTAACATTCATGAACAAGGAAGAAAAAGAGTAAGATGATGAGCTATGTTTCATGATCTACCTGATATTCTATAAAAAATGTAGCTAACAATTTTAACCAGCCGGTTCCAGTACTTCGTTAGTCAATGAAATTGACCTCTAATGGACTTTTCTCATTTCTTATTTAATAATAATAAAAAAAAGGCAAACACAAAATCAAAATATAATTTATAATATTACATCATGTAATTTATATTATTTTTAATATAATTTTTAAATAAAAATTATTTAGATTTAAAATTTGTATAAATTTATATTAGTGATGGGATTCGAACTTGTAATCGTTAAGTTAACAAGGTTATGATATAATATTAAAGAATCATTTCAGCTAAAAATTTAAATTGTTAGGTGAGTTTATATAATATGATTTATATTATTTACAAAATAAAACCAAAATGATAAAGAGGATTTTCGAGGAAAGAATGCTTCTGCTAGCCATGGGGAAAAATACCAGAAAAATCTAGACATGTGGATTAATATGTCTACGATTTTTAGGGCTATGTTTATGTGGTTGTGGAAGGGAAGGTGAAATTTCCAGAGTCGGTAGACTGGCCTTGTGTCCCCACAGGTTCTTGAAGGATTATGAGTTCAGAAATGAGTCACTGCCCAGGTTCATTTTTTCCGGGCTAAGAAAATTGACTTTGGAATCCTTGGAGGGTGATACCTTCTTTACCAGGATGATGAGTCCATAAATGAGTCACTGCTGTAGCTCGACTATTATTTATGGAATCCAATCATGGTCTAGTATTGAACAAGACTTCATCGATTGTATCTGCTAAAGCAGCCGTATTTGCAATTCTTCTTCTCATAAATATGAACCTTTTTTCGCCAGGATTTTTCTTCTTTTACATCTCTGTGTGTACAAACAAAGGTAGGTTCGACAGGTTAGGGAATTAAGAAAAGATGGGAGTGTTGAAAAGATTTAGGGGGAATAGATCCACCATTGACGATGAATTTCTTGATTTATCAGTCTTGTAAGACTATTCTTCGCTCTTTACTACTTGCAAATCTGATCTTGAATTACAATGATGAGAGGTAGTTGGATGCCAGAAAAATCTGAACTGTTGACATACTGGAAAATGAACAATATATATATATACATGAAAGCTGGATTATAGTTTTGGAGGTTGTTTAAGAATTTGATTGTTTTTTAAAGTATTTTTTATTTAGAAATGTATTAAAATAATATTTTTTATTTTTAAAAAATTATTTTTAACATCAGCACATTAAAATAATCTAAAAATATACATATAAAAATTAATTTAAAATGAAAAGTAAAAGTTTTTTTTTTTTTTTTCATAAGTATTTTGAAACAAATTCTCTTTGCCACGGACAGAAGTTATTTGGTCAAAGAAGTTATTGTTCATTAAATGAAATGAATTAGCAAGTGGATAGATGAGCAATATTTTGGAAATATTAGATCCATTTTGAGTTTTTTTATGACCTCAAAACACTGCAAAATATATTTCGGAAAATTTATGTGTATCTGTTGGCACTTGTTATGCTTCTTGCCGCATCAATTTTTTCTGAATAAAAAAATTAATATAATATAATCGACTTGTCAGGTTTAAAAACATCTCGAATTATATATAAATACTAATTTGGGTTAATTAGATTAATTTGTTAAATTTGCGACCCGGAGTATAAAACCATGATAATACTATATAAATCAAATCAAATAAATTAAAAAATTTAATTATCAATCAATCCAATATTTCAATTCATTTAATGTTGAAAAATGAAATTAATAAGAAAAAATCAATTAAAAGAACACCAAAACAGGTTAACCCGCTAAACCTATGATCGAAGTTATGAGATCACGATAAACTCATAGAAAATAAATAATAAAAAATAACTCAAATCAAATCAAGTTACTAAAGAAGAACATAATAAAACGACCCGAGTTAACCTAGAGTAACCAACAAAACTCATAATTCAAGACATGAGAACCAAATAACTTAATAGAAAATAAACTGAAATAATACGAAACAAGCTCTAATATATATAATATTAAAAAAATATCAATTAAAAATAATCTTGAGTAAATGTACACTAAACCCATGAAACATGTTATAAGACTAAGATAATAAACCACAACAAATCATAATACTTATATCTCTAATAAACAAAATATTAAAGTATAAAATAAATAAATAAATAATAGATTTTTATGAATTTGTAGCTAAACCGACACCACCTGTATCCTTATCCTGTTCTTCTCATAAAAGTTTCATGTAGCAGCTTCCAAGAAATTTGACTTGTTCTTCTCCTACACGATATCTTTCGTTTCCTTAATTTTTCTTAATGGTGGTAAGTTTCTTTGCAATTCAGCCTTTGAATAATCCTGTATGCATGCATTGTATCAATCAAAATATTTTTTCGGTCAACTTGTTTCTTTGGAAAATATGAAGACTTGTCTGAAAATTAATTACTTGTCTGAAAATTGTTAGGGAACCATCTCACCTAAAAGCTCAAGCTTGTAGGTGAGGCCCCAGAATATGATTTATATTATTCTCTAACACACCCTCTCAAGTGAAAGCTCTTTGGGCTTGAAACTTGCACACGGGTCCACATTGCATTGTGTTTGATTTTTATCAAATAGAATAAGAGTGGTGAGATTTGAACTCATGACCGCTGGGTCAATAAGGCTCTGATACCATGTTAAGGAACCATCTCACCTAAAAGCTCAAGCTTGTAGGTGAGGCCCCAGAATATGATTTATATTATTCTCTAACAAAAATATCATCATATGATCTTGCACAAAAAATAAAAATAAAATTAACTAGAAACTTTGTAGTCAAAGCATCCTCTCCAATAATATGACAAATTAATATTTTTCAATATGACAAACTAATGTGATAGAAAGACATTTTCTTAATTTAATAACATCTAATTGGATTTAACAATTATGGGTGTTTTCGTGTGTTCCAATTCTTGAGCCACCAGTTCTCTTCTATGATAATCTTTCGGCCATAGCTTTGTCCTTCAATCCTGTGCAACATCAACGTACAAAGCACATTAAAATAGATGTTCATTTTGTTTATGAAAGGGTGACCAACAATCAGCTTGTTGTTCAGTTCGTGTCCTCTTAAGAGCAATTTGTTGATATTCTTATGAAAGGCTTGAGCTCACCCTTGTTTCATGCTCATTGTCGCAATCTCATGCTTGGTTTGTTCAAGCCAGAGATTGAGGGGGATGATAGAGTATAAAGATGTATTGTATGCATACATGTGAGTATGCATATAGGTGGCATTGAATTGTATATAAATAGCAAAGGATTGAACATGTTGTGTGTGTGTGTGAAGAATAACATAATAAGAGACTATCAAAAGAGATTAAAATTCTCTTCATCTTCTCCAAATCCTCTCTCTCTCTCTCTCTCTTAAAACTCTCTTCTCTCTAATCTCTGCAATTCTATACAAATTTCAATAGCCCACACTACTGTTGTGTGCTTGATTTTTAATCAAATAGAATGAGGGTGGTAAGATTCAAACTCATGATTGTTGGGTCAACAAGGCTATGATATCATGTTAAGGAATCATCTTCTTTAAAAACTTACGATGTTGGGTGAGATCTCATAATATAATTTATATTATTGTCTAATAGGACAAAAACAAACCAAAATGATAAAGAGGATTTTGGAGGAAAAAATGCTTCTTCTAGCCATGAGGACAAAATCCAGAAAAATGTAAGATTATGATAGGATTAATATGTCTATGTTTTTTTAGGGTTATGTTTTGAAAGTTCCTAAGTCTCTAGAGTGGCATTGTGCCCCCACAGGTTTTGGAAGGATTATGAGTCCATAAATGAATCATTGGTGTAGCTCGACTATTATTTATGGAATCCAATCATGGTATAGTATTGAATGAGCAATATTTTGGAAATATTATATCCATTTAGATCATTTTTATTATTCAGAAACACTGCAAAATATGTTTCAAGAAATTTTTGTGTACCTGTTGGGTTAACTTAGATTAATTAGTTAAATTTGTGATCAAGAGTATGAAACCATGATAACACTATATAAATCAAATCAAAATAAATCAAAAAGTTTAATTCTCAATAAACCCAATATAAAAGACAAAACAAAACAAAATAAACTCAATTAAAAAACAATAAAAACAAACTATTCCAATTAACCTAATGTTGAAGGATGAAATTGATAAAAAATCAATTAAGAAAAACACTAAAACGGCTTAATGAACCAAACCTATGATCGAAGTTATGAGACCAGGATAACCTCATAGAAAAAAATAATTAAAAATAACCCAAGTCAAACCAGGTTATTAAAAGAAGAATTATGTCTAGTTAGTGCTCCACAATTATAATAGTATGTACTAAGAGATTCGAATTATATTATAAAGTTAATTTTATTATTTACACTGCGTTGAACTCTGAAGTTGAATGATAAGTTTGTATGTAAGTTTGGGTTCGCATAGCTTTGGAATCTTGGATGGGGACCATGCCTATATGCCGGTCATGGATCCGGGAATCGGGTTGTGACAAGCAAGGTAATGTTAGTCTTTGTGCACATCGTATGTGAAACCCTAGTTGATTGGGGGAGTCATCAACTTATGTGGAGTGATCATTTCACAATACAGAGCCTCATGCTCATTACATTTTGATTTTCTGATGAGCTTTACCTCATAATATTCTTGTTATGACCTATTTGAGAAACCTTCTTGTAAGAACTTAAAGCCGTATTCATAAATATATTTTTCATTGGTGTATTATCTTGTATACGTATATTGAATGTTATCTACTCACTTAGTTATTGAAGTCACCCTCTCGTTATTCATTATTTTCATATTTGTAGCTTGCTAGCAAATTATTTTTGTGGTATCCTCAGAACCTATTATTTTGGTTGTAATCGATACTTTTTTCTTATGTCTAGTTAGTGCTCTACAATTCTAACAGTATGTATTTAAATCTTGTATTAAGTTAATCAAATTATATTATAAAATTAATTTGGTTATTAACGTTGCGTTGAATTCTGAAGTTGGAGGATAAGTTTGTATGTAAGTTTAGGCTCGCATAGGTATCAAACCTTGGAGAGGGATCATGCCTATGTGCTGGTCATAGATCCAGGAATCGGGTCATGACACTTTTGATATTTGTTTTGTTAAAGTCCTTTTCTTTTTAGTTTAACCCTCCAATGAAAAATCTTTGGGTGCCCTCTATTTTATTTATTTATTTTTATTTTAAGTCTCATTCTTTTAGTTTTCATTTTTGATAAATCTTTGGGTGCCCTCTACTTCTACTCCAATGACTCGGCCAAGAGTTTGAAAAATTAACATGGATTAAAATTATATTTTTGGCTTATTTTCTTGCTGATTTCATTGTTCAATAGTTTTTTTAACATTGGCATTGTAGTTTTTTTTTTAATTTATCAGGTTATCTCAATCTCATGATCTAAATCACGAATTTTGCGAGTTAACTATAGTTAGCTTGACCCTTATTACTTAAATTACTTGTTTATCACACTATCCTCGGTTGACTTAGGTTGATTTTTTTATGCTTTATTAATTCAATTTCATGCTTCCAATGTTTTTTTCCCCAAGTAATCGTGATGATTTTTTTCTATTTATTTATCCAAATGATTCTCAATTTATTTAATTTGATGCATTCATAAACTTTTTAATTTAAACTCAATGTTTTTTATGTTAAATGTTATTGAAGCAATGTCATCAAAACATAATTTATTATATAAAGTCTATTAAAATTAGCGATGGGTAATTGTAAATATCTGCTCATATATATACCGAACGAAACTGTAAATTTTGAGAGCACTAAAATGGACTAAGCATTGAAAAAGCAAAATACTTATGGAGAAATAATAATAAAGAATGGATTGTAAACAACAATTACACAATGTATTGAGTTACGTATATAAAGAACTTGAACTCTTCTCGAATAGCTCATTCTCGCATCTTATAGCTCCCAAATCAAAAGTTTCTGATTCTCTACTTTCTGTGTCTGCTCTAATAAGCGTTATATAATAATATAAATCATATTCTGTAACTTTATCTAACAGTTTAACCTTTTAAGTCAGATAGCTCCTTAACTTGGTATTAGAGACTTGTTAACCCAGCGGTCACGAGTTCAAATCTTATCATCCCTATTATATTTGATAAAAATAATCAAGTAAAAGATAGTGTGGACTTGTACAAGTTATAAACTCAAAGTGTTTTCACTTGAAGAGGTGTATTAGAGAATAATATAAATCATATTCTGAGATCTCATCTATCAGCTTAAGCTTTTAGGTGAAATGATTTCTTAACAATAAAACATGCAAACTTTGAGGACACATAATCCATCTAACACTCTAACCTCTACCTCGCATTCATAGTTGACATCGTAACATTATTTATGGAACCACACTCTGCAGGCTTGCTGGAGGTCGTTTCTTCCACAACACTTCTTGCACTGGAAAATGCTGGCCGTTTAGGAAGTCGTAATTGTGCTTCACTTGTCAGCATTGTTATGACATCTGACATATGTGGCCTATCCATTGCATTATCTTCTACACATAGCAAGCCCACATGAATGCATCTCAAGACCTGGTCTTTAGAGCAAGATTCTCTTAGTATTGGATCCACCAGCTCAAATGGGATTCCTGCTTTCCATAGCTCCCATGCCTGATTCAAGTTTACGTTTAATGTTAAAATTTAAGCTTATGCAGCTAGCAAATGTAGAATTGATGAGATTGCATGAAATGAACTCACATATCCCGCAAGATTTAGCGGGTGACCGTCTATTTCAAGGAGGCCATGGATCTTTCTACCACTCACAATCTCCAGCAGTAGAACTCCAAAACTGAAGACATCAGATTTCACAGAGAAAATGCCCTGCATGACATACTCAGGGGACATGTATCCACTGTATGGACAAATTGAATGTTATGTTATTTCTGTGCACTTAGCAGTGTAATCACACGTACAACTGTAAATTTTTACTTACCGCGTTCCAACAATTTGATTTGTATTTCCTTCTAAGTCATTGATCTTGAAAATTCTTGCCATGCCAAAATCAGAAATTTTGGGGTTCAGATTTTCGTCAAGTAGTATGTTACCAGCCTTCAAGTCTCTGTGAATTATCCTCAATCTGGAGTACTTGTGAAGGTAGAGTAGTCCTTGAGCAATGCCTTCGATAATTTCGAAACGTTTCTTCCAGTCTAGCAGCTCCCTTTTTGATTCAACTGCATTCAAACATAACAGTGAATATTCCAGAAATGTTATTTGTCCAGGTCCAAAACCTTGCAAACACACATAGACTCGCTCACTTCATAGTATGTTGGCATGATTAACTTACCAAATATGAATGAATCTAAGCTTTTATTAGGCATGTATTCATACACTAACATTTTCTCTTCCCCCTGAATGCAGCAGCCTACGAGTCTGACAAGATTCATGTGTTGCAATTTAGCTATGAGTATAAGCTCGTTTTTGAATTCCACCAGCCCTTGTCCTGAACTTCTAGACAGTCTTTTTACCGCTATCTCTCGCCCATCCGGCAATTTCCCCTGAAGTAGAACAGCTCTCAATTCAATACCTGGTCTGAGATATAAAGTTGAGAAGTTATTCAATCCTTTTCTTGAAGTAAATTTTAACAGACTACCTTGTAAACGGGTCCAAAGCCACCTTGTCCAAGTTTATTCTCTGCAGAAAAGGAATTTGTAGCAGCCATAATTGTTGCTGCGCTACATACCTTTAAATTATGGCCCTTGTTTCCGTCATTTTCGAGTTCAGGCGTATCGTTCGTTGAATCCAATGTCAGCAACTCGTATAGATACTTCTCTGCTCGGATTGATATGATAAAGTAAGCTAATCCCGGAATTCACAAGTCTTGGTGCTTATAAAAGGAAAAACAAATCAGTAAATTTGTTTGTTATTTAGAAAATGTTACCTTCTCTAAGTTTTCTCCTTCTCAGATACCACAAGAGTCCAGCGAGCCCCATCATTGAAACAAATCCCACAGGAGATAAAATAATCAATAACCAAGTCCCTACATCCATTGGCAATTTACTTAAGATGAATTACTTTGTTGGGTTTAAGAATGGTAACCTTAAAACGAAGGGAGAACTAACCTGAAGAGACTTGAATTGCGCATCCAGTATTGTTGGCATTGTTGGCATTGTTGCCTCTGGTAGTGACTCCAGAACATGAACAATTTTTCCAGCAGATGTCCTTGCAATCACTAATGCTAAGACTAGAATTATCGTCGCTTTTCCTAAGAACCGTGTTAACAAAGGAACCTCGTATCAATTTGAAACTGTTCCTACTGCTCCTGCATAACGGTCTTATTAAGAAAATCCTTTGATACTGAGGAGTAAATTGGTTTGAAGAAACTGTGAACATACAGCGTAGGAAACATTAATAAAACTGTAATCAAGTGACCATGTATTTAGAAAAAAAATTTCGAAACGAGTATTGCTCGTCAATGGTCCACTAGTCCAATAAATTACATCTCGCCGCTTAATGACCAACTCCTTTCCGTCAGGATCCCATTCAAAAGTGAAAGGACCAGCTGGTGTTGGGACTACGTCGCACAACCACGACATTAGGGACCAGGTTTGGATGGTTGATACCTAACTTCATTCCAGGCAAGAATGTGTCAGTAGGATAATCGAAGCTTCTCCGTAAGTCCTGTTGGCCGCCAGAACTTTTATCTTTGAGAACAAAATTGCCTGAATCTTCTAAAACAGCTGTTAAATTGGTGGTGGAAGATCGACTCGAGTAAAAATCAACAAGATCACCACCACATGCAGTAGGTGAGTTTCATATTGTCTGATCCATCTGAGAGCAAGTCTAATGATAAAAGTTATTATGTTGAGCTAAATTTTTAAAATGGTTTTTTAAATAGTGTAAATATAATTTTTTTTTATCTATGACTACTCCAATGGTAAAAATCATTTAGAAGAACCATTTTTTATATATCATTTTAAATATAATGCAATTATTTTGTATATAATTTAATTATACAATTAATATGAGTAAATTATATAATTAAATAATTACTTTTAAAAAAATCCCAACATTATAATTATTAAATTTTGAATTAATAACACAATAACATATTATCAATTAATAAAATTAACACTTTAAATATAATTAATTAAAAATACATTTTATTACAAATAAAACTTTTATTTGCCATAATTCCATACCCTATTTATTACTTCAGCTGCCAAAACCCAGGAAACTATCTCCTTCTCCTGTTATCCCTCCCCTTTCTTCTTTTCCACTCACAAGTTCCTTCCCTCACACTCTCCGTTGTCCCTTATCAACGGACAACTCTCTTACGCTTTATCCCTCATCAACTCCATGCTCCGCTCTGGCTACCTCCCCTGATGGTGGACTTGATGAGAGTAATTTATCACCGGAAGAGAAGCTGCGAAGGGAGAGGTTAAGGGAACGTGGGCTGGGAGTGACATGGTATGAATGGGTGAAGACAGGTTCGAAGAAGAAAGCAATTATGGTGCCACTGCCTGCAGGGGTTTGTTCCTTCACTTCTTTTACTTATCAATTTATATGATTTCCAGCAATGACTTTTTATTCGATTATTGTACTGTGATTTTGGTGGTTTCTTCATACTTAATTGAAAATATGGCTCTTTTGTTTGCTAGCTACAGATAGCATTTCCAACACAGATGACAGAACAGCTATTTTTGCATATAACTGTTAGAAAAAAATGGTAAAGATACTGATTTTTACCTTTGGCTCTTCATAAGCATGTTCCGTTGGACTTGCTCTAATGGGAGAACCCCTGAATTTTCTGCTATGGATTTGTTTCTGTTGGCGAGCCAAAAAGGGTGGCTCGTGTCATTGTTGTGCCATATCCCCAGGTAGCTAGCATTCGACTCAGCAGAGCCAAGACTCGTGAATCCTAAAGTGAAGAGCCCATTTTTGGAAACTAGAGTGTTGGTAGAATTTAGGGAATCACCACCTTGGTACAGTGTGTCTGCTGCCAAAGCGTCTGAGGCACAAAAGCAAACCAAAAGGAACCGGTAGATCCTTCTAGCCATGGAAGGTCGTAACATCCATGAACAAGGAAGAAAAAGAGTAAGAAGCATTTAATGTATTATGAGTATAAATAATCTTGAGTCAACGAATTAACATGTTAAACCAATGAAACATGTTATAAGACTCAGATAATAAACCACGACAAATCATAATACTTTCTAATAAACAAAATATTAAATAATAGATTTTATGAATATGTAGCTAAACCGACACCACGCGTATCCTTATCCTGTTCTTCTCTTAAAAGTTTCATGTTGCAGCTTCCAAGAAATCTGACTTGTTCTTTCTCCTACACGATACCTTTCGTTCGTTTCCTTAATTTTTCTTACTTGGTAAGTTTCTCCGACATTTCAGCCTTTGAATAATCCTGCATGCATGAATTGTATCAATCAAAATGATTTTTGGTCTGCATGTTTCTTTGGAAAAAATGAAGACTCCAAGGCTCGTTTGTTTGCTGAAAAGTGGTTTGTTTTTGGAAAGTGAATTCCGGGGAAAGTAAATTCCTGAAAAGTGAATTCCGATGTTTGACAGTGTTATGGAAAATGAACTGGAAAACACTTTCCAGTGTTTGTTTGTGTTATGAAAAATGAACTGGAAAATAATTTATTAATAAATTAATTTTTTTTTCAAGTTTATTAAAATAATGAGGAACAAATCTTACAAATTAAAAAGTTGAATGAGAATGAAATTGAAAAAAAATATAATTTCATAAATTATCTCAAATAAAATAAATAATAATCAAAATAATAGAGATCAAATCTAAAAATTTAAAAAAAAATGAAAGGTGAATAAATTAAAATAATAATAATTAACATTTCATAAATTATTTCAAATAAAATAAGTAACAATAAAAAAAATGAGGACCAAATTTGATAGATAAAAAATTTCAATAAAAAAATTATAAGAACAAAGCAAATAGCAATTATAAAAATAAGGACCAAAATTAATATAAAAATTAAATTTTAAGAGATGGAATTGAAAAATAAATATTCAAAAACAAATTATATATAGCAATCAAAAGTTTGAGGATCAAATTTGATATAATCAGCAAATAATGATATTTCTAAATTTTTCACAACTTTCGGAAAATGTTTTGCGCCCAAATTTTCCAGAAAACACTTTCCTGAAAACCAAACCAAATTTTTCTTTGACTGGAAAGTGTTTTCCGTTGACCAACTTTCCGGAAGGCAAACAAACACAGGAAAGTTTGAAAAGTGGTTTCCTGGAAAGTGAATTCCGGGAAACAAACACAACCTAATTATCATAAAACAAGACAAAATGCATTGGCTTGTCAATTGAATTAAAGTTCTAAGACTTTTCTGACATATATAGTTCCTAACACATCCACTTTCCTGCTATATTTAAATAATTTATTTTTTATTTTTTAAAAATTATTTTTGTTATTAGTATAGTAAAATGATAAAAAAAATTGATTTAAATTGGGAAAAATAAAATAATTTAAATTCTTTCAAAAATATTTTTAAAAGACAGTGCTAAACAGACACTGAATTATATGAGAGTTCATTTGTTCAACTTATTGAATCAATTCATGACTCAATTAAAACTCAAACAAGATCTAATTTGATTTTTTTTTAAATATCAATTTTTTTATTTATTAAAATTTTGAAATATTATCATTTTATATTGATCCATATCAATATATATAACCTGAGTTTACATATTTTGTTAAACACTTTATATAATCGAATGCTAAATGCACATAGCGGCAGAAATCTAGATTATAAATACCTTCAACCATTTTTGTTTAAGCTCTGAAAAAAAATTTCAATGCAGCAACATCACAGCTTCAATATAATAGAAAACATTTCTGAGAGAAACCTTCTGATCTATGTCTATCAGTAGTCGTAGATGGATTATACAAGCTATTATTTATAGGTAGATTAGGGACCCCACTCATCAATTTGTTAGCTAATTTTATCCTCTCATCAAAGAGAAAATTAGATAATTGATCCCATGATCAATCCCAATGATCATGGATTTGAATAAACACGAACATAGGTGTGTCATTAGGGACATAATGATAATTTCTCACATTCTCCTATTTGGCCCTTATGACACATAAACTCCTCATTATGTTCTGTTCTTTAATATGATCATTGCTTTATTTATTTCAACCAATCATGGAATCCTCCCACTCACATAAGGAATACTACACATGAATCATGACGGTAAGACTATTATATAATAAGTCGTCCCTTCCATGTATTACATATTAAATATTACTAAATAAGTACCATATGGACAATCAAAACTTTATGAATAAACTTCCCACAATTTATTTGGGTTCAAACTTTAATTTTATCCTCATGAATAAAGTAAAAAAAAGTGCACAAAAACTTTATTACAATAACCTGATGTATATATACAAAAATTAAGATTAAGTACAAAATGTGTTTTTCATAAAGTCTCAGACATGTTATCCATGTTTGTTGCTTTTTTTTCATTCCAGTCTTTTTTCTTTCAATTTCACTATTAACTTTCAATTAGAATAAAATTGCACAAAATAAAACTTTGAGAACCAAATAAATTATTAAAAAATAAACAATAAATCCACCATGTTTTATGAATGTGTAAATAGTACACAACCATCATAAAAAAACCCACATGGTTTACAATTTTCTATAATAACAAATAACTTATCGATTGTACATCTTAAATATCATCTTAGTTTTTAATATTATATTACAATCATCTCATGAAATTATAACAATAATTTTCAATAATACAATCTGTCTATGGATATCTACTTATATTTTATCACATGTTTTTATACATTAAACATTTATGTTGTTTGCATTGCTGATACGAGTTTCTGAAGCAACTAACATTTAAAATATTTTTTGAACAAGTCTCAAGTTATAAATTTGTATTTTTTATAAAAAAATAAATAGATGCAAGCATACATATGAATCTGATAGTCCATTGCAGAGCTAAGAATTAAAATATATTTTGATGGGATTACGAGTTAATTTGTGATCATTCCAATTTAATTTTTATTTAATTTAACTCAAAGAATAACTATAAAGGCTTGGTCAATAAATTATGGATCAAGTTGCTGACAGACCTACTTGATTACACTGGCGCATCGTGCCAGTCCTCACTGGAGAAGGGAAAACAGGTGGCAGACTTGGATGGTTTTGGCATGATTTTCGTTAAAACTGCGTGCGTTTTAGCGGCTACCATAACTTCCTTTTCTCATGGACTTCACCTTCTCTTCCTCTTTCTCTCTCTAAGACTTAACGACTTTCTCTCTCTATCCTTCCAATTGCGTGCAATTACAGTCTTTCTCTCTTACCCCACTTTTTTTTATATTATTTTTTAATAAGTATAAAACCCCTTTATTTTCTTTTTATTATTATTTTATTATAAAACGTGTAAACTGAATTAATTGGACTACCAAATTAGAGTAGGAGACTGATTCCTTGTTTCCTTACCACATTCACACTCTCTTCCAATCTTTTTCAGCCCTAACCGTTTTTAAATAAAATTATTATTAATTTTTAATAAAGAGATGAAACTTATGTGTTGATTTTACCTGCTTTGTATTATTATAATAGTTATTATTCTCCTTCTGCCAATCAAATCACATAAAAGAAAACCCAACCCATTACGTTTGCTTCTTTTAACAAAATCCTAGTACTGGATTTAATGAGATAAAGAAACTGTTTCTTACTGACACAATTGGGTTAGAAGGAAATTAAGGGTTAGGTTTCTTCTTGTTGGAGAAGAAGAGAAGAACAGAACTTTTCTTTCTGGGTTTTGAATTTTGGTTAGGTTAGTTAAAGTTCTTTCCTTTTTCTTTTATTTTTTGAATAGTCAATGGAACAGTTCAAATCGCCTGCAGGTTCTCATGTCAAAGAGGTTAGTTTGATTCTGCCTCATGATTTTATTTGCTCTTAAAGGTGTGATCTTTATGTGTTTTGTTTTTCATTGATTGAATTGTTTTTGTGCTAGATTGGTGTTATTTGTTTTGAATATAGTTATTATCTGCATTGTTCTAATCTGGGATGTTGAAAATACTAGATCTTTGATCATATGCCTGTCATTGAATCAGAATGTTAGTCATCAAGTTTTGATCTTTTTATGATCATTTATGTTTTTTTACCTGAAACAAATCGTTGAGAATACAATGTGTATTGATTATTTACTGTTAATGAATTGAGGAATTCAATTGTAGGAGGATTATGGAGTTTGTTTTGTGATCTTATAAGTGACTCTTGCAAATTCTTGGCTACTATGTTTAGAGTTTGCATACAAAACAATAACTTGGTTGTATAATAGGATCTGGTGTTGTATAACAGCTTGAGTGCCTGGATGAGGCATATGAATTTGAGTTTTATTAAGTCTTCATGTTTTGCAGGATCATTCTATTAAGCAATCCTGGAGAAGTGACAATACCACTAAGAGCCCAAGAAGTCCGCAAAATCAAAAGGTACAGACAGTTGAATTTGTTTTCAATTGTGGCAGTGATGTGTGGATTCTCTTACTACTGGACTAAACTATTTTCAGATGTATAATCAAATTCAAATCATTAAAAGCTTGTCTTCAATGGCTTTCGGAGCATCTAATGTCATAGTTTTTGTTCTTGAAGTTTGATTTTTGTAGTGTGAACGACTGAAATATATTTTTGCAACACCATACAGTGTCGGTATTTTATATAATTATTTAGATTGACAAATATACCATCTGATTTTTCTTTTTCATGGAGCAAAATCCAAATCCTTGAATTTCTTTATGGAACAGACTGAACTAGATTAGTTGCTGTGGGATATCCAAATATCGTCATGTCATTCCCCAATTATTTCCTGATGCTTATATTAGTAAGATATTATTATTCATGTGGTACAGGTAACAGCCAGATGGGATCCAGTGGAAGCTTGTAGGCCTCTCATTGATGATGCTCCAGTGTTTTATCCAACTGTTGAGGTATTTCTTTGGTGCACTTGATGATAGTGTTATCTTATATTTCATTTATAACAGGTAGCATACTTCTTTATTTAGGAATTTGAAGATACACTTGGTTATATATCAAAGATACGCGCGAAAGCAGAGTCATATGGTATATGTCGGATTGTCCCTCCACCTTCTTGGAGTCCACCTTGCTGCCTTAAAGAGAAAGATATATGGGAACATGCTAAATTTTCTACAAGAATTCAGTATGTTGAGTTGCTTCAAAATAGGGAGCCGATGAAAAAAAAATCTAAAAGTCGGAAACGGAAAAGGAGATATTCAAGGATGGGAACAACGAGGAGACACAAGAGGAAACTTACCAATTCTAGTATAGAAGGAAATGATGAGACTTTTGGATTCCACTCTGGTTCTGATTTCACGCTTGAAGAGTTTGAGAAAGAAGCTGCTTATTTCAAAGAGTGCTACTTTGGAACAAAGGATCTAATGGATGATGGGACTGAAACCCAGAAATGGGAGCCTTCTGTTGAGGATATTGAAGGTGAATATTGGAGGATTGTTGAAAAACCAACTGACGAGGTTAAGGTATGAAAATATGGCTCTCTATATGACTGGTTCTCTGTATCTTGATTCATATCTATGTTTAACTTCATTAATATTCCTCTCCTATCATATTACAGGTACTCTATGGAGCTGATTTGGAAACAGCAACATTTGGAAGTGGGTTCCCCAAGGCTTCAGCCTTGATGACTGATGGTGATGCAGATCAGTATGTGGTATCTGGTTGGAATCTAAACAACTTACCACGCCTGCCAGGTTCTGTGCTGTGTTTCGAAGAATGTGATGTCTCAGGAGTTTTAGTTCCATGGCTGTATGTTGGAACGTGTTTCTCATCATTTTGTTGGGTAAGTAACTAGAACTACTATTTTCAAAGATCGAGAAGAATAAATATAAGTGGCTCCACTAGGTTTAGTCTAATTAACTTCAACATCACAGAGGCATACATCAAGTTTTCTCAGCCTATTGCACTAGTTTTTGATGCTTTTAGGCTCATAGTCTCTCTAGCATTATCAGCTTAGTACGATATCATGATTATTCCTTACATTCAAGCTAATATCAACTGTTTGCACTGCATCTGCTGCCTTTGTAGTTGAATTTACCTTTATCCCATTTTTTTACTGATTTGTTCATGCCCTTTTCACCATTTCAATTGGTGTTTGAACAGCATGTTGAGGACCACCACTTATATTCTCTAAACTATTTACATTGGGGTGATCCAAAGATATGGTATGGAGTACCTGAAAGCCATGCTTCCAATTTGGAGGATGCAATGAGAAAACATTTACCTGATTTGTTTGAGGAACAGCCTGATCTACTTCATGCACTGGTAAGAAGATAACTGATTTGTATTTTATTATTCAGATCTTACATGAGTTGTTTAAGAGGTTATTTGTTGATAAAAGATGGAAGAGTTCCAGAGATGTCTGAAGAATGAAGACAAAAGAGCACAAATCAAAGGGTATTTGGCATAGTGGTGAAACATTGTTTTCCCAAAATTTGAGTTTTTTTGCCTCTTAAATTAGTTTTTTTAGTGTTTTTGAATCATTTTGTTGTGATGATGTCAAATATAAAATTTTAAAAAATAATTATTTTGATGCAATTCCAAGGGAAAAGTATTTTGAAAAGCAACCTCAATTGCTTATGAACCTTGAAAATGATTTGTTCTGCCGATGCTTCCAGTCTGATTGCAATACTACTAAATCAGTTAACTGGTGTCTTTACAAATTTTGAGCTAATAATGGCCCCTATAACCAATGTATGCATCAGTGGCTAACTTTCTGTAAATTTCTTAGCTCAATGATTAAGTTGATCCATTGTGATGGCTCTATCATATTATGCAAAGAATCCATAAGGATTAAACGCTTTTGACCTTTTGTTTGATCTTTGCTTGCAATTTTGTGAGAAGTTATCTAACATGGTAATTCCTTTTTTGGGTACAGGTAACTCAACTATCTCCTTCAGTTTTAAAATCTGAGGGTGTCCCAGTATATCGGGTGGTCCAACAGTCTGGGGAGTTTGTTCTAACCTTTCCTAGAGCATACCACTCTGGGTTTAATTGTGGCTTCAACTGTGCAGAGGCAGTGAATGTAGCCCCCGTTGATTGGTTAGCACATGGACAGCATGCAGTTGAGCTTTACAGTGAGCAACGGCGCAAAACATCTATATCCCATGACAAGCTACTGATGGGAGCTGCTCAGGAAGCAAACCACGCCCTTAGGGAACTATTGCTTCTTGGAAAGGAAACTCCTGAAAATTTAAGGTGGAGGAGTGTCTGTGGGAAGGATGGAGTGCTTACTACAGCAGTTAAGGTACTCTCTCTCTCTCATGTTGAGATGCATACATAATAAATGCTTGTATGTCCAGATACTTACATTATTGAAAGTCTACTTGAGTACCATCTAGAGTACTAATTCTTTCGAGATGATACTTTTGACAGACAAGGGTAAAGATGGAGGAGGAAAGAATAAAGTGCCTTCCAACTAATTTAAGACTGCAAAAGATGGAAAAGGACTTTGATTTGCAAAGTGAGAGAGAATGTTTCTTGTGCTTCTATGACTTGCATTTATCCTCTGCCAGTTGTAAGTGCTCCCCTGAACGATTTGCATGCCTTAAACATGCAAGCCATTTTTGTTCATGTGAAATAGACCATAGATATGTCCTTCTCCGCTACACTATGGATGAATTGAACACTCTGGTTGATGGGTTGGAAGGAGAATCACATGCGCTGAAAGTCTGGGCCTCTGAAGAACAGGGATTAGTTTCTCTTGGTGATAATGGAACTCGTGTTCCTGAGCTGGAACTTAAGGCTGAAGAATTCCAAACCAACTATTCTAACTATTCTAAGGGGAAGGAAAGTCCACATTGTTCTACAAAAACAAAAGAAAACTTGAGCACCAGAGGCTCTTGCAGCTTTAATAGCAATACTTCTTCAGAAGTAATCCAGTCAGAGAATCATCACAACAGCTTTAACAAAGAAGCTCCAGTAATGAAAAACAAAGATAAGGTGAAGCAAGAGGGATGCATTGATTTGAATATTGATGTGATGTCTATTGATCAGGAAAGTAAGCCTCTGCTTGAATCTTTTGGCTGCGAAAACAAAGCAATCTCATATGTGAAGGAGACGCATGGTTCACCATGTATGCAAGAGACGATTGGCAGCTCGGATGCGGCAAAAGAACAAGACAGGGAACAAGCTGTTGGCGATTGTGAAGCTAAGTTACAGGAATTGTCAAATAAAAATGACCCTTCTTGTCCATTGTTTACTCAGGATACTTGTGCATCTCATAATAAGTTGTTTGGGGTTGATCTTTTGTTTCCACGTTCACATTCAGTGAGGCCATCAAAGAGCTTCAAAACTGAAATGAACAAGGGTGGCTTAATTGTAAGACATGTAACTGACCAAAGCATTCCAGTGAAGAAACTGAATCCTTGCGTAGAACCAATAGATGTAGGATCTATAGTGTTTGGAAAGCTTTGGTGCTGTAAGCAGGCCATATTCCCTAAAGGTATACTTTTGTATGATGTTTGTGTGCATTTTCATAATTATGTTTTCTGTTTATGCTATTCATTTTATGTATTGTAGGATTCCTTGATAAATTCTTTCAATTTTGGTTGATTTTTGCAGGATTTAAAAGCCGGGTTAAGTTCTTTAATGTGCGTGATCCCATAAAAAACTGTACCTATATTTCAGAAGTACAGGATGCTGGGCCTCTTGGGCCTCTTTTCAAGGTTCGTTTCTTCTCTATATATCTTCTTGTGTTTAGGATAGATGAAAAATATCAATTTAGAGTCTTAGAGTTGAACCTGTCTGGCCGTGGAAATGACATTCTGAATTTCAGGTATCTTTAGAAAAATTCCCGGGTGAGACATTGGCAGCAGATATTTCAATTCAGAAGTGCTGGGAGATGGTGGTGCAAAGACTAAATGATGAAATTGGAAGACGAAACAGCCTAGGAGAAGGAAACCTTCCCCCATCGCAGAGTATTAATGGGATTGAAATGTTTGGATTCCTCTCCCCACCAATTGTTCAGGTATACTTTTACATGCCATATTTAATCAGTGGCTTCTGCTACATAGGATTATTGAATCTAATAGAATTTGCTTGATAGAACTTTTGTAATATTATCTAAATTGGAATTACATAATATATTTGAGTTTACTGCACATTTGCTGTAGATGCATGTGGTGTTTCCCACATCTGATTGTAGTAACTGAATTCAGATGCTGACTCTGACAAAATTACTTCCAGGCTATCGAGGCTCTTGACCCTGATCATCAGTGCGCGGAATACTGGAATCACAGGCTTGCTAATTTTAGGAATACAAGGGAAGCCAAGCAGCTCCCATTTGGATCAAGTTGCTGTCTCGCAAAATTAAAGGAAAAAAATGACATTAACCTGTTGACACAGGAACCTGGTGGATTATTCATAGGAGGTCATCATTCAGTTGACAAAGATGCGCAGCTCGTGCTGCGAGGCTTGTTCGAGAAAGCTAGTCCGGAAGAGCTGAAAACAATGCACAGAATACTCCGCAGTGACGCACAAAGTGCTGAACAAAGAGTAGCTTTCACAACACTGATGGAGGAGATTCAGAAAACAAGTAGATAAATGAATAAGAACATGCTTAGGTTTTCCACCATTCTTTCTCATTGAGAGTAGCTTTACCTTATCTTTACCATAATGCAGGCCCATTTTTTCAAAAGTTCATAGAAGAGAAAGAGTTCCCAGGCATGAGTCACGCTCAAATATTTTGCAGCGTGCCTGCTCGTAATGTAGATACAGTATCTTGATCGCTGGTGCCTACTGACCACAAGGGTGATTTTGTACACTAGGAACCCTTGTTCCTCTCTAAATTTAATTGAGTTCTAACTTAGTTTCTTTTCTGCATTGCCTTTGACCATAAAGAGTCCTTGACATCATTTTTAATATTTTTATTTTTCAATAGTATTTTGGCTATATTTGGTAATGATTAATTTAAGTTTTTTTTTTTTTTTATGGGAAAGGCAACATCTGTGAAAACAATGTTTTTTATGCACAGTTTACCGTGTTCCCCCTCTTGTTTTAGCTTTTACTAATGATGGTAATTTAAGTGGCCGTTTGGCTCCGCGGTTCACGCTGCGTTGCGTTGAACCGCGGAGTAAAACGCAGGTATTACCAAACATTGAACCAAATTTTTGGTAGTAGACCCCACAAAAAAAGAGCCGTTGTGCCGCAACTGCAGAAGCAACTGAGAGTTGCTTTCGCAGCTGCGGCGTCTCGCTAGAAAGGAAAAAACGCAGCAAAAATCAACATATCTGATAATCAAATAAAATAAAAAAATAAAAAACACTTGAAAGCAGGAAGGAAACAGAGGAATGGATACATGAACTGCATTCTTTACACATTCATCAAAGAACCAAAATGAAGAAAACGAAAAAACAAGTTAAAAAGGGGGGAAATGAAAGAACCAACAATGACAACAGATCTTCTTGAACTCACATGGTGAAGTGAAATCTCAACTTCAGGGAGGTGGGGGGGGTGAGGATTTGGTTTTGGATTACAAAAAGGCACAGTGATCACTGCTAAGTGCTTGGGTTTAGAGTTTTAAGAAGAGCTTTGTTTACTTATCGAGAGTGTTGGAGTGGGTGTGCTCGCACTGGGGCTGTGGTGGAGGGGCTGGGTGTGCTCGCTGGGGTTGTCTCTGTGTGTGGGTGTAAGGGGAGGGGGGCTGGTTGGGGGCGAGCTGAGGGGAGGTGGGGCGTCTGTGTGTGTATGTTGGGGGGGATGATAAGAGGGGATATATATATAAGAGGGGATATATATATATATTCGTTCCCAGCCCCCAATATATAAATATTGGTTCCCAGCCCCCATATATATAAATATTCGTTCCCAACGTGTGTGTGTGTATATATATATTGAAAATGATGTAATTATATAAAAAATATTTGTTTTTATTTTTATTAAAAAATACCTCAATAAGTAAAAAATTATATATAAAATTAATAATTATATTGTTGGAGGGTTTTTTAAAAGCAATTATTTAATTATATAATTTACTCCTATTAATTGTATAATTAATTGCATAATTAAATTATATACAAAATAATTGCACTATATTTAAAATGATATATAAAATAAAGATATTTTACCAGATTTTGTTCATCGATCACATAGTCAGGAATCGTAGACGTGTTCATGTATGAATTTAGTTCATGATGAAATTGCAAGTAGTTTGATGGAAGAATAAAAACAAGTGTCTGATTTACTTGAATTATTAATTATATTTTATTTTTATGATTTTTAATCTACAATATTTAAAAAAACTATATATATAAATAGGTGTGTGTGTGTTTTAAAATAATTTTAAAAGTTGACAGCAATATGAAAAACATGGTAACCAAACACACAAAACTGTTTTTCATTAAACTCAAATTCAACCACAGTTTTAACCAAACACTTAAATTCAGTTACGAACCGCAGCTAAAAGCGCTTTTCATGAAACTGCTTTTTTTCAACCTCAACCACAACAGTTACAGCTGTGCCAAACAGGCTCTAAAAGTTTTATTTTCTTTATTAACAAATTTTTTTTTTCTTTCAAATTCCGAAATTCTTAGCTTGGAAGATGCAAATGTTCAGCATAGGTTGTAATATAACTAGTCACATCATATTGTATTAAAAAGAATACATAAAAAATGTTATAAATAAAATACATGTTTTTATTAAAACAAATACATAAAAAGGAAAGAGAATTTTAACTAAAGACATTTTCGACAAGTTAAAATACAAGTGAGGGCCAATTTTTGTTACAAATGAAATTTAAGGACCAATGTATACAAACTTCAAACAACAAGGATTAAAATGCCTATATATTTTTAAAAAGATCACTACAATTTATCTTTTTTTTAAGAAAATAATTGTTGTTCAATACCATAAACACTCTAAAGTCTAAACCACATAATTTTGATCTTGATGAATAATATAGAATAGTGTCAAGCCCACCATGCATATTTGTCCACAGCTACATATATAATCAAGGTATTTTGGAGTCTCGGCCACTGTGTGTGCTTTCGCGGGTCCTCCTAACCTCTATCAAACAAGTCTATTATGGGTTCATCTACGATCCGGTTAATCCAGATTTAAACCTGTATTTGTTAGATTTTTTTTTAATAATAATAAATGATTTTGTTAAAAATTTAGGCTTATTCCACCCTTGTTTACCCTTCTATTTCGTGATTGGAACTTGCTTCGGACCCAACTTGCATGGTGTTTTAATACAACTATGATACGAGTTTAAGAGAAACCATATGAACTTGTAGAAACTAAACTAACAAGGATTTTTCAGCCAATTAAAGCCATACATTCATGAATTCTGCATCAGATTTACATTTAAACGATCTTACGAATGCCATGAAAGAGGATTAAACAGACCTGTAATCTCTGCCTCCAATCTGTTAAACAATCTGGCCTCCGTTCGTCAACTCTGCTAAAGCCCAACAAGAACAATCCTTCCCTATCTAATGAATTCCACCACTAAGAAAGATAGGAAAAATCTCATCTTTGATATTGGAAATGACCCAATTGATTATTTTGATGCTGACTCTTAACAAGCACAGGCCTAAAGCTACCAAATATCCAACTAGCAATTCAGTACTTCTTGATTGTCTTCAGTTCTTTAGCAAGAACCCATCAATGGACAAGAATCATTATGTGAAACTTGGATGCCAAAGCCGCACAGAGAACCAAGAAAACAGTCCACACCCCAGTGCACAAGCAAGCCGCATCTGACACTCCACGGTGATGAACAGTCAACTCTTCATCATCTGCAGTGCTTGGAACAAACGTTCTTGGAGGAGGAGAAGCAGGAGTTGGTGGCGGGCCAGCCGCGTTTGGTTTTGAAGATTTCTTCCCAGATTCAGTACCATAAACTGAGTGATCAAGAAGGTTATCTATGCCATGAACTGCAATGGCAGCATTGGTGTAGATATTAGGATGGGTGAGGCGAGAGGCATCAAGGGTGAAATTTGATGCAGAATTGTTGGTGATAAGTATGGACTTGTCAAAAAGGAGAGTTGGGAGGCGAGAGAAGGCCTTAAATTGCTGTAGATCAGCGAAAGAGAGGCGTTGAGGGACAATGTGGTAAGGGACGATGTCAGGGTCAGCGGTGGTTGTAGTAGGAGAAAGAGAGTTGTCAGACGGGATAAAGAAAGTGGAGGAGATAGGGAAGGTAGTAGAGTCAGCCATGGTGAGGGCATTGGCCCAGTTCTTGAAGTCTCCTGCACCAAGTATCGCATCAATAATGTTGTATATTTGTTCTTGAATGACGAATTTGAGCTCATCTTGTTGTGGTGTTAATGGTGATGGTAGTGTTGGTGGTAGTGAGAAGGTGACGGTGGTGATGGGAGTGCTGATTGGAGTTGGGGCTGGACTGGTGGCCAATATGGGGGTGATGCTGGTGTGAGTTGGGGCCGGACTGGGGGCAGATGTAGGGGTGAGGGTGGTTTCGGTAGTCGGAGTTGGAGTAGGGGCAGTCGAGGGTGTGGTTGTGGGAGCGAGGGTGGCGGAGGTGTTGGTGGTATTATTGATGGGAGTTGGAGCAGAGGAGGGCGCAGGAGTGGTGGGGACGGTGGTGATGGGAGATGGTGCAAATGTGGGGGATAAGGCGATTCTGGTGTTGCTATTTGTGATGGGATTTGGAGCAGGAGTGGCGGCAGAGGTGGGTGAGGGTGTGGGGCCAAAGGTGCTGGTGGGATTGAAGGTGGAGGTGGCTGTGGTGGTGGTGGTGGTGATGAGGAGGAGGAAAGAGAGGAGGTATTTGTCCATTTAAGAGAGAGTTTCTTGATTTTCTTGAATTTGGTTAGCTTCAGTTGAGATCTTTGCGAGCTCTTTTAGGTTTGCGTATTACAGAGAGGAGAAGATCTAAATAGAGACGAAGAGTCTTATTGGCAAATCGTGGTTCCTTGAGGTGGAGAGACTGTGCCCAACTTATAACTACCTCTTCCCGCCAAAAACAGTTGAAGAAAAGGGTTTTTTCTGTAATTAAGATGGATTGCCAGTGGCATTTGGAATTTCTTGAGGCAATTTTGTAAAAATCATAGTAATAAAAAAAAAAACATATTAATGTCTAAGTACACAAAAACACATTTACTGGCATCAATGAAAAACTCTGCACCTCATCTTTCAAATCTATCCTATCACCAAGAAGATAGAGGTGGGATACTTTGTTCATTCCTGAAGAAATTAGCAGGATCAACAGCAGTCTTCACATGAACCAATCTGTCAAAATTTCTCTTGAAATATTTGAGGCCCCAAATGCTTGCTTGTCTGTAGCTTGTGTTTCCTGCAGGATTACTCATCCCTATGTCAAGATCTCTATAATTCACATAAGCAGCTCTAGGATTTTTTGAAACGTATGGGGCCAAGTAGCTGTAAAGTCTTCTGATCCAAGTTATATGCCTCTTCGTTGCCACAATCCCTTCTTCATCCCAGTATATTAGGTGCTGAATTTTGTAAATGTTCCCCGCTCTGTGTGGAAATGGAATGCTAGATTCTGAAATCTCACTCATTTTTCCACCGTAAGGGCTAAAGATCATTATCGGCGGGCTGATGTGTTCGTCGAAGAACCTCTCCCATATCCCCTCCAATCCATGTTCAGGTATAGGTTCCTTGACATAGTCTGATGTCGCTTTGAAATTCCTTCTAGTTGAAGGAGTTCTATCGAGCAAAATATCCAGGGATGAATTACTTGGGAGTCCGTCGAAGTAGAGGACGGACTGAATCCAACTCATTTCAGTGCAATCTTCTTTTACCAGGCCGAGCTCCGGGAAGCTTTCTTGCATCAAAGGAAGAAGACTATCAGCCCCACCAAGAAACAATGAATTGAACGAAGCTTGTATTGTTGTGTTGGACTTTCCGTCGTCAGTGGGATTGACTCTAATCAGAATAATTCTGATGAAGAGATCTTCGTGAAGCTTATCCGCCACGAACTGCCACCGATGGACGAGCTTGGAAGCATTTTGTTCCAGTGTTCTTTGAACATTGAAAACAGTCACAGTAGGTGGAACCGGGACTAAACTTATCTTCCAAGAAATAACCACACCGAAAGTATTTCCTCCACCACCTCGGATGGCCCAGAATAGATCTTCTCCCATTGATTCTCTGTCGAGAATTCTACCTTCAACATCAACTAAGCTCGCATCGATTATGTTATCTGCGGCAAGGCCATATTTACGCATCAACATGCCATACCCTCCTCCACTGAAGTGTCCACCAACACCTACAGTAGGGCAAACACTTGCTGGGAAAGCAAGAGTTCTACTTTTCTCAGCAATTCTATAGTAAACCTCGCCTATTGTCGCCCCAGATTGAACCCATGCAGTTTTACTCGTCGCGTCAACGTTGATTGCTCGAAGATTGATTAGATCAATTACCACAAATGGGAACCTAGAAACATAAGAAAGACCCTCATAATCATGCCCGCCGCTTCGAATTCTGATTTGCATGCCATGCTTCTGCGAACACGTAACGGCAGCTTGAACGTGGGATATGTTGGTGGGAGTGACGATAACTAGAGGTTTCGGGGTGGAGCTTGTGTTGAACCTGAGATTTTGAATGGAAAACTGCAAGATTGATGAATATGAGGAGTTGATTGGGGTGTAAATGAGCTCAGAAATGGAGTTTTTGGAACCAAGGCATTGAAGAAAATCCTCATGAGTGTGAGCTGAAGTTAAACATGAGAATGATAAAACAAGGAAAGACAGGAATGACAACGTTGGAAAAAAGCTTTGAGAAGTCATGTCTAATACTTTCTTCTGTGTACAAGTCTAGAAGGGACTCTATTTATAGCAATACATGCTAGAAAAACACTGTTTCGCTATCTAGAGCAGCATGGGAACAATTCAAGACAATGAAGTTTGACCATTTAACATTTGTTCATGGGAAAATTCCACAACATATGCCTTTGACAAGTTACAAAGCCACAAATTTCATTTTACTTCTCCAAAATATTTAACAATTCTAAAATTAGACGGGATCCATTCCCATATAGTTGGTGAAATTGATCTGCCATTCCCTCTTATTCCATTTCCCATCTTGGCAATTCACTGTTTAATAGCATTATTTGTTGGCTTTTTGCCCTAGGCTAAAACCTCTTCTTTACCAGGATTAGACTTTTCTAATATTTGAACAAGCCATTGCAGAAGAGTTCTGATTAATCAATTTCCAAACCCCTGAATTTTTCCCGCCGTAATTAACGAAATGAAATAGTCAGCAAATCTCCAAGCATGATGTATCTTCTATGAATCTGAAGGAAGTTCAAATGAATGAGCTTATTCATCCTTGACAAGCTGGGAAATTCTAGGAGCAGTAACTTCGCATCTTGTATTGACCATGTCAAAATGGTATCCTCATGTCTTCTTCCGTATTCGTAGTTTATGCACTGTTAGAATCATCCAGTGCTTGAACAGTGGATTCAGCCAAGAGCCTCAGATTAATTTAAGCCTTGGAACATGAATGAATAACAAATATTTCATGAGAAAAACTCAACACTACAAATATCAACTAAGATTTTGAAAGTTATGAGCACTCTTTATTATCACAGGAATGAGAATGTACATCACAGATATTTGAAATCTACGCGTAACACGCAGAGGATATTCTTTTAAGCTAAAACTTTCTGAATTTGATTTTGAAGGCGTCAAGAACCACCTGGTTAATGGTCATGACATCTTGAGACTGCTGTGTCAATACTCAAAATGAACGAAATTGAAGTGCCAGAAGATTTTACATATTAAACACACTTTCAAGCACGAAAAGCAACAATAACAGAGTCTGGATATGAGATTAGACTACTTCGTGCTTTATACATGCTGTATATGACACCAAAACCCACCCATTTTGAAACAAATGGTGCATATAAATCATCTTTTAAACGAGAAATTATGTGAGATCATTCTCATCTAATGGTTCTTCGTCCTCTTTAACAGCGTCAGTCTTCAATGCACTGACATCACCAGTAGGTAGCTTTCTAGCAAGCTTGATTACCTGAAGCCAAGTAGTTCAAGTTAATAATGAAGTTGTTAATATAGCAGTAGAGGCCTGGGGTAATGGTACATTAAGTTCTCAATACTCAAATGACAACCAAAGCCCTAAGGTGCTGATGACATCATGTAAAGCGAAATTTCAGTCTGTTAATCTCTCTTGTAAGCATGTCGCATAATTGTAGAATGAGAAGGTTGCCAATTAGCATGCATCTAACAAGCATGAATAAGTTTCTTGTAGATATGTGAGTAAATCCAAGACCACCAATCAAAACACAACAGATTACTGTCAATCTGAGATGAGAAGATGCATTTTCAACTAACAGAGTGAAAACAGATTAAAGATTTACCACATGGTCAAGATTTGAAACTGTGCTGGACTGAACCACGCGTTTGATTTCTTCAATATCACCTTCTGTATAGGCCGAAAGAAGTTTACTGGCACAGCGGTTCTGATCACTTCTCAGAAAAGCATCAACCCTGCAAAAACCCAAGCAGTAAATCTAAGTGTTATGAACTACTTCCAGCAAGGCAATGACAGAATGGGGAAGGGTGAAAACACTAGTACCGGTCATCTTAAAAAAAAAATGTTCTTTCAAGTATCAAAGTATTAAACCACATTTCTCTACCCTCAAAATAAAAGCACAGGACTAACAAAACTGTGTTCTCTAGGTGTTATTGCATCTTAATGTACTGAACTTGTTATCAGCCAAGAAAACAAATCAAATCACTCAGGATAAGTTTCTTAGAACTCAAATTCTATATCTTCATGTGACTACAAAGATTTGGCAGAAATGTCCACCAGAGATTGATGTTGTCAGGAAAAGATGACTTCTGACTAATATTTCGCTACACCCCATGATGATTGTGCTCAATAATGAAAACTACAAGGACTTAAAATTTAGAAGTTTCATTGACTGAAAAAATAGAGTACTGCTTTAATATTTTTAGTCATGTCAGAAATTGAAGATGCAAGATGAAGGTGATTTCAGACAGCTACAACTTTGATTTTAATCTCATCATTCAATAATGCACCAACTAGCACCAAGTATTGTTGTTGTTGTTGTTTTTAGACTGCTAGAACTTTGATTTTAATCTCATCATTCAACAATGCACTAACCACCACCATCATATTGTCAGAAAATCAAAAGAACCTGCTTGGCAAAACCAACATCATCATATTGATAGAACATCAAGCAACTACAGCATACTGTCAGAAAAGTTTGCATACTGTGAGCAATCATTGTAGCATTTCTCTGCTTGCTTGAAGTCATGTGCGTAAAGGTATATAATAATTGCACCAAGATATGCCTGTAATAAAAAAAGATAATGTAAGATGAACAAAGTTTCGTGGACATGAAAAAGATAAAATGAAAAAATAAAAAAAGGAAAACGAAATCATACTGCAAAATGCAAAGAGAGGCAACATGTCCTAAAAGTATAAATGCAATGTTGAAGAAACGAAAGAGAAGAAACTGAGGTGTCTCAGAGCATGATTAGCACTAGGTGTCTTTGCTGATGTAGTTTTATATACAAATTTGAATGAAGAGAAACAACAAACAGAATAGGAAATAAATAAATAAACCAACTTAAAGTTACACCTTGCACTGGCTATTGGTGGCATTGCATTTATCTGCTGCTAGACCCAATTGCAACAAAGAAGATGCAGCATCACTATACCTGCAGGCAGTAACACCACACCAAGAATTGGAAATTAGAATTGTCTAATAGCATCCTCGATTGAACATTTTGTAGTTAATGCATACTGCCAATGCATAATATACCCTTACTTTTCAAGCTTTATATACACACTAGTGGCAGCACGGTATAGATCAAAGGCCATCTGTTCTTTGCCATCTTCTTCAAGAATAGCAGAAGCATCATTGTAAAGCTGAACAGCAGCTTCGGGCATAGCATCTTCCAGAGCACTAAGAGAAGGGAAAGAAAATACTTTTCAAAAATTGTCCAATTTGGTAAGCTACAATGAATATTTTGTGCCACAAGGAGAAAGCATGCATGTCAACTGGAGTGGGCAAACGACACTAAAATGAAAATTCTCCAAGTGTTGAAGGATGGAGTTGCTAAGCACAACTATGAATTGAGAAAGGATAAAAAGCAGAAAAATCAAAGCAAAATCTTCGATCACGGAATAAGGGCAGGGGGGGCAAATCATTTGTGATCATGGAATAAGCAATGCACACGCAAACACCAGTGATGTAGCATGCAAGGTGGACATACCCTAAAGGCCTAAATTCGAGTTATTTATTTACAAAAGCATTTTGAAGTTAAACTGATATCCGGATTGAGCCATCGAAAAAATGAGAATATGATAGACATTAGGATCTTAACAGGCTAAAGGATGTGGTTAGAAAATCACGTCTAAACTTGGTGAACCATTAAAATCTTTAATGGCACTTCAAATAACTCTCCTAAGTTTTCTTATTTCTCCATGCCATAAATGAGTTCCCAAGTGCTTGATTGAAACTGTTACATAGAAATGGTAAATTTTAAATACAAAAAGGGGTAAACTGAATCTTTACCGAGCACCCTTAGCTAGAGCATCCGATGCAGGCTGTGGTCTCCCACACTCCATGTACAACTCAGATGCTCTTCTATAAAAGTCAGTGACTTCATTCCAGTAGCCTAGTTCTTTTGCTAGAGCAGCAGAAGACTCCATGTGTTTAGCAGCATCCCAAGGTCTGATTTTCTCATTAAGAAAATAACTAAATGCAAATTCATGCACATTAAAACCAAAAAATATTAATACTTCATGAATCACTTGTAGACAAAAGTCAACTAGAACAAGGATACGAAGAGAGCATCTCTTGTCCTTTGGAAGCCTTCTCAAATGCTTCTTTTGCTTTCTCGTTTTTCTTGGCGACCCTAAACAAATTAGCTATAACAAAACAATTGTTAGTAAAAATAAAAATAAAAAACACCATAATCCAAACTAAGAAATGAATCACCTAATCTCAATCCACAAACACCTAATCTCAATCACTAACCAGCTTCTTCATACAAAAGAGTGGCATTTCTCCAATCGGCACTCCATCTTGTAAGACTCAGTTTAGTTCTAACAGAAAGAAAAAAAAAAAGAAAATTAAAACAACTAAAATTACTCCAACCCAAGAAATGAGTCACCTTCAAATTTTCGTAACATTGAAGAATCTCAAATACCCAACATTCTCTCTCAAAAGATTAGCAAAATCACCAAAATATTCAAATGGGCAGAATGGAATTCACATTAACAATCAACACATTTGAGCTTTTCCTGTCCAAATAAAAAAAAATCAAAGTTCGTTTTTCATTTCTCAGTAATGTGCGACTTCAAAAATCCATTCTTTAATGCAATATCTAAGAACGGCAAATCAAGTAACATCATCAATACTAAATCATTGAGAACCATGAAAAACACAGATTGGATCTTTTCACGTAGAGAGAAAGAGGGAAGAGAGGGAGCTAACAGTTTATCGGCCTTGGAAATTAGCTTATCGGGATCGGAAATGGGCATGATGGTGGTGGTGGTAGACTCGTTTTCTCCGTTATTCTCCTCTCTTTTTTCCTGACGTATATGTATGAGCACACAGACAGGTAAAGCAAACCAAGTAAGCAGCCTCGCTGGATTTTGCTTTCTTTATGCTATTTTTTATATTGTTTTTTATCAATACCCTATTATTACTAAATATTTTTCGAAAAACATTCCCTTTTGTAGTTAAAAATAGTTTATAAATCTACCAATTTTTATTTTTTATAAAATATAATTATTTTTTAAAATATATATTATCATAATATTAAATATGAAGTTACTAGCTGTAGATGAGCAATCAGAGAGATTTCTTTTAAATGATATTTTCCTTTTGTAGTTAAAAATAGTTTATAGATTTAATTATTTTTAGTATATATGACCATCATATTAAACATGTACTTGCTAGCTTGAGGTGTGCAATTTTTTTTTTTTAAAAAATAGATAGATCTATCTTTATACAATATACTTCAATTTGACATTACGTTTCAAAAGTGTTTTTGAAAAGAAATGAAATTTTATTTATTTATTTATTTTAAACTAATTTTTTTAATATGTTTAGATCATTTTGATGTGTAATGTCAAAAATAATTTTTAAAAAATAAAATAAAATATCATTTTGATATATTTCTGAATTAAAAACGTTTTTAAAAACAACCTTAATCACACTTCCAAACAGACTCATGTTAAAAATAATGAGTTTTAAAATATTGTTTCAAAAAACATTTCTATTCATTGAAAATATATTATTTCTTATTTTAAATTGAAGCGTTTAAACTAAAAAAAACATATTATTTCATGTTAGAAAAACAAAATCAACCAATAAGAACAAAAGAATGGTGAGCTCATGTTTATAATCTTTTGTCTTCAATATTAAAACTTGTTTTTGGCTCCTAAAATTAATAAATTAATTTTATTAACTATTATAGCAGCAGGTTAGGCTCTGCCATGTTTAAAGGCTCATAATAGAAACTGGAATGTATGGTTGAAATAGCAATTGCATAAACTAGACTGCAGAAATCGGCTAAGAAAGTGTAGAAAGTTCGATTACTTCGCTCGAAATTGGAGTTCATTTTTGAGCTATATGCCTGTTTGGGAGTGTGATTCGGTAGCTTTTCAAAATACTTTTCGTGTCAAAATATATCAAAATGATATTTTTTTTATTTTTTAAAAATTATTTTTGATATCAGCACATCAAAATGATCTAAAAACATCAAAACATATTCATTTAAAATAAAGAGAAAAAAAAATTAAATTTTTAACAAACACCAGTTACAACGCAATCCCAAACAGTCCTATTGCTTTTCTCCACCCAGTCGTCCTTCACAGGAAAGGCCAAGTTTTGATTTGACTTGAAAGATGATTAGTTGTTCAAACTCATCGACGAGCCCTGCAATTCCAGCTCAAATAAGGTGGAACGAACAGAGCTTTGCGATTCCTTTAAGCTTTGTCAATGCCAGGACTGGAGTGGTTTAAGGCGGGGTTGTCAGTTTATACCAATTAAAAAAAAAATTATATCATTTTTATCTCAATTTAAATTTTGATTTATTTTGGATTTTTCAGTCAAATATCGGCTGAAACATTCAGTTTCGTTCCGCATGTTTTGTTTCAGATAAATAGTTTTTTTTTAAATAATGAATAATTTCAATCATATCTTTTAATCCGACCATTAGATTGAGATTAAATTTTACGACAAGTTTCTTGACATATTTATATATATTATATTAAAATTTCAGAGCAATCAAATAATATAATGATCTTATGATATTAATGATGATATTCTCGTAAGGATCTGAGCTTATAAAATATAATAATATTACGAGAATCTCATCATGTCAACGGACGATCTCCCTGGGTTCTAGGTGGTGCTTTGGAGAATTAGATGGCATCTTTCAGTTCATGAGCCTCTCGTCCTAGAAATCACCAATTAACGCAGCAAGGAACGCTTTATGTGGCTGACAATATGTTAAAGATTCCAAACTTAGCAAACTGTGACCATATTGTTTCAGGACTTGTCTGATTTTTTCCTAATTAATTCATGTTAGAAACATTTAACACAAAACTTGACTCAACTAAATCAAGTTAGTGCTTGTTTGGGTATGATTGTATTTGTTTTTTAAAATGATTTTCCTTTAAAAATATATTAAAATGATGATTTTTATTTTTTTTAAATCATTTTTGAAACCAACATATCAAAATAATTTGAAAACACCAAAAAAATTAATTTAAAATAAAAAATAAAAATAAAATTTTTATTTTTTTCTTCAAAAATACTTTCTAAAAGCATTCCCCAATCATAAGTGTAGAATCTCCACACAAACCATGAACTCTAACCACCATGCACCCATACAACAACCAATGCTCTCATTTTTCCTCCCATAAAACACCATTTTGAGTTCCAACTTTTTCACCACCACTTTCAAACCCCATTTGACCACTTAATTTGCTTGTTGATCGATCTAACAATGGCTTCCAAACTTAGTCTCTTGCTTGGATCCCTTGCTTTCTTGCTACTTTGCAGCTCCCATTACTGCTCAGCCTCTGGCAGGTTACTAAATCCAGAGAAGCCAACCTCCATAGAATTTGGAATTGACACAGCTTGCCTTCTAAAGCCAACTTTTCCATTGCCTGAAAATCAAGAGACACAAACACCTCCAGGCTCCACTCTACCAGCACTTCTGATGCCACTTCAACAGCCGACAATGACACCACCTCCACCTGCTTCTTTTCCTCCTGGCCAAGATGAGGCCAATTTGACTCCAGCTTTCCCATTTTCTCACTTGCCTTCTCTACCCAAATTCCCTCACTTTCCATTTATTCCTGCACTCCCCTCTGTTCCTTTGGCTCCACAGTTTGTGGATTCAGGCTTTACTTCACCAGGGATTGGAGATGGAGGTAGCCCATGAAGCTCGCATTTGTTTTCCAAGTGTCTTGCACATGTAATAGAACTAGCCAGTTTACAGAACAGCTATATCATCTGGTGTTTTTAGTAGGTTGGTCTTGTATCTGGTTTCCTTTTCCATATAAATAATATGGGATTATACCATTGTTGTTAATTAGTGAAAATTAATGATACCATGATTAATGCGAATGCCTTATATTTCCACGAACATTCATCAAAATAACCCCATCAACGGTCACACAGATTATGATTGGAGGATTAAGGAAAACACAGTAATAATTAGATATAAAAAAAAGTTAAGGAAAGAAAACACAGAAGAAGGAGAGACAGGAGCAAAACATGTCCCTTACATTTGACTTAGTACAATCACAAACTCGCAACTTATTGTTATGTAATTATTTATTTTTCCTCCCTTTCTTTTATCTGGTTCTTTAAGAGATCACAGGGAAAAAAACTTATCATCCTGGAGGAGATTGGGGAAAAGGGAAATCAGGAAGGGAGGAATATTAGGAATGCCAAATGGAGGTGGAATCGGAAATGGAGGAAATGGGAGTGGTAGGTTTAGAAATGGTGGCCAGTTCTTCATCTCTCCTCAACCCATCTTGGCATTGATTTTATCGACCTTGCTACGCTTATCATTTTCCTCAAGTTGGCGAGCATTAATCTGTGGCGCAAGACCAGTGATTAACAGAAGCAACCCTAACAAGAATATAGGGTTCAAGACCACTTTTGAGTTTTTCTGTAGCCATGACTAGGCAAAGTTTTCATGTCTAGCTCTCACCCTTGAGAATTCATATATATACTGAGTTGCAAGTCACATAATGAGTTAGCGCTCCTTAATCTCTATCTCTTTGTTTGAGTAAAATCTTGTTGAAACTCAAAACCTCTTGATCGTTGTGCCAGTAAGAGGAAGAGTCATAGAGGGGAGAGCAAAGGACTACAGAAATTAAATGCGGCTGAAAGAATTGGAAAGTGCCAAGAAACATAGATTCATTGATCTTTCTGCCAAAACTTCATACATTCATGGCATCATTGTACCTAAAAAATTAGAAGCAAAAATCTTTTGGAAGTGCATGTTCATGACAAGTAGATACTCTCCTGCATGAAACCATTGCATGTATCTATAAATATCACCAGAAGCTATTGTGGCCTACAATGGTCTTTTGCAGAATCTGAAGATTGATCCCACTAAATGGGCACACATGGCAAGTAATATTACAGGCAAGAAAATCACCAGACAAGTCTTCATGGTGCCGATCATTTTTCGGCCATTGTTTATGCATTTTCCATGTCTTTATGTAGCCTACCATTTAGCTTATCATTTTTGGTAAACTAGTGTGAAAAATATACTCCTTAGAGAAAGAAGCTCTTGCCTCATGTCTCCATCTCTGCTTCCTTAAATGTCCTCTTTTGAGAACTTATGAATCCTATTCCAGGTTGTCTACAGCTTTTCATGATGTGCACTATGTTATTCAATAGCATTTTGAATTTTTGATCATGTATTGTTGTCGAGAGGAAGAATATAGAAAAGGCCATTACTTGCAAAAATGCTGTCAAGATATCCCATAAGACATTCGATCACAAACTCTTAAATCCGGGAGACAAAATACAAAAAGGCAAAGAGAATTATTAATCAATCGTTGTATCTACATATGGAAAATGTTTTGACATTTACATGATAAAGAATGAATCAAAAATTTGTTATGACATCTCACAAGCAAAAGGGAATGATACAAAAAGCTAGGAAAGCAGATAGAAGAAGGCACCAGTTTCTCAATCCTCAGACGTTAGTTGTGGTATTGTACGAGGCTTTGACAATGACCGACAATGGAATGTTGAGAGCACGAACCTGTATTTCAAAAAGACCTATCATTCCATAGCTGGCAGAAGTATTCATTGTCATGTCAAAGTACACACCTGTCTTTCCCCATTGGCAATAGAGAAGCAGGTCGGAGCCACCTTGATGGCCACTTCATAAGGTGCACTCCCAGTCCTCAGACGTTAGTTGTGGTATTATATGTGACTTTGACAATGACTGACAATGGAATGTTGACAACATGACCCTTATCTCCAAAAAGCCCTATCCTTCCATAGCTGGCAGTAGAACTATTCATTTTTGCGTCAACAAACACACTCAAAACTTTCCTTTCCCCACTGGCAATACAGAAGCGGGTTGGCGCCACCTTTATGGTCACTCCATACGGCGCGCTCCAGCCAACTCTATATGTTTCATCTCCAGCAATGTTAGTCACTGATCTTTGGACTGTTTTAGACTGATATAGTTTAGCGATTGTGATGGAGGGGAGATTCAGGTCAATGCCATTGATGGTTGAGTTATAAGACAAACAATTTTGACCTGTGTAGTTCAATACCACAGGACTAGATCCATTAATTCCACAAAGAAATGACATATAGTCATCATAACCTGAAAAAACACCAAGTATGAAGTTAGAATGAGATGCATGAAGTTCACAAGTAAACTAATGGATCAGAGGTAGCAGATGCACAACTAAAAGCAAGATTCTCTCTTATAACAATTTAGGCAGAATTTGCAACATGAAACCTATCAAATCAATTGTAAGAAGTTGAGCTGCTTAAGGCATACCTTCTGTTTTTCAATTCTGGAAAGATAATATGAGACATGGATACGGGAAAGTTAAATTGATCATGCATTTGACAAATATAAAGAGTAGGCAACAAGAGCCTAGTCACATGGAGTAATTGCATTGATTACCAATCCGGGAGATGGCACTAATCCAGGACAATGTCCAGCCATATGGGTTTACTGGATTCTTTCTGAACAGCGGTTACAGCGCTGTATATAACACTCCCTCTCATGTGGGGACCTCCTCATCGCACACCTTAAATGAGGCCAACTCTATTTATGTGCACAAACATAAACTAATGCGCGGCCTCCACTTACACAATATGGTACCAGATAAAATTCAAGGACATAAAAGAGTTCGTGCTAGCTACATGAGTTTGAACATCCAAGAATTTTTTTTTTAATTCAAATGCGCCCGTAAACATAAAAAATGAACTAATTAAAATGAATATTAGAAATAGAAAAAATTATAAGGGAAAAGAAAAACTTGGATACTCAGGACAATTTAGGTGGATAAATATTTTCTATAAAGACTAGATAACATAGGTACCATTATCAGATTTGTGTGTACTAGAGTAACTCCAACATCCTAGGTAAATGAGTACATGTAAAAATTACTAAATAACTAGTGAAAGAGTTTGTATGATACATGCGGAAAAACTTACTTGAATCAAAAATCAAACCCGGATCCAGAGCTCCAGTTGCATTTACAAAACCACTTCCCATGTCGAATGGCGTAGCTGGAGACTGATTTATATCTGGGTTGGAATAAGCACGTTGAGCCATTATTGGCCCACCATTATTGTCATACAAAGAAGCTGTCGTGGATAGTGCAGAGGCAATTCCTGCAGGGCTGAAACTGGGAAACTTTTGCTTGATCAGCGCAGCAAGCCCGGCAATATGAGGAGCAGCCATACTTGTTCCAGACATCATTGCAAAGTTCTCACCTGGAGGGTTCGGTTGACAGAGTAAGACACTTTTACCACTTGTGTAAACCTTATAACATTAAATCACAATTGGACTATTCCTACTGTATTTATATACCTACCTTGAAATTCAACCGAGTCTGTGCCAAGTGAACTCCATGCAGCCCATATTAGGTTTCCAGGAGCTACCAAATTGGGTTTCAAAATGTCTGCATTATCGAGAAAACTGTCTTCTGGATCTGGTCCTCTAGCAGAGTAAAACATAACTTTGGGAGCAGAATTAGAGTAGTTTGCTTTTAGTCCACCTAAAATTCTTGCAACCGAACCAAATCTAGTAATTTGCTTCGTAGTTTCATTTCTCTCCAAAGAAGAATTGTAGTATTGGAGTAGAACCTGCCACAAGGATCATTCAAGACTAAGATTTCATACAAGTGACAATTTCTTTTGGAGGACAAGAAAAGAAATGTCATTTGTCAGCAAATGCTAAAACACATAACCTTCACCTTGGAATCATCTGGGGATGGAATTATGATCCCAGGCACTCTCATTGGAATTGGATTAAGCTGAAAGCCAATAACAAAAGGATCCATGTAGAACACAACACCAGCTGCACTGAGGTTTTTGGCTGTTGCTATAGCTTGTTTGATTGTGGAGAGTCCAAGCACAAAGCGAATTGAATAGCTACATATCAAGAGGTTTCCTTTGACCAAGTCCCGATTGAAGTTCCTGGAATCTTGACATTCACCCACATACATATCAGTAGCAACTGTTGTCTCGTTGTTCAAAGCGTGAAGTGCAGAAATGAGGGTCAACATGGTATTTTTATGTGTTCCAGCTGAAGGAAAACAATGTATATTATTAGACTCTATGTCAATGAAAAGTAGAAAACCATTCATTACCAAGAAAATTATAACATTGATTGTTGTTGTGGTTTCTACTCTTATTATGTTTGTTGCAAGTTCATCTTCAAGAGATTGCCTGGGAAGAGAAATTAAGACATGGAGCAATGATGATAAACTTACGAGCAAGCCCAACTCCATGAATGGTTACATTGTTGCCAAGTATTACAGAGTTACTGTAGGCTCTGTCATGAGAAGCTGCACCAACAGTAAAGATCCATGGACTGAAGGAAGACATGCTCTTAGGCGATGGTCCAGTATTGCCTGCTGCTTGAACAGCAAAAATGCCAGCCTTCACAGCTGAGAGCAATGCCATGTCTATGGGATTAAAAAATGTTGCAATACCAGGGGGACGCCTGTTGGGTGTGATTGATAAACTTAATACATCAACCCCATCCTGAGCTGCCTGCAAATACATAATGGGTGATAAACATTAATGAGATGACCATATGAAAAGATGCGTTTAGCAATGCAATCTCTAGAAATTGTCTCATTTTTCCTCTCTTCTATATTTTTGCAGAGCTGAGTGGTCCACTCATTCCCAACTAGTTGAAAAGGAACCTTCTCTAGCTTCTTGTTTAGAAAATCTGCTCTACTTGGAAAGACAGAACATTTTCCCAGGCAATTTGAACCTATAAAATCTGGCCAAAATGAGGCAAACAACATAGGCTGCCTTTGATTGGCTCAAAATTGTCTAGGCAAAGGCCAAATTCAGTCACAGTACATGAAAGAGTGCGGCACATTGATAAACAAAAGTGCATAAATTGATTAAATGCCCCAGGTAGTTACAACTTTCAAAGATCTTTCAGTTTTTGAAAAGTTGTGCAACAGAATCATTTGCAGAAAACAGACCAAGTGAAATATATGTACCTGGTCTATAGCAGCAACAACATCGGCAGCAAATCCTCCAAAACTCTTGTATAATGCCTTGTAAACAGCAACACTAGAAAAGATGAAGATGCAATTAATACAAAAGTAGCGTTACTGCAGGCAAAAAGTTAATGAAACAGATGCTTTCAATATATGCTTTTTAGCAAGGAATAATTATTTTTTTCCTATTGTTATTGCCATAATATACTGAAAAGGAACTCAGTAAGAAGCACTGCACTCTGATAAAAACAGGACCTACACATAATCATGGTACCTAGTGAATGCTATTTGTGGTTACTGATTTTATGCCTTTACTTTGACCACCAAGATTTAACATACAAGTGTGTTGATAGAAAAATAAATGACAATAATGATTAGCAATTACTGTGCACGAGGAGCCATCCCACTGGCATTTCCAAAATGATGCCCGGAAACTATAACTGGAATCCCATGGTTTCCTGCAGCAACAGAGGCTGTATGCCTGAGAGAAAAAGATAAGATTCATTAACCGCCTTTTAAGGAACCGGATGAATATCTTTACCGTGTTAAATAGCACGGAATCACAAGAAATGGAATTGAATGAAAAATTTGGGTATCATGCTTATAATGGAATAACAGGCACTGGTCAAATGAACATGAAATGCACACGCACTTACGTTCCATGGCCATCACCATCAAACGGTGAAGCATAGTCCTGACTTGAATTGAAAACTCCCCTGGTAATAGCTGATGCAGCAAAATGGCGAGCCCCGATGAGCTTCCTATTGCAGGAACCAGAAGGAAAATCCCGAGTAACCTCACAAATGCCCGAGAAGTGGCTAGGAACAGGATATGAGTTCAAAGATGAGTCATCAGAGAAGCTGGGATGACTTGGATCAATGCCTGTATCAATGAACCCGATCACGATTCCTTCACCAGCAGTTTCATATCCACCTGCTTTGGGCCAAGCTCCTTGTGGTAGACCCAAAAACTGTGGAGTATGTGTGGTTGCAGTTCTAAGAGAGAAATCCAAAGCCACATTTGCCACTTCTTTCCTCCTTGAAAGCTTGTTGGCCTAAGAAATTGACCAAAGTAGCCAAATTAAGAATTCCAATTTTTTTTCCCAACTAAGAACAGAAATTCCCATCACAAAAAATAAAGCTTGCAGGGCCTTTGTTTTGCTACATACAGAAATACATACAAGAAGCAACTATTTTATGATTTTACAGGTTTTGCTGCCTAGAACTATTACATAAAAAAAAATGATAGTAATACCACAGATGTATTAACCAGCACAATTATGGTGACATAATGATGACGAATGATGGTTTTGTACACACCTGTTCTGGGGTAACAAGAACAGCGAACCCATTAATCAAGTAGTGATAGCTGTACAGCTTCAGATATTTCTCCCCTCTCAACACCCTCCTCAATAATGAATCATGAACACGAGCAATGTACGAACTAGAACTCTGATTGGATCTGGAATCATTCCTAAAAACACATCACAGTCATTCAAAAAGATTATTAATTAATTACGTTTATCTCAACTTCTTCATCTTCTCCGAAAGGATTAAAGCACAAGGGAGAAACTGTTAAGGGAGAAGCATGGATTTCAAGCACAATCATTGATTCTGTTAGGTGAACTATGTACAAATGATTAAAAAAATGTAAAATCTAGTTAAGCACTCATTAATTCACTCTATATGATCCTATCTATTCCCATCATCAATAAATGGATGCGGTGGTCATTTCCTCGACTAGTAATGAGAGAAAGTCCAAGGGAAAAAAAATAAAACTGAAAGGGGAGAAAAATTAAGTCAAGCTTGGTAGATAAATCCTTATCCAACGAGGTATGAAACACACAAACTTGCACAATTTCCATAGAAACCCCACAGAAAGGAACAAGAGGACCCCATTAGACGAGATTGGTGTACAAACAACAAAAAGACAAACAAAATTACCTAAATTTTCTTCACTAAACAAGAAAACAAAATAAAAGTACAACATTTTAACAAAATACAGACCATAAAATGCAACCAATTTAACTAATCAAGACAAGCCAAACACTAAAATCAAAAGAAACACAAATGGAGCAAGAAATTTAGTACCTTGGGTTGTGATTTCGATTCCTAGGAACACCATGCTTGAAAACATTAGTATTCTTTCTTAGCTCTCCATAGTAATGAGAAGCAGGAGCTTGTTTAAGAGTAACAATGTAAACAGCTGTAGTTCCATTGTCTGAACCATCTTCAACTTGACACAAAGTGCCTGCTAATACCCCTAAACTAAGCACCATTACCACTAAATGCACCGTGTACATTCCTTCCATTTTGAACTTAAACTAAAAAAGATTTAAAAAAATCCAAAACACAACAAGATGAACACAGAAACAACAAAAGCTCAACTCTTTAACAGCACATGATGTGCATTACTTTTCAAGAACCAAACTTTACTTCAAGAAACTAATGAAACCCCACAGAAGTAAAAACCCTGATGTGGAATAATTTGGACACAGCTATGAAGAAGTGGAAGTAGAGAGAAACCCCATTGAGCTAATACCAGTGAAGTTAAGTAAGGGTGAAATGTGCAGAGAAGAAAGAAGAGAAAGTACCCTTTTGTTAACTTTCGAGATAGAGAGAGTGTGAAGTCTAATAACGGAATAAATATAGTATAGAAAAAGAAGCTGCTGTTCAGGCTTTTCTTGGGGACTGCGAATATGAACGTTTTTTTAATAAAAAGTTGGAAAATATTGGATCGACGATGAACTGTTTCTTTTGTTTTTTTCTTCTTTTTTGGACTTTCTGTGTTCTTTGCTGTCCTTCTGATGGGTAGGAATTTATTTCTTGATTTTCTATACATTATTGGTCAAACTTTTAAATCTATGCTTGAATTTTAATATAGTTTGGTTGATATTTATTATTTGGTATTGTGATTCATTTTTATTTTTAAAAATATTTTTTATTTAAAAAATATTATAAAAAAAATACTATAAAAATATTAATCTAATATCTTTTTAAATAAAATGTATATAAAATCAGAAGCTACCATGCCTCTAAACACTCATTACAATCAATTCTCAAATTTAATTATAGTATTAAATTTTAATTTAATTGATAATCTAATTCATATATTTTAAATAAATAAGAATTAGTTTATTTTTTATATAAGCCTTTCTTATTTTCATATATTTTAAATAAACAAATTTAGTTCATTTTTTTATATTAGTCTCATCACATTCATCTTATTTAAAAAAAAATCATCTTTCAGAAAAAAAGATGTGTAGATTACTATTTTGAAAACTCGTTATCATTAATTTTTAGTATACTAAGTTCTTGTTTGGCACTATGTTTTCAAAATATTTTAAAAAAAATTAAAAACAAAAAAAATATTTTTACTTTAAATTAATTTTTTATATATTTTTAGATTATTTTCATATATTGATGTCAAGAATATTTTTTAAAAAATAAAATAAAAATTCATTTTGATACATTTCTAAATAAAAAGCACTTTAAAAAACAACTCGACCACGCTCCCAAGTAGACACTAAATCAAAAACGTTGGTCTCTCATTTATATTTGTATTGATTTTACAAATTAAATTCCATTTGAAATTAACTTTTAAAATGATTTCAAGCATAAAATTCTATTAAAACCTTTTAATTGAATTTAATTTAGAAAGTGCGAAATTCTATAATTGCAAAATTATTTAAAAAAAAAAAACATCACCTATTCTATAAAAAGATTCATGAAAATTGCATGTAGTTCTTGTAAAAAAAAAAAGCAAGGTAAAAGTGTACAAAAAGTTTATAGCATAGTAAAAATATTCAAACGGTCAACATCTTAAATTGAAATAGCTAATGAATTTGTAGTTTAGTAACGGATTCATGTACTTATTTCTACTTTGTATTAAAGAATTCCAAATTTAATTATATGATAATTTCTAAGCATTTTTTAGCATCTAGCTTTACACAAAATTTATATGAAGGATGATTTGGAAAAGAGCTTGTATTATTACATGTTATTGATCAATATTTTTTTATTAAAAATAATTTTGTTTTAATTTTTTTTGTTTTTTTGTGGTGCCTTGTCGAGTTTGGATCCAATTTTATCTAATTAATTAAATCACGACTAAGTTAATCAATTTGAAGAAATGATGTAAAGAATATAAGAAAAAAGTTATTTTAATATATTTTAAAAAAACATTTGAAAATACCAATCACATAATAAATCTAAAAGTACATGATGTTATGACTAGATGAAAAATGCCATGTACGGACTATGGGAGGATTTTTGAGAGCAGAAAATGGGGGGAGAAATAGAGAAAGTAATTGTTTGACACTGTATTTCAAAAATATTTTTGAAAAAAATATAAAAATTTATTTTCATTTTAAATTATTTTTTTATATTATTAGATCATTTTAACGTTGATATCAAAAGTGATTTTTAAAAAATAAAAAAATATTATTTTAAATAAAAAATATTTTCAAAAATAACTGCAACTACACTATCAAACAGTAAGAAACGAGGAAACATGGGGAAAGGTGGGGCATGTATAAAAATGATAGTAGATGCAAGGACCAGCTTTCAATTTTTGGCTTTTTTCTTTGTGGGTGACCATTACTCCCAACGTTCCAATTTCACAAGTTTTTGTCCTTTGCCTTTGCCCGTGACACCCCTTTGTATCCATTCACATATCGGTAACTATGCTTTCATGCATAGGGAAAGAAAAGAATAAGCCATATTTAGTCCATGTAGATTTATAAATATTTCACTTTGGTCCCTATAAATCAAAATCTTCCAAAACTAATTCTATTGTTTACCAAAAGTTTCAGCATGATCATAAATTTTTCGTCAAATACTTGATCATAGTTTATAAAATATATATGTTATTTTTTATATTTTTTTCTTGTAAGATATATTTTTAAAAAAAATATTGGATCACGAAAAAATATGTAGTTTATTTGTTATAAAATATTTTGTATTTATAGTTTTTGTATTTAAATATTTTATGGACATCAAATACTTGATCATAGTTTATAAAAATATATATGTTATTTTTTATTTTATTTTTCTTGTAAGATATATTTTAAAAAAAAATATTGGATCACGTAAAATATGTAGTTTATTTGTTATAAAATATTTTGTATTTATATTTTTTGTATTTAAATATTTTATGGACATCAAATACTTGATCATAGTTTATAAAAATATATATGTTATTTTTTATTTTATTTTTCTTGTAAGATATATTTTAAAAAAAATATTGGGTCACGTAAAATATAGTTTATTTGTTATAAAATATTTTGTATTTATAGTTTTTTTTAAATATTTCATGGAAATTAAATCACTCATAATATTATCTACCTATTTTAACTATTATCATCATTGTGGTGTCACTTCACCACCATTACCATCATCGCCATCTTTATCTCTACTATCATCTTCACTACTTTATTATTATAATGCATCATCACTATATTATCACCATATTATTTGCATAATTATCATTCATTTATTGTAAATTTGTGTTTTACATTTTTATTAATAAAATATTAGATAACATGTAAAATTAAATTTTATCAAATATTAATGGATGAAATTAAAAATTTTAATTTTAGAAAAAATACATGAGTTAACTAGGTTGACTTATTAAATCCACGACACATATAATGAGATTGTAATAACTTAATAAAAATTAAATCTAATATTAAAAGAACATTATTCTAAATAATGATTTGCGAGTAGGGTATAGTACAACATCTTCTCTTCTCTTTAGTTTTAGTAATTAATTTCACGCGAAACAAATGCCTCTCTGAACAACAAAAGACAAACAGAGAGGCATTTATTTCCCGTGAAATTAATTAAAACAAAAGACAACCTTCTCTCTTTTGTTTGGCGTGATGATAAAAAAAAATTAAGATCTATACAATAAATTTCAAATTCAAATCAAGATATGTATTTTTTGTAATAATCTAGAACAGTCGAGATTTTACTCGCTCACTTGAATCTATAAAGTGTGTTTTCAGTTAAACAATAATGTGTTTTAGAGAATATTCAATCTATGTCTAATATAGCGATTGAAATACTGATTGAAGTTATTTTTTAGAGTATTTTTTATTTAAAAATATATTTTAAATTTTTCAAAAATTATTTTTCATATTATCTCATTAAAATATATAAAAAAACTAAAAAAACTAATTTTCCTCTAATTTTTTCTCAAAAACAATAATGACAGACAAACACTTACTATCATTCACAGATGTGATTTGAGTGTTAAGAGAACAGTACGTTCTTTATAATATTAAAAAATAGTTAATAGAGAGAGAGGAATGGTGGAAATATTTATGATAATAAATGAATAAATAAATAATCATTGTGAAAGAATTGAGAGATCCTTCCTTCCTCCATTGGCAGGCAAGCAGGCGATGAATAGCCTGTTCGAGAGTGTAATTGCAGTAATTTTTTAAAATGTTTATCGTGTTAAAATATATTAAAATAATTTTTATTTATTTTTTAAAAATTATTTTTAAAATCAGCATATCAAAATGATCTAAAAACATCAAACTATCAGTTTTTAAAATAAAAAAAAAACAATTTTAAATTTCAACCAAAAACCAGGAGAATCACAATGCTAAACCGGCACGAAGACTCTTTCTCGAAAGGGCACATGAGAGTGCAAAACATGGGATTGTGATATAGGATTCTAAATTCTACTTCCATGGAATCTCACTCACTCACTCACTCACTCACTCACTATTCTCTTAGTACTTTTTCTTTATTTATATGATCATAATTTTCAAGGTGGTGGGTCAGATTATGATGCCTTCATCTTCCACCATCGGAGACCATTCTGATAAAATAGAGTCGTTAAGGGTCCCTCTTGTGCTCCAAAGAACCCGATTCTCTACTCATGACGATCGCTTTCCCTTTGATTTCAATCAATTGCCCACCTCCATGTGAGTTGATGAGTAAAGGGTCGGCTTGACCATGCCATGTTTTCTGCGATAAAACCAAATTTACAAAATGCAAACCTTCTTTTCTTTTTTAAATCAATATTCCTAACCACTGAAATTTATCCCACATGGGATGTTTGACACTGCATTTCAAAAATGTTTTTTTATTTTAAATTAAATATTTTTGATGTTTTTAAATCATTTTGATGTACTGATATCAAAAATAATTTTTTAAAAAATAAAAAAATATTATGTTAATATATTCTTGAATAAAAAATACTTTCAAGATCAATCACAACCATACTCCAAACAAACACGTAATTTACTTGATATTTTTTTTTAATGGCCCATCATTGTGATTTGGCTTGGTGCTGTTTTGATGTGGTTAGTGGCCTTAAAAAGAGTAATAATTTGATTAATTAGAGTGTCCTTTTCCACAGCTTAATCACGAGTTATGAAAGTTATATGGTTCGATGTCATAGCCGTTGGACCTACGAGCTTGCTATTTGTGAATCTGTAGTGAGATTGGTTGGTGTCGTTACCGTTTATTTTTTGCGTTGGATGTATTCTAAAAATATATTTGGTTCGAAGAAATATTAAATTAATACTTTATAGTATTTTTGATAATTTTAATATGTTGATGTTAAAAATTTTAAAAATATTTTAATATATTTTCTAAAAAATAGTCGTTAAAAACACTATACTTTATAATACAAAACATACACAGTTATGGGGTCGAAAATGAAGACAAATCGTTAGAGTTGGAAGTTTGGAAAACAACTCTATTTGCCGTTGAGTTTTGAAAGTATTTTTGAAAAAACTAAATTTTTATATTTTTATTTTGTTTTTTTGAATTAAAAAAATGATATTTTTTAAATCATTTTCATGTGATGATATCAAAAATAAAAAAAAAATATTTTTAAATATTTCTAAAAAAAAAAACTTTCAAATGCGATTTCAACCGCATTTCCAAATAATTACCTGGCAATATTGGCATATTCCTTTGTAAGTTAGAAAGTGTTGGACAATATATAAATTATTTATAGGACAAAGTTTCATTGTATAAACTCTCTTTATCATCTCAAGTTTACCCGTCCTCAAGGAGCATGACGTGTTGACAAAAAACTAAAGATCTGCATAACAAGTTTTGAGTTCAAGTCATGATGTGTATCTGTTGTAAGAGCCTGGGACAACCGGAATTTTACTTGCTCATTTGGACTCATAAAATACATTTTTCAAGAGATGAAGTTTCCTCGAATCCCAAAAAAAATCTCAAGTTTACCCGATAACTCCCACTATTTATATCCACTATTTTTTTTTCTAAATTGTTTAATTTTTTTATGAACTTTATTTATTTTTAATTTCATTATTATAAGCTATCTTAACATGATTTTATATGTTTGGATTGTTTTTTGCATGTTCATGAATATTAGATGTGTCATAGAATATTATGACATTGAATTGAACTTTAATTCTATAAAATAGAATTTTCGGTTATTGTTAAGAAAATTGAAAAAATAAAAACCAAAATAATAATAAATAAAACAGCGCAGGTGATAATACACTTAGAGTGCGTTTGTTTTTGTGGTGCAACCGGAGGTTGGAAAAAAGTTGAGGTATTTAATGTTTAGTTAATTTTGAAAAACAAAAATTTGACATGGGACCCACCTATTTTACGGAAATGTTTTTCATAAAACTGTTTTTTTGAATCAAGCACTTTAAAAATTATTTTGAACCGTAACTAAAATGTTTTTCATAAAACTGTTTTTTTAAAACCTCAACTACAAAAATAAAAATAATATCAAACACACTTTTAATACAGTTTTGTTTATGCTGCATTATCAGCACTATTGTTTAAGGATTTGTGTTACTGCTATAATTTTGTCACTAGAATATAGATATTGTTTTCAATGGTGTTTGAGAGTGTGATTGTATTATTTTTAGAGGTGTTTTTTTTATTTAGAAATATATTAAAAATTATTTTTAACATATTTAAAAATACTAAAAATGATTTCATTTAAAACAAACAAAAATCATTTTTTTTTTCAAAAACATTCATTTTTTTCTTCTTCAAAAAACACCTTTAAACATTCTTTTTTTTTTCAAAAAACACCTTTGGAGTTCTTCCCTAACACTGGACGTATACCAAGATAGTTCTCAAGTGCGATAAAAGTTTGATCATCGACCAAAATTACTTCTCATTTATTTTTCACAAGCTCTGTATGGCACACTTGCACAGGTCTGTGAAAGAACATGCAGGAAAATTCTTACACATTTACTAATAATGAACTAAAGCTAGTCTGGGCAGGAAGATTTTGGAAGCTGTTGAGGATCAGATACGTTGTCTAGACACAAGTTGATATGTACAGAAAATTTCTATGGAGAATTGAGAATGGAAAACATATCCCTGCAAGAAACTGAACCCTAGATATAAAAATATTGTTAGCAGTTCATCGAGTCATGGTGGCTTGTTATGATAAGAACCTCCGATCTAGGCAGACATGGTGGCTTTGTTCTTCTACCCACGATTGTGTGGAGTAAATCGCATAGCATGCTCCTCCCCCTTGAGTTCAAGGGGAGGGCGCCTCAGCCATTTGATGACGCTGATATTATAGAAGACGAAGAAACAGTACTCATCGCAGACGTTGGGTGCCGCAAATCGCAAGACGAGGAGTCCATCACTCCAAGAGAAGGCGGCAATCAGTAATGTGGTTTGTAGAAGTTAAAGATATATGAGTTTGAGGCCTAAGATAACCATTTTGGGCTTGACAGTTTTTCTGGGTTTGTAGGCATTTCTGGGTTCAAGTTCTTGATGTTCATCCGAACGATGAACTTTTTGTTAGATTTAGATTTCATTTTGGTTAATTTTTTATTCCTTTGTACTTGTACTTCTGTTATTAGATAATCTAATGTTTTTATGCATCAATAACACCGATTTAAGAGTTTTAATTCTAGGGTTTCGACTTAGCATTGAAACTCATTTCTCCCAAATTACATAGTTTGATGAAAATCATAATCAATAAACCTATGATTATTGATATACACATGATTTCAACCATGCCCTTACCTTTTTTTGTTTAAAGATTACTGTGATATAACTTTTTATGTTGTTAGAACTGAAGACAAATCTTATTCGTGTTGTTCATGTCATTTGAGTTTGATCTTACTTGACTAATAAAAATTTAAGCTTTTGTGTTTTTATCAGGTTTAATCGATTTGTCTTTAGATTTGATTCTTTGATTTGTTTTCGAGTCAACCGATCAAGTTGGAAAACCACCAAATCCTTAAACCACTTTAAAACCACACAAATCAGCTTATCTCGGTGAGTTGTATTAAGAGTGCTAATAACTTTCATAACCACAATCATTCTTTTAATCATTACACCTACGAGATAGACCTCGATACTATTGCGTTGACCCTGCGACAATTGTTATCTCATTGAAAGAATTAGTTATATTTGAAAATATGATTGATATTATTTTTAAAAATATTTTTTTATTTAAAAATATATTAAAATAATATTTTTTTTATTTTTTTAAAATTATTTTTGACATCAATATATTAAAATAATCTAAAAATATTAAAAATTTTTAATTTAAAATAAAAATAAATTTTTTTAATTTTTTTCAAAAATATTTTCCGATCACAATCCCAATACCCCTTACAGATGGTCTTTTGTTCGTGATATGCTACCTTCAGTGTTGGAAATACCTTGAGAAAAACAAACACATCAATGAAATTATATATGATTTTTTTTGTCGGTGATGTATTAAACGAGTAAGTTTTTTTTATTTGGCATGCTTTGTCCGTACCTAATGGTAAATTCACAAACGAGTGAAGTGTTTGCTAGGCAGAGTAGACTATAAAACATTTTCGTATCTTTCCAGGAATGCTTTTAATTTCTTGTTTGTACCTCATAGTCTGTTATCACTTTACATATATTCTCTCCAACAAAAATGTTCTTTCATTTGATAATTTACATAGATTTATTGTTAATACATGGTGCTGGTTGCAGTTACTTTTAAGAATGATTTTCATTCAAAAATGCATCAAAATGATATATTTTTTTTTAAAAAAAAATTGACATCATCACATTAAAATAATCTAAAAACACTAATTTTTTTTTAATTTAAAAATAAAAATAAAAATAAAAATTTTAAATTTTTTCAAAACTATTTTAAAACACAGGTCAAACACCTATATAGTCTTCTTATAAATTGGCGAGATAGATGCGATGCCTTAGGAGTCCACTTTGTACCTCTCATTCTCAAATTATTTTAATTTTTCTCTTATATTAAAATTATAGTAATTAAATACAACATAATATAGGTATTTATGCCTTAGACTCCTTATCTAAATCATATTTTAATTTGAATTAGAAAAATATCGACTCAGTCAAATTTAATTGACATGACTAGTTAACATGTAATTCATCATACCAAATTTAATTTAAATTCAATTAGATTATATTTTTTTGGGGTGTTCCTTTGGTAACAAGATTAGCATTATAAGTTGACTTTGAATTCCACGGGCATTAATCCACTCGAATTTTAAATAATTTTGATGTGTTTATTTTAAAAATAAATTTTAAAAAATAAAAAAAATTGTAATTTATTTTTTTGACCGGTAACAATACAAACAAGCAAAGTTGTTAAATGAGAACCTAACAGCTATGCTGTACAGTAATAGTATTAGGTGCATGTTATTCAACTCAAGTCATTCAATGTCCCCTGATATATACTGGAATTATGATCGGAAAATATTTTTGAAAAAATATTTTTTTTAAATTAAAAGATTTTGGTGTTTCTAGATCATTTTGATGTGTTTATATCAAAAATAATTTTTTAAAAATAAAAAAATATCATTTTAATATATTTTTAAATAAAAATTATTTTTAAAAACAATCTCAACCACAATTTCAAACAGTTGAATAGTCATACAAGCTTGGCTGCTATCCAAGAGCTAGCTAACAGCGGGTGGCCTCATGATCAATGCAAGTTTCATCAAACCTAATATCTAGGTCATGGATTGTGTTTTTTCTAGCATCATGGATCCACAAACTTGGAGAGAGGTCAAAAAGATGGCCGTCCGATCATCGGAATTCTTGTCGGGAGACCCATCCATTGGCTAGCTCTTTGGGGATTTTCAAGGGTATATATATAGAGAGATACTCTTAGAATATGTGTTTGTCACTTAGTTTTAAAAATATTTTTGAAAAAATTTAAAATTTTTATTTTTAATTTAAAATTAAAAAATTTTGATTTCTTATGTTGATGTCAAAATAATTTTTTAAAAATATAAAAAATATTATTTTAATATATTTGTGAATAAAAACTCTATTTAATTATAGATAGATGAACATGAATGTAATTAGTAAAAACATGTTGGATTTGAAAATTGTATTAAATTTGTGTTTAGTACTATTGAATAGAACAAAAAATAATGAGATTTCAACTTATGAATGAGCAAAAATATAATATCATATAAAAAAAATATCTCGGTCTAATAATTTAAGTTATTAGATAAAAATCTATAATAAAAATTATTTTATTCTCTGATAATTTGTAATATATATAAACCAAATTGATATTATTATATTTATCAGCATGTTCAAGCATTTATATACAATTAAAAAAAGATAATAAAATATTTTTTAAAAATTATTTTTATATATGATGGGGGACTTGAGACCAAAATAAAGAAAGCTTGGTCTTTGTTTAGTTGGTGGACATTCAGCAGGTCCCCCCCCCCTCTAGACGAGGTATGAGGTGTCCGGCCTGGACTCATTTGTCAAATATCGAGTTTCTCATTTCATAAAAATAATAATAAAGTAAAATTATTTTAAAAAATCTAGAAAATCATTAGAGTTGTTTATAGAGTTATTGTTTGAAGATATTATCTCCTTGATCTCCTTGACTTTAAATAATGTTTTAAAAGACATAAATCACAAGTTATCTAAATATAATCTTTTTTTATTTTAAATAATATTTGACGGGATGAGTTGCTGCAAATCACAAGTCATCTAATTCTCTATTAAAAAATAAAAGACATACCTTACTATGCTTTTAAATTGATAAAATATCGATTTATATCATATCATTAATTTATGACAACTTTAGAAATTAGCTCAGTCAAGTTCTTATTCTATTTTTATAGGTTTAAAAATATAATCCATGTATTAATTTATAAAATATATTTTTATCATGTCATATTTAGTTAAATTATTTTACTTTATTTTCTGACTAATGGTTCCTAATATGTGCGGCATATCAAGTTTATAATATGTTGACCAAAATATAAATTATAATTATAATTGAGAGAGTATCTATTAATAATATTTTAGGAACAATGCTTTCATGCAATAAGAATCTAATAATTATAACAATTTTATAATTTTATTTGCAAAATATTTTTATCTCATAAATTTTATCTCTACTCTAGATTCATAAATTTAATATTATATGAATATTAAAGATAAATTAATTTTATATTAATAATATTATAATAATATCATATGTAACCAACCAATTAGTTACATGGCATATTAAACTACCACAAAAAGCTATTTAGGCAATAATAATAATAATAAAATAGTATGAAATTAACTAATTGTTGGATTAATTCCCAAAAAGTTTTGGTTGATTATTATACTTTTAATACAATTTTTGATATCGTCAAATATCTCTAATATTAATATATAAATTTCAAATCACATCTATTTAAGAAAAACAATATTGAAGAAATTATTATATAAAACCTAGGAAATTGGGTTGTTACATTAATACCCTTTTTTCATTTGTTTCCTATTTACTAACCACATAAATCATTAAATATAAAATAATATTTTTGAATTATTTGAACATATATAAGTACATTAGTAGCACTTTATGTTCATCAAATTATTAATTGAGATTCTTATTTTTTATAGGAGTTGTTTTGTTATTGTCTTCTATTACTTTGTACTTATTTAGAGAAAGTTATCCATATAATATTGTATTATTCCTCTTGCATGATTTATATAAAAAATATATTAAAATAAAGATTGTTAAAAACTTTTATTGATGCCTATATTGTTTATTAGTTTTATTCACATCATATAAAATTAAAAACAACTCTTTCAAATAAAAAGATTCACCCTGAATAAATGTTTTCTTTCATATAATTCACAACACTCACACACACACTTTCATACAATAGAAGTAGAATATTATAATAAATAATGAAATTCTTTATATATTTTTATATTATCTATTCTTGCAACAATGATGTGTAATTTCTGTCCTCAAGGGGCGTAATGTGGTGGTAAAGAATTTAAGATTTATCTTGCAGGTTTTAGATTCGAGATAGAACATGCTCATCTTGTAAGAATTTGGGACTTGCGGTGTTTTACTCGTTTAACACGGGTCTGCAAAGAAAACCTAAAAAGAAGTGAAGCTTCCTCAAATAAAAAAAAAATGTAATTTTCTTATATCAACTCATGATATGAAAAACATATTTCTAATTTCTAACTATGTAAGTAAATAAATAGATACAAATGTTTTTAATAGTTATTGTTTTTAAAGATATAATTATAACACACATATATACAAACTATTAAATACTTTTTGCTTATAGTTCTAAGCATTTATATATTTTAACATTCAACAAACTAATTTAGTTATAAATTATCAAGCTTTATATAAAACTATTAGATTTTTAAAAATAAATACTCTAATTTAATAAATACTAAAAAATATTCATAAACAATTCAAACAATCAATTAAAATTATAAAAAAAAACTTATTTAATAATTGAATAATACACGTGAGAACACAGTGCTCTTCTTTGATTTGCCTATATAATCTACCATTCCATCCTGCTTAACCTCAAATCTTCACAAATTAATTTCTCTAACAGCTATTGAAAACACTCGTCAGCATCAACAATCGTCATGGAACTAACACTTCTGTTGCTATCGCTAGCTCCATTGATCCTACTGCTTGTTATCAGAATCTTTTCTCTCAAGGACGCGTCCCACAGTGCCAAGAACCTGCCACCAGGGAGCCTGGGTTGGCCAATCTTTGGCGAAACACTGGAATTCTTGTTTGTTAAGCCTGAAAAGTTTGTGTTTGACAGGATGAAGAAGTACTCTTCCGATATCTTCAAGACCAGGATTCTTGGAGAGAAGACTGTTGTTATATGTGGTCCTGATGGACACAAATATCTCTTCTCCAATGAGCAGAAACTTTTCACTGCATTTCTACCTCATTCGATGCAGAAACTCTTTCTTTCCTATCAAGCTGCTGTTCCGATTGAAATTTCACGCGAAGCTGAATCTAAGATTATAAGTTCACCTGGGTTCTTGAAGCCTGAGGCTTTGGTCAGGTACCTGGGGAAAATGGACTCCATAACACAGCAGCAAATGCAAACTTATTGGGAAGGCAAAGATGAAGTCAAGGCCTTTCCTTTGGCTAAGACACTGACTCTGTCTCTTGCCTGTCGCTTTTTCCTGGGCTCTGATGATCCTGAACGTATAGCTAGGCTTGTCAGCAATTTTGATGATGTAACCCTAGGGATGCATTCCATTCCTCTAAGTTTCCCTGGAACAACTTTTTACAGGGCTACCAAGGCTGCAGCTGCAATCTGCAAGGAGCTACGAATAGTCATCAGTGAGAAAAGAGTCAGGATGGCCGAAGGAGAACAGGCGCAGGATATACTATGCCATACGATCTTGGCCACGGACCCTTCAGGCAAACACATGACAGAAGCTGAAATTGCGGGCAAGATTATGGGTCTTCTAGTTGCAGGATATAGCCAAGTGGCTACTGCTATGACTTTCTTTATGAAATATGTTGGACAGAGGCCTGACATTTATGCTAAGATCCTAACTGGTAAATAAGTCATTCTCTTCCATTTTGAGTACCTATATATATGTGTGTGGTGTTCATGTTGATTGGGCTCATCAATAGCCTTTCATCTTGAAATCCAGAGCAAACAGAGGTTGCGACAGCTAAAAAGGCAGGGGAGCTACTAGACTGGGATGACATTCAGAAGATGAAGTACTCATGGAATGTAATCTATGAAGTGATGAGGCTCACACCCCCAATCCAGGGAGCTTTCAGAGAGGCCCTGACTGATTTTACCTATGCAGGATACACAATTCCAAAGGGATGGAAAGTATGCAATCTTTCCTTTTCTTTTCTTCTTTTCTCAAGTTTCACGATTGTCTAGTCTCCAAAATTAAAGTTGCTTTTTAAACCATACTTTTAGTGACTTGAGATTCACTTTACATTTGTAGATATACTGGACAGTCAGTTCAACAAACAAGAATCCAAACTACTTCCCAGATCCTGAAAATCTTGACCCATCTAGATATGATGATGGAAAGGCCCTTCCTCCGTTCACATTTGTGCCTTTTGGAGCTGGACCTAGAATGTGCCCTGGAAAAGAGTATGCTCGAATAGCAATTCTGACTTTTGTTCACAATGTCGTGAAGAGGTTTAAGTGGGAGGTCGTATTTCCTGAAGAAAAGATCGGAGGTGATATGATGCCAATTCCTGAAAAGGGACTTCCAATTCGCCTTCAATCACACTAATGCTGAAAGGCTAGCTTTACTTAGATGTGGTTGAGGATAACCCAGTAAAAGCTTCATGATGCATATCATATCATATCATATCATATCATATCATATCAATTACAATAAGTTTTTATCAGTAAAATATGTTTTTTTAATGTTAAATTTATACTTTAATCAAATTAAAATAATCATAAATTAATACAGATAACTCGAGATTAATCATATTAATATCAAAACTAGTTTCAATTAGACCTTATAATCATATCAATATCAAAACTAGTTTCAATTAAAATCAGTCCCGATTAGACCTTGAATTGTAGGTTTGTGGAATCAACCGGCTACACACGGCAGGATTTAATAAATGTGATTTTACCGACCACCTTTCCTTATTGTCAAATTAATGTTACTTTCCACCTCTTGGTCAATGTCATCTTGTCACTTGTAATTCATAGCTAGAACACTTCTGTTAGTTTCATTGTTTGATTCTTCCCCCTCGTATGGTATATGTACGGTAGTCAGCAAAAACTTAAGCAAAGTTTTCTTGAACAATTATTTTGCTAGTGTTTTCATCAATGGTTGGAGATATGAAAACAGGGGCTAACCATACTGCTCGACACTAGCAGAGCAAAGTGAATAAAAAAATTCACTATTCCAACTACACACCAAATATCCAAAAATATCATTTCAAGTTTCAATTTAGTCCAGGCCAGAAATGGTCAATCATTTACACAGCATTAATGCAGCTACATGTCGTTTGAACCCATAATTGAGACCAAATATATGGTTGACTAATTCGGTTATTGAAGACCTGTACTGCCCAGGTTTTTTGTTATAATGATAATTTATGCTAATATAACTTTTCCTATTGATAAGGCATCGTCTTGCTAGAATAACATATTACATTACAATTACAAAGAAAGCTAAAACAAAACATAAAAGTGTTGTTCATTCATACCCAATTGAACTGTTGATTGTAATAGTAAGGCACCAATTAATTTAGGCTCTTTTTCCCGGTTTTGGCTCCACTTTAAATGGCAGCATGGCAACAACAATTAATTTAGATTTTTCTTTCTATTTTTGGCTCGATTTTAGATGGTGACAACAATTGATTTGTAGCTATCCCAGCTTGACTTGTGGGCTATAATAGTCCCATAAACCTAAAACAAAATGTAAAAGTGTTGTTCATTCACACCCAATTGAACTGTTGATTGTAATAGTAAGGTAGCAATTAATTTAGGCTATTCTTCCTAGTTTTGACTCCACTTTAGATGGCAGCATGCCAACAACAATTAATTTAGCATCAATTAATTTAGACTTTTCTTCCCATTTTTGGCTCGACTTCAGATGACAGTAGCAATTAATTTGTAACTTTCCCTGCTTGACCTGTGGGCTAATGCAATCCCATAAAGCTAAAACAAAACGTAGAAATGTTGTTCATTCACACCCAATTGAACTATTGATTGTAATAGTAAGACACCAATTAATTTTGGCTCTTCTTCCTGGTTTTGGCTCCACTTTAAATAGCAGCATGGCAACAACAATTAATTTAGACTTTTCTTTCTATTTTTGGCTCGATTTTAGATGGTGACAACAATTGATTTGTAGCTATCCCTGCTTGACTTGTGGGCTATAACAGTCCCGTAAAGCTAAAACAAAACGTAAAAGTATTGTTCATTCACACCCAATTGAACTGTTGATTGTAATAGTAAGGTAACAATTAATTTAGGCTATTCTTCCTAGTTTTGGCTCCACTTTAGATGGCAGCATGGCAGCAACAATTATTTTGGCAGCAATTAATTTAGACTTTTCTTCCCATTTTTGGCTCGACTTTAGATGACAGTAACAATTAATTTGTAGCTTTCTCTGCTTGACCTGTGGGCTAATGCAATCCCATAACAAATAATTTTCACTCTTCTACCTGTGTTTGACTCAATTTTCAGTGAAGGTAGCAAAATTCAATTCATACTTTTTCATTGCAAAATTGTCTCTTGCTGTTGATGATAATTGTTTCCATCAACTCAATTGCTTCCAACGCTGATTAATGCTTAGTTATTGTACTGTGCCAATAATTATTTCATGCGTTCATCACCGTTGATTTTATATTGGGATTGCAGTTAATTAAGGCATACATATTTTCATATTTGTTAACGACAAATTTAGCTGTGAAAAAATAGTAAAACCCTTTGTAGTAATGGTTGGCTAGCAACTATATTGAGGGCCAATTTGGCAGCAAACATTAAAATTTCTTATGCAATTTTTTCTCCCTTTATACGCGTCTGTTAGTGTAGAGAATGAAGAGAATGAGACAACCAACAAATCGACGACGCACTGCCTAGATAGGGAGGAAGGCTGCTGAAAAGGCATGTGACCTGTTGCCATCATATTTTGCAACCAACAAATAATGTGCCCTTCCATCTTTTACTGTCATCCATTGCCTGCGTATTTGAGTTCTTTGTCCATCTCTTCCTTTTATTTAATTACACAATTCCTAACTTCATTATTTCTTCTGCTAATGGCTTTGATCTTCATTTTGCTTAGTTGTGGCCCTTCAGGTTTGGTCTCCTGTGTTTGCTATGTTGTCTCTTTTCTTTTGGTTGCTTTGATTGCTTTTTAAATAAAATATTTGGCATGTTGTTCTGTTCAGCTATTCTTCAGGTGGTCTTCTCCTCTATCGAGTTGTTACTATTGTTACGGTTAGTTCGTTTTTGGGTGTTGTTGCTAATTATTTCTTATTGCTGTGCATTTTGCTGCTAGTCAAGTTCTGTTACCTGGCTAATTCATGTTGCAATCTCAGCTCCTTCTCTTCAATGCTGACTCTTTTCATTCTATTTGCTTCTTTCTTATTGGGTGCAGCTGAATTTTTTGCTCTTTGATCATTGTTTGCTTTTCTTTGTCCTTCTTTTGGTTCTTGCAATCGAGAGATAGTGTTGTTGTTAGCTTAGCAATGATAAAAAAATAGAGAGAGTTTGCTTCTAAATCAACACCATGCGAAAGATCAAATTAAAGATATAAATTTAATGATATTTTTACACTTATGTTGTATTTAGTATACTTAGCAAATCACCAACATTGAGTGTCCAAATAATGTAACATAACAAAAAAACAAATGTAGTGTTACAAAACCCACAAACCAAGAAATTAAACTATTATGGTATACTTGCAAGAAATTTATAACAAACTTTAGTTAGCCAAAATTGAAATCATGATGAAAATAAATGGATAATTGATGAAGCTCACAACTAAAATAATTTATTGCCTAATAAAAATATTCATAAAAAATCCAAAAACAATCAACTTAGATACACAAATCAAGAGCCGCTTTTATATTATGAAATCAAAATGCAATGATGAAAAAATATGCAATGTTTCATTCTAAATCAACACCATATAAATAATCAAATTAGAAATTTAATATTTTGATAAAAACTTTTATCTTGCTCACCCAAATATTTTTCCATTGCAATATAGTTAGCAAATAAAATTTTTAAGGTTATTAATGAAAAAAATATTTTTCATTTTATTAGCTCCATTTTTAGTTTTTTTACTAGTTGTGTCAGCCAAATAACAATTAATTTAGTTATCTCTTTGCCCTTTGATGCCTTTTCAAATTATATTTATATTTTTGGTTGGCTTTCATGCCTCATTTTCTCAATTTTGTTTGGTTCAAATGTTTGATTGGTACCTCATTTTGTCATTGCACGGTCTTGGCTTGCTCTGCGCCTCTTCTTATTGTCTTCGTCCACCACCCATTAACTATTGCTGCTGTAAGTGGTAAGTTTTCTTTGTTGTTGTGGTTGCTAAATTGTTTGTGAATGCCTGTTGCTAGGTGTTTTTGCTTCAATGCCCTTTGTTTCTCCCATTGTCTGCAAAATATTATGGTCATTGCCACAATCTCTCTTCCTTGATTGCTAATTTACGTTCCCTTTCGTGTATTGATTGGTAGGAACTTTGTTGGAAATTATATTTTGCTGTCTTCTTTTTCGTTTGCTATGCTGTTGTTTTTCGTGTATTGATTGGGAACAATTTTTGTTTTGATTTGCTGTTGCTGGCTTCTGTTGCTTCTTTCTTCTTACATGTTGAATGACTTGTTTGTTGGGTTGCTCAACAATTTCACTTTGTTATTCATGACTTTCTAGTTACTTTGAATGATTTGTCCAATTGACATGCCTGCTATATGATAGACATAAAAAATGTTGATTGTCTGTGTTTTTTTTGGAAAATTGTTGGTCGGTTCTATGTTGCTGCTTTCAATTGCCAATTGGATGGGTACTTTGTTTGGGTGACGAACAATTTCGGTTAGTTGTTGCACATTTCTCAGTTGCTTCTTAGATTTTTTTCAAATTGCTTTGCTGCTAGATGTTGTCAAGAGTGCCGTTGTCATAAAAAATGTTGATTGTTTGTGTTTTCTTGGGCAAAAATTGTTGGTTCGGTTTTATGTTGCTGCTTTCAATTTCTGACTTCAATTGTCGATTGTATGGATACTTTGTTAGGGTGGTAAACAATTTCAGTTTGTTGTTGCTGATTTCTCAGCTGTATTTTAGATTTTGTCAAGTTGCTTTGCTGCCATGCTGTCATCAAGAGTGTTGAATATGTGAACTTTTTAAACTAAATTGTTTATATTCTCTTTTTTAAACTTTTAAATGTTACTAAGACTCTTCCATTAATTCTTATCTTCATGGTTTCATTTTTGTAGTTCCTGTTGCAATTTCTATCAGTTTATTGATTCCTGTTTAGACACTTCTTGCGTTGATTTCAACTCCTTTATTTGAGATAAAGCTTAGTTAGGATTAAGGTTTAGCTTACTTAGGATTAAGGTTTACTTAAGTCATTAAGCTGGTATGTGCACATTTTTTGATGTCCACCATTAATGTATTTGTTTTTGTTGCTTTGTTATATGATGGAATCAAGAGCATTGGCTGCTTGAATGTAGTTTCTTACTTTGTCTTTGACTGTTGTCTTTATTGTTTTCTGATGTCAGTGTCACATATATTCCAATTAGTTGTCCTGCTGCTATTGCTACAATTTCATTGATGCCTCTTCATTTGTTTTCCTTATTCTTCGTAACACAGATCATTTAATCATTGCCACTTTCTGTTTTGTGATAGTTGTTTGTCGGCTATTTCGGTTGAGTTACTGCTTCGTTAACATTAAAGTTTGCTTAATTTAGAATGCTGTTGTACTGACAATTCTGTTAACTATAACACTAATTCTTTCATTTCTTTTACTTTGCTAATGAACTATCAGTTGCTGTTGATTTATTGTTGTTTATGTTGCTGCTTACAATCAAATATTGTTGTAATTGCTTTGCTTGTATGTGCACAATTTAATCACATTGGACATTGATGTCTATGTTAGTCTTGCTTTTCTACGTTCTATTATTGCCTTAACATATTTCTCAAACCTTTTTATCTTCCATTAAACACATTGGCTGATTAGACTTTGTTATGTTTTGTTACAATTTTCATGTTTTTTGTTTTGTTGCTGTCCTTTTTTGGTCCATTTATTCATTTGATGTTACATTAAATTTATTTATATTTAACAAGTTGCTTGAAATTATTATATACGATACGACCTGCAATGTTCTCAAATTGACATGCTTGGTGAGATTTGTGCTTTAGAATCCTTTGAAATTATCCTTACCAATGCTTTTTTATATTTGGTTTTTTTTCAAGCAGTTTTTGTTCCCCTTCTGTTGACAATTATTTAAAATTTCACTTCATTCAATAATTAGATCGTTGGAGTTTTTGTGCTCTTAGAATGTTTTTAAACCATAGTTTTTCTTTTGGTGGTTATATAGGCTTATAAAACATGGGAACCATGTTGCGATTGGGACCCAGAAATATATCACCATCCATTACTTGGACATGTTTGAAATTTGAATTTTTCATAGCAATGCTAAAAGAAATCTAATGAAAAATAGATGCATATATCAAGCACTGCTTTAACTTCAACGAATAGCAAAAGATAATAGATTAAATACGATGTTTTGTTCTAAATCATTTGCACATAAATTACCAAATTAGAGATATAATATTTGGCAATTTTGTCGCTTATGCGTTGTTTTTCTTATCTCACATTACAAACCACATCCAGTCTGTGTTGGGCTAGTGTAGCCTACCAATGAAAAAATTAAATATAAGAAAAAATTGTATCACAGTTGTAGATAATTAAATCATTCTAGTCGAACATATCTCAATGATTAATTCCGATTCTTGGATTAATTTATTACTTCATTACCGTATTAAAGAAGATTTAAAAAAAACAATGGCAAATACAAAATGGAGCTTTTTTTTTACGCTGGTTTGTTAGGCTTTATTATTTGCCTTTTCACATTTTGAATTGTTTTTTAGGTCTGGAATCAAAAAAAGCTCTTGCGTTGGTTAATAAAGCACTTTCCTATTGTTATTGATGCTTTGTCAGGTGCTCTAGCCTACTTTCTTATTGGATCACGACTATGAGTTCAAACTTGCTCTGGTTCCTTCACTGGTATGTGCAAACTTTAATGACATACAAGATTTTTTTGCTTTGTTTTTCCTGCTTTGTTATAGATTGTTATTTTCATCATAACTTTTGCGATTCAATTTTATGGTGTCATAAAAAAGTTGACTATCTAGACTTTGTTTATGACACTATTTCAACTATATTCTGTTCACTTCTAGTTACAATCATAATTATGTCTAAATTGTTGTTTGTGCTTTTTCCCGATTTATTATGCAATTAACAGTTTTGTTTTTCGGTGCTATCCTTTGATTTACTTCATGTAGAGTTGAAATACAAGTAACTTTACTATCATTAATTGAAATCGTCATTATAAAACAAGTCTAAAAAAACATTAGACTCACTATTCAAATAATTTATTGTTCTAAGTTCAAGATCCAAAAAAATTGCAATAATGTATTAGCAACATTGAAACAATTAATGCAATTTTTCTAGAGAAAAACCATGAAAAAATAAAAGCAAATTATTTGTAATTTGAAGAGCCATGTGTATATATAATAATCAATTTCCAGAATCTCGTAACGGTAGCAGCAACAGCAAAACAATAAACGCACAACAACCACAAAACAATTAACGCAATCTTGCAAGAATCATATAACATTAAAATAAAAGCAAAATATTTGGAATTTCAAGCCTCATGTATATATAGAACAATCATTTCAAAAAATCTCGCAAAGGCAGCAGTAACAATAAGAAATTAACGCAATAACAACAAAACAATTAATGAAATGTTGCTAGAATATATAACAGCAAGAAAAACCTATTGTTTGGAATCTAAAGTGTTGTGTGTGTGTGTGTGTGTGTGTAACAATCATTTAAAGAAGTTTGTAGCGACACAAAGTGAAGTGCTAAGAATTACAACTGTGAGGACAAAAAGAAGAGTAAATGGTGAGTTCCCTTGATACTGAATAGCCTTCACATTTTGACACGGATGAATGTGAAACATCTGGATGAACTTTTTTTTGATAAAGCCTTTGCGTCGTCGATTTCATGACAGAAAGGCTTCAAAATTGGCAGCCTCATCCTGCGCAGGCTTTTGACTGAACAAAGATTCTTAAATTTCCATAAGAGATATTCCTAATTGTAGTAGGGTGGATTTGCGGCCACACGAAGACAAAACTCATTAATTAAATATAAGGCTGTATTAATCAGACATAGATGTTGAATTATTTTTTGGGGAGTTGACAGTGGCATTGCATAACAATGATAAGGCGTTTTAGTAGCTTTAATTGCTGCAAATTCTAATTAGATGGCAGGCATGAACAATTGGAGTGACTCATTGATTTTTTATCTGAGCAGCAAGCATCATCAACATTCCGCGCAGAGCAAATGAGGTTGTAGCCACCCCCTCCATAGTGCTATGGGCACGGTTGAAAAACTGTTACTGGTAACGGGGAGAGAAGCAGGGAGCGAGAGAGAGAGAGATGATTTCAATGTTGGTCTTCGTTACTGGAAAATGATTTGCCGTCTCTATAACTGGTTTCCTTGCATTTTCGACATAATGAAAGAAGAGAGGGAAACACATTGTTGCTCAAAATGGTTAAATGCACAGCTGCAATGAAGGTTGTTTTGTCTTCATGCAACAGACGCCCATCAACATCTCGGTTAGCTGTTGGCAGTGTGAAGATGCAGTGCTCTTAGACGGGTAATGGGATAAATCCAACTGTTTTATTTGTTAGCATTTTTTTGCTTCTTTAGCTTTCAATTAAAAAGAGTAAAAAGTCTTCTGAAGGCAAATTTTCTTGGACGGGCAACAGATAGACATCTATCTTGGGCAGCTTTTGACAGTATTCAAGTACAATGTAATATGTGCGAAAATACAAGGAAATGTAATTTGAGATCAAGGCTGCACTGTTCCCGTCCACAGTGCATCGAGTGTGGGTGAATACTGCAGGCTTGATCTCATTTAGCTATTAGGATAATATAATTTCAAACAAAACAAATGCCTCTCTAACCAACCAAAGACAAGCAATAGTGTTTCTTAGTGAATATTCAAACTATGTCTAATCTAGGGATTGAAATCGTGGTTATGGTTATTTTTTTAGAGTTATTTTTTTAAATGTATTAAAATAATTTATATATTTTATTTTTCAAAAATTATTTTTAATATTAACATGTTAAAATATATAAAAACATAAAAAAATTAACTTAAAGCAAAAAAAATAATTTTGTTTATTTTTTCTCAAAAACACTATTAAAATGTAATGATAAAAAACACTTATTATCATTCATTAAGAGAGCATAAATAAACAGTACACTCTTTATAATATTAAATAGTTGATATATTTATTGTTATAATAAATAAATAATCATTGCGAGAGAATTGAGAGATCCTTCCTTCCTACATGGGCAGGCAGGCAGGCGATGAATACTCCTCTTTCTCGAAAGGGCACACTAGAGTGCAAAACATGGGGTGGATTTGGTATCTAAATTCTACCTCCATGGAATCTCACTCACTCACTATTCTCAGATGACTTTCTTTATTTATATGATCATAATTTTCAAGGTGGTGGGTCAGATTATGATGGCTTCATCTTCCACCATCGAGACCATTCTGATAAAAATAGAGTCGTTAAGGGTCCCTCTTGTCCTCCAAAGAACCCGATTCTCTACTCACGAGGATCGCTTTCTCTTTCCATGTGAGTTGATGAGAAAAGGCTCGGCTTGACCATGCCATGTTTTCTGCGATAAAACCAAATCTACAAAATGCAAACCTTCTTTTCTTTTTTCTTTTTTATTTTAAATTAATATTCTTAACCACTGAAATTTTTCATTTGTTTGACACCGTGTTTTAAAAATATTTTTTTTAAATAATTTTTTTACTTTAAATTAAATGTTTTTGGTGTTTTTAAATAATTTTGATGTGCTGATATCAAAAATTATTTTTAAAAAATTAAAAAAATATTATTTTAATATATTTTAAAATAAAATAACACTTTAAAAAATAACTTCAACTATCTATTTGCTTGATAAAGTTTTTTTTTTTTGTGGTAGTGGCCCATCATTGTGATTTGGCTTGGTGTTGTTTTGATGTGGTTAGTGGCCTTAAAAAGAGTAATAATTTGATTAATTAGAGTGTCCTTTTCCACAGCTTAATCACGAGTTATGAAAGTTATATGGTTCGATGTCATAGCCGTTGGACCTACGAGCTTGTTATTTGTGAATCTGTAGTGAGATTGGTGGTGTAGTTACCGTTTATTTTTTGTGTTACATGCATTTTAAAATATATTTGGTTTGAAGAAATATTAAATTAATACTTTATAATATTTTTAATAATTTTAATGTGTTGATCTTAAAAATAAAAAAATATTTATAAAATTCTTTTAATATATTTATTTCTAAAAATTAGTCGTTAAAAACACTACACCTTATAGTACAAAACATACATAGTGATGGGGTTGAAAATAAAGACAAATCGTTAGAGTTGGAAGTTGAAAAACGGCATGGAAATAAAAAATAAAGATCCATGACCACAATATGTCAAAGTAACTATCTTATCTAAGAAATGAAGTTGTTAGATAAGACCACAAAATATAATTTATATTATTCTGTAATATACCTCTTCAAGTACAGTTTTTTTAGACTTGAAACTTGCATATAGATCTGCACTGTCTTGTACTTGATTTCTATCAAAATAGAATGAGAGTTGTGAGATTCGAATTCATGACTGTTAGCTCAACAAGAATCTGATATCATGTTAATAAATCATCTCACTTAAAAATTCAAACTGTTAAATGAGACCACATAATATAATTTATATAATTCTACAATAAATAAATTATTTATAGGACAAAGTTTTATTGTAGAAACGTTGTTTATCATCTCAAGTTTATCTGATAACTTCCACTATTTATATCCACTATTTTTTTTCTAAATCCTTTAATTTTTTATGAACTTTATTTATTTTTAATTTCATTAGTTTAAATTATCTTGACATGATTTTATATGATGGATTTTTTTTGCATGTTCATGAATATTCGATGTGTCATAGAATATTATGACATTGAATTGAACTTTAATTTTATAAAATATTTTGTGCTCGATTGCGGTTAATTTTCAATATGTTTTTCACTTAGAAATATATTAAATAATTATTTTTTAATTTTTAAATATTATTTTAAACATCTATATATAAAACTAATCTAAAAAAAATACTAAAAACGATTTTCTTAAAAAAAATCTCTTTTTTTTTCGAAAAATATTTCAAAGTTATTTCCAAACACCCCCCTCGATCTGCTCAAGTGTAAGTGAAGCAGCATAGGCTGCCATCGCACTGGACGTATACCAAGATAGTTCTCAAGTGCGATAAAAGTTTAATCTTCGACCAAAATTACTTCTCATTGATTTTTCACAAGCTCTGTATGGCACACCTGCACAGGTATGTGAAACAACATATTTTAACACTCTAGACATTGTCAAATTTTCTAAACTATTCGTGGATAAATTAATGATCATATGTATTTATTGAGAAATTGTTCTAAATTGATATCTTAAGGGTGTCTTCAATTTCAAATTCTGACTGCTTAGCTCTTCCTCTCTTCCTCTTCCTCTTCCTCTTCCTCTTCCTCATCTCTTGAAGTGAATACTGGACTCACCCATGATATTTGTTGAAGTGATTTTCAAACTTTAGATCGCTAGATTATCTTTGATAGAAAATGTTATACTTTGATCCTGTTATATGTTATCTTAATCGAGATAATGAAGATGTAGATATTTGAGTATAACACTAACTATATTAAGATATTTAATTGACAAAGAAAGAATTCATCACTCTATGTGAATTATAAAAAATGTTCTATGTATTCTCAAATAATATTAATTGCGAAATTCTTAGACAAGGTGGAATGAAATTTGAAAAGAATTTCAAATTTTATTCAAATGATTAATGGTAATTATGTAGAAAATAAACATGATTTAATCAATTAAATTAAATTTCATGCTTTAATGTTAAATTAAAGTATTATTGATGAAAGAACATATTACATCGAGAAATCGGTCACCGAATGGTTAAGTCAAACCACTAATGACTTTTTTAATATTTGGTGATCATGATACATTGTTAAACAATGCACATGATATTGAAATATAAAATAATCAATTGTTGAATTAATAATAAATTAAATTGTTTAATGTATATAATTCTATTTAATTAGAACTATAATTAATATTTGGACGAATATATTAGGAACTTAATGGGTTATACACACAGTAAGAACCATAAGTCAGAAATTAATTTGGGATGATTTAATTAAGATGACTTGATTAAAATATATTTTAGAAATTAACAATTAGATTATAATTAAATAGGGATAATATTTCTAGACCTAGAAAAATCAAGTAAGGATTTGATTGAGTTAATTTCTAAAATTATCCTAAATTAATAAATAGATACTATTCAAGAGGCCAATCGATATTTTGTAAGTTTATTTTTGAGTGGTTGTCTGTTAAATAAAAAAAATAACCAAGTCACAAATTAAAGAAACTTATAAGATTTTTTAATGGTAGTTTGTATAGATTATTATTGAAGTCTAGATAATTAGATAACTAGTAGTTTGTGACCACCCATTTTTTAAAGAATTATTCAATCCAAAGAAGATCATATATTCAAGTTATACATCCTTAAACAACTCTTGATCTTTCTAATGAGATCCAAAGGACTTTTGAATAATTAAGTTTTATTGTTCTTACCACATGTTTATGTTTGGGAATCCTAACAATAATATAATAATCTTTGTTATTTTAATTTTTATTGACATTATATGTGAATTAAATTTAGTGTTGGATATACCGATGGAATGAAACAAGTTTTTTTGGCATGTTTTGTCCATCTAAGATCTAACCTAATTTTATAACTATGTTTTTGGGGGTGTTCCTTGGAAACGAATTTTAAACACTCTTTAGTGTATGTTCTTCTTATAGGTAGCAAGACAATTAACCACATATGATAAGCATTGGAAATTGACTTTGAATTCCATGAGTGAGATAGCAAGTAATGGAGATGAGCTAAACATTATCAATAATAAGGTAAATATAATAATGAGACGGGCATTAATCCACTCGAATTTTGAGTGGATTTTAACCTTCATCAAGACAATCTTTCACCCTCTTCGATCTATTAATATGATTATGGGGATGTTTGGGGTGCATTTTAAATGTGTTTTTTTTTTAAATGATTTTTAAATTATTTTGATATACTAATTTATTTCTAAGAGAAAAAAAATAAAAAAATAATCGTAAACACAATTCCAAACGCAGTTAGGTAAAGTTATCAATGCATCGTACCACCATTAAGCCCACAGCTTGCTCATGGTGCCGAATTAAACTCGCCCCACCTAAAGCCTAATCGGCACCCACTCTCATAATTAAATTATTATATTATACACTTGCAGGTTAATGAACAGTTTGTAAAAAAACAAAAACAAAATGTTAGTGCGTGGGAGTGTTAAATTAGCATTAAAAAAATTAGCTTGCTTATAGTGCCGAATTAAATTATTAAATTGTATGCTTATAATTTATGGATCAACTCATTCACATAGCAAATAAACCTAAATTCAGTACAAGTATTCTAATTTTAATAATGATGTGTAAGATGTTCTTATAAAAATATTTTTAAATTGAAAATATATAGGATAATATATATATATATATATAATTAACACATTAAAATAATAATTTGATATTTTCTTAAATGAAAAATAATAGCAAAAACTAGTTCATCTTAAAAGAGAGTGAATTCAGAAATCAACCCGCAACCATTCACAAAAAAATAGAATAGTTGTTAACTATGTAGTAAGAGTTTGAGACTTAGGAATTTGCTCCTTCTGTGATTATAGATTTGAATCATGTAGTTGATAATATGATGATCATTAGTAGCTTACATGATCGTTAATTTTAGAGCCTGTGAAATTAACCGAGATGCACGCAAGCTAACTCAGTCATTCACATTAATAAAAAAAAAGTGTAAATGTTTACTAATCTCTTAGTTGAACGTCATAAAGATCACAAAATGGGAAAGATCAACACTCACAATGAATCAACACACTAAAACACTGTAGTGATTGATATTTTTAGTTCTTAGGAACTAAACACAAGATCCATAAATATAATTTACTATAAAACTTTCAACTAAGAGATTATAAATATGAATATAATTAATAAAAACCTGCTGGGCTTGAAAATTGTAAAGTATTATTTTTAAATTTGTTTTTAGTTTTATTAAATAGAAGGAGAATAATAAGATTTTGAATTCGTGAATTAACAAAAATCTAATATTATATTAAAAAAATTATTCCAATTCAATTATTTAAATTATTTCAATAATTTCACTATAGTAATATTTGTTTACTGCTACGTTAATTAGCTTATTAGTAATAGGTGACATTCAGTACGGTTGCCCCCATCTAGCAGAGGTATGAGCTGTCATTTTAGGTTTACTGTTATCCTTAAGCTTTTTAGCAACTACTTTAAAAGGAAAAAGGAATTATCTAATTTTCTTTTAGATCTCTTTCACATTGGTGTTCGAATATAATGACAAACACTATAATCTAGAAGCTTGTCCGGCCTGGAATCATATGTCAAATATCGAGTTTCTGATTCCATATACATAATAATAATAAAATAAAATTACTTTAAAGTTTATAGAATATCATTAGAGTTGTTTGAGGATTTATTGTAGGGAGATGTAATCTCTTTTTACTTTAAATATTGTTTTAAAAGATGATTTATCGCAAATAAAAAATCGTCTAAATATAATCTCATTTGACTTTGAATAATATTTTAAAAAAAAATCGTCACAAATCACAAGTCGTCTAAATATAATCTTCTTTGACTTTGAATAATGTTTTAAAGGATGAGTTTTTGCAAATCACAAGTCATCTAATTTTCTAGTCTTCAATGATAATCTACACAAAACTTCTAGCGAGAAACATTTTAAATTTTTATTTACAGGAGAGGGATTGTTATGTGTAGAATGATAATTTTCTGTTCCGTAACTTATATAATTTTTGTGTCTAATAGACAACCACCTCAAAAAATAAAAGACATACCTTACTATTTATAGAGAATATAAAAATCTATAAATTGATAAAATATCAATTTGTACCATAAATAATATTCATATCTTAATTCATGATAACTTTAGAAATTAACTTAGTCAAGTTCTTATTTTATTTTTCTAGGTTTAAAAATACAATCTATGTATCAATTATATTCTAGTTTATAATTTGTAAAATATATATTAATCATGTCATATTTAAGTAAATCATTCTACTTTAGTTTCTGACTAAATGTTCCTAATATGTGCGATATAGTAAGTTTATAATATGTGGATTAAAATATAAATTATAATTATAAACAAGAGAGCATCGACTAAGAATATTTTAGGAACAATGTTTTGATGCAATAAGAATATAATAATTATAACATTTTATAATTTAACAAAAGTTGGATGAATTCCTATAAATTTTTGGTTGATTATTATACTTTTAATACACTTTTTGATACCATCAAATATCTTTAATACTAATATATAAATTTCACTTCACATCTATTTAAGAAAAAAATAATATTGAAGAAATTATTATATAAAACCTAGGAATAGGTTAATTGGGGTGTTACATTAACACCATTTTTTTTCATTTGTTTCCAATTTACTAACCACATAAACCCTTGAATTAAAAATAAACTTTTTGAATTATTTGAACATATATAAGTACATTACTAGCACTTTATTTTGCATATGAAAACTCTAAACACGCTTTAAGAAAAATCTAAGAAACCAATAATATTTAAATCTAAAAAAATAAAACTACATTCAAGTTCACTAAATTAGTAAATTAGATTTGTATTTTTTTAATGGACCTTTTTTTTTAGTTTTCTTACATTGAGTTTTTACTTCTTTGGAGAATAAAAATTTGTGTAATTTCTTTTAGTTGATTTAGATAGAAAAATATTTATTAAAATAAAGGTTTTTCCAAAAACAATATTTACTCAAAGAAATTATTAAAACCTAAAAAAGAGGCCAACCCATTTTTACATTAATTTCTATTTATTAACTACTTAAAACTCTACATAACATAAATTCAGCTTTTGAAATAACTCCTAACCTATATTGTATTTTACTAGCATTTTACTTTGCTTTTTAAAATTCCAAGTCAATAATATGAAAATATAAAAATAATAAAACTACATCTATGTTCATCAAATTACTAATTGAGATTCTTATTTTATATAGGAATTGTTTTGTTATTGTCTTCTATTACTTTGTACTTATTTGGAGAAATTTATCCATATTATATTGTATTATTCCTTTTGGATTATTTATACTAAAAATATATTAAAATAAAGATAGTTGAGACCTTTTATAGATTCCTATATTGTTTAAAAGCTTTATTCACATCATATATAATTAAAAACCACTCTTTTCAAGATTCACCTGAATAGATGTTTTGTTCATAAAATGCACAGCACAACACACTTTTTTACAGTAGAAGTACTCTAATTTAGTGCATGTTTGAGAGTGCAATTGCGGTAGCTTTTTAAAGTGCTTTTCATGCTGAAATACATCAAAATGATGTTTTTTTATTTTTTAAAAATCATTTTTGATATCAGCATATCAAAATGATCTAAAAACACCAAAATATATTCATTTAAAATGAAAAAAAAATTCAAATTTTCGGCAAACGCCGGTTGCAACGCACTCCCAAACTAGGTCTTAATAAATACTAAAAATACTCATAAATAATTCAAATAATGATTTAAAATTATAAAAAATATTATTTAATAATTGAATAATACACGTAGAACACATGCTAAGAAAAAAAATTAGTTTCTTAAAAATACTTTCAATAGTTTAATACTTTAGACTAGCACAGTGCTGTTCTTTGATTTGCCTTTATAGTCTACCACTCCATCCTTCCGAACCTCAAATATTCACAAATTAATTTCTCTCACAGCTATTGAAAACACTCGTTAGCATCAACAATCGTCATGGAACTAACACTTCTGTTGCTATCGCTAGCTCCATTGATCCTACTGCTTGTTGTCAGAATCTTTTCTCTCAAGGACGCGTCCCACAGTGCCAAGAACCTGCCACCAGGGAGCCTGGGCTGGCCAATCTTTGGCGAAACACTGGAATTCTTGTTTGGTAAGCCTGAAAAGTTTGTGTTTGACAGGATGAAGAAGTACTCTTCCGATATCTTCAAGACCAGGATTCTTGGAGAGAAAACTGTTGTCATATGTGGCCCTGATGGACACAAATATCTCTTCTCCAACGAGCAGAAACTTTTCACTGCATTTCGACCTCATTCGATGCGGAAGCTCTTTCGTTCCCATCAAGCTGCTGCTCCGATTGAAGTTTCACGCGAAGCTGTATCTAAGATTTTAAGATCACCTGGGTTCCTGAAGCCTGAGGCTTTGGTCAGGTACCTGGGGAAAATGGACTCCATAACACAGCAGCAAATGCAAACTTATTGGGAAGGAAAAGATGAAATCAAGGCCTTTCCTTTCGCCAAGACACTGACTCTGTCTCTTGCCTGTCGCTTTTTCTTGGGCTCTGATGATCCTGAACGTATAGCTAGGCTTGCCAGCAATTTTGATGATGTAACCCTAGGGATGCATTCCATCCCTTCAAGTTTCCCTGGAACAACTTTTTACAGGGCTAGCAAGGCTGCCGCTGCAATCCGCAAGGAGCTACGAAAAGTCATCGGTGAGAAAAGAGCTAGCATGGCCGGAGGAGCACAGGCGCAGGATATACTATGCCATATGATCTTGGCCACGGACGCTTCAGGCAAACACATGACAGAAGCTGAAATTGCGGGCAAGATTATGGGTCTTCTAGTTGCAGGATATAGTACAGTGGCTACTGCTATGACTTTCTTTATGAAATATGTTGGACAGAGGCCTGACATTTATGCTAAGATCCTAACTGGTAAATAAGTCATTCTCTTCCATTTTGAGTACCTATATATATGTGTGTGGTGTTCATGTTGATTGGGCTCATCAATAGCCTTTCATCTTGAAATCCAGAGCAAACAGAGGTTGCGACAGCTAAAAAGGCAGGGGAGCTACTAGACTGGGATGACATTCAGAAGATGAAGTACTCATGGAATGTAATCTATGAAGTGATGAGGCTCACACCCCCAATCCAGGGAGCTTTCAGAGAGGCCCTGACTGATTTTACCTATGCAGGATACACAATTCCAAAGGGATGGAAAGTATGCAATCTTTCCTTTTCTTTTCTTCTTTTCTCAAGTTTCACGATTGTCTAGTCTCCAAAATTAAAGTTGCTTTTTTAACCATACTTTTAGTGACTTTTGATTCACTTTACATTTGTAGATATACTGGACAGTCAGTACAGCAAACAAGAATCCAAAATACTTCCCAGATCCTGAAAATTTTGACCCATCTAGATATGATGATGGAAAGGCCTTTCCTCCGTTCACATTCGTGCCTTTTGGAGCTGGACCTGGAATGTGCCCTGGAAAAGAGTATGCTCGACTAGCAATTCTGACTTTTGTTCACAATGTCGTCAAGAGGTTTAAGTGGGAGGTCGTATTTCCTGAAGAAAAGATCGTAGGTGATATGATTCCAAGTCCTGAAAAGGGACTTCCAATTCGCATTCAATCACACTCATGCTGAAAGGCTAGCTTACTTGGATCTGGTTCGGGGTAACTCGGTAAATGTTCATGATACTATCATATCATATCAATTACAATAAGTTTTTTTTATCATTAAATGTGTTTTTTTAATGTTAAATTTATACTTTATCAGATTAAAATAATTATAAATTAGACTTTAGAATGTGGGTTTGTTGAATCAACCGGCTACACACGGCAGGATTTAATAAGTGTTATTTTACCTTCCACCTTCCGTTATTGTCAAATTAATGTAACTTTCCACCTATTGGTCAGTGTCATCTTGTCACTTGTAAGTCATAGCTAGAACATTTCTGTTAGTTTCTTTGTTTGATTCTTCCCCCTCGTATGGTATATGTACGGTAGTCAGAAAAAACTTGAGCAAAGTTTTCCTGAACAATTATTTTGCTAGTGTTTTCATCAATGGTTGGAGATATGAAAACAGGGGCCAACTAGCATGCAGGCTGCCTGACACTACCAGAACACTGCCCCAGGTTTTTTGGTCTAATGATCATTTATGCTAATATAACTTTTCCTCTTGATAACACATAATGTGCTAGAATAACACATAATGTGCTATAACATCAACCAAATCCTAAGCTAGAAATATATATAAGAGAGATGCGCAGTAGTTGAATTCACTTGAAAAGTTGAAATGAGAGTTCAGACAAAATCAACAAGAAACCTTCACTCCATAGCTTGAAATAACATTCTACAAAATCTGTTTCAGAACCTTCAAGGCATGAATAACCTGCAAGAGAAACAGGATCAGAGTGAATCATCTATGGCAAGCTTGTAATAGAGTGTAACTGGAATGCAATCTTACAATTGAGATATATAGACAATATTTGAGCATTTTAGCAAGTGATTTATATCTCCAAATAAATCTCCCTCGAGTTGGAACTGCCCGCCACTACTTGAGGCTATATTCTTTTGGTTCCCTGTTACTTGATATCACATTAACATCGTACGATTTCTTAGATCCCTCAAAAAAAAAGAAATCAGTTCAATAGAGTAGAGATAATAAGAAACTTCAGCCCCTATCTTGATCAAGCCGTTTACCACTGGTGTGTGGCACCCCTATCAAACCATGACTTCTCAATGTATTTAAATACCAAATAACATGCCAGCCATGGCATTGTTAGAGTAAAGCATTTCCTTCAAATATTCTGCTGAAGAAATACTACCCTAAAATGAGCATGTGGTCCATAGATGGTCTAAATCATGTACCATTCTATCTAGAGTTTTGTATACTTCAGTGGTTGCTATAAATTGAACAAAGAATAGATGGCACCACTACACAATGTTGTCTGCACCAGTGAAGAATATTCCATTATCATTTAACTTCACATTCCATTGGTACACTGATGGTATTAATTCACTTTGTATCCCAGCATCTCTAACTATCCAAACATAAATAAAGAATCTAATAGATCTGTACATATGGTCTCTACCTCTACAAACTCATAGTTCTGTGGCATAGCTAGCAAATGAAGGCTTTCATAAGCAAAGTACATTCTACTTAGAACAACAGCTCACTCATTCATAAACCAAAAAAAATAAAAAATTAAGCAACTGTTCACAAAATTTTGGAGCTGCATATCCTAAAAAAGCAATAAGCTCAATGTTTCCGAATTCCTCCAAAGCTGAGATCTTAAACCAAGTTTTAAACTCTGGCAGCATGCCAAACTGAAAAAGGGTCATTATTGAAAACCAGTTATATCTAGCTAGCCTCACCAGGTATAAAATGAAATATTTACTGCTCACTACACCTAAACTTGAATTTCTAATTCAGCACACATCCAAATGATCCACGTACATCAGAATAGAAACACAACCTATATGACTAAGTTCATGTTCTCAACAATTCTGTTCTTGAAGAAACTATAAACAAAAAATCCAGAAACCCAAGTAGTAAAGTTTAAACAGATGTCAAAACTAAACAATCAGGAATATCAGAATATTGAAAGTAACAGCTGCTGGCAATATTACTAAATGAAAGAAATAGAAAAGAAATGTTGCTGTAAATAAGTCCATTCCATCAATGTAATTAAATAAACACAAGCCCATCAACATCATATAAATCTCCAGGCCAAAGAGATTGAAAAGTAGACCTTCAAAATCCATTAATCCAGACATCAAAAGAAGGCATACCTAATCTCTATTGTTGCTGATTCTGCTGCTGTTGGGCATTGGGAGGTGGCGGCATTCCTGGACGAGGTGGTCCATAAACAGGAACATGACCACCAGGCGGCGGTGGCATCCCAGGACGGGGTGGAGGTGGCGCAGGCATTCCAGGTCTTGGTGGAGCAGGTGGTCCTCTCATAATTGGTGGCTGTCCCTGTGGTGGCATTCCCATAGGTCTCTGGGCAAACTGTGGTGGCATTGGGAAACCCTGGGGAGGCCTAGCAGCAAATTGAGGTGGACCTGGTGGTGGTGGACCCCGACCCATTGGTGGACCCTGACCATATCCTGGTCCAGGAGGCATCTGGCCAGGTGGTCGAACCACAGGTGCACCACCAGTTGGTGGAGCACTTGGTGCAGGGTAAGTCATGGGTGGAGCAGAATGTTGTGGGACTGGGGGACGCATGAATTGTGGCTGCATCATACCAGGGGAAGGCCCGCCAACACCACGAACAGGACCCGCAAGGCCAGGCTGGGCTTGAACAAGTGGAGCAGTGGGAATTCCACGGCCAGCAGCACGACCAAGACCAGGACCAGCAGCAGCTGCGGCAGAGACAGCCTTGGCACGGGACTCTTCAGGAGGAGGAGGGCCTTCAACAGTCATAGAGATAACCTCTTCACCACGAAGAAGAACAAGGCCAAGTGTACGGCGGTCCTCACGCTCTTCATTGTTCTTCTTTCCCTTTGCTGGTGGGAGCTTGCGGAACTCCTCACAATCACCAAGTACAAGGTTCATGTGGCGATCAAAGGCCATGAACTTCCCTACCAGCTGCCGACCATCTTGGATGGTCACACGCATCCGGTAGTTTATGTATTGGAGCATCTTAGAGCTCTTTGACATCGACATTTTTGCAAGTCTGGGGTTTCTTCAGCAAAAATATCTTTATATTACAAAATGTTGCCTGAAGTAAATTCAAATATCACCAATTATGATCTTAACACAAATCCAAAAAGAACAGCTTCAAAAAACAACTATTAAATCAGGACTGCAACGAAAACAACAAGCCATGAGCAGAGCAAAAGAAATGTTCGTTCAGTTCTACAGAGATTAAACAACTGGGAAAATAGATCCAACTGTTCTTAACTAAATTAAAAATAAGGCAGCAAATTACTTAACAATTTGACATGAGAGTAACTGCGCTATATTTTATTTTTCTTCACAAACACTGAACTTTTCTCTTCACAAATTCAATTAATTCTACTCTAGATTAAAAAATTCCGGCACCAAAAAAACAAAACCATGATACAATTACCATTCCAATCCACCCATTCTCACAAAAAAGAAAAATCCATCAAATAAGACGGAAAATAAACCAAAATATCCCAATTTCAACTAAACCAAATCTGGGTTGCAATCCCTACTCACCCATTTCACAAAACATCAACTCATCTCGTAAAACATGAAATACGACAGTAAAACCACAATAATTAAACTGAAAAATGAGAAAACAATAGAGTTATAAGAATCAAGACTTTTGCCAAAAAACACCAGAAAAAAATCCAAAAAAGATACAAAAAGAAACGACGCAAACCTGTAAAGATTCTCTTATAAAAAACCCTCTTTCAGCCTGTAACCCTCGTTTACCAGGGCTTGATTTCTGGTTACTGAGAACTGGAATCTGTAAAAATTAGGGTTTATGTGCTTTTAGAGTGAGGAGGGAAGGAGGGTTTTATTAGGACACGCCAGTAGGGGTAAAGTGGTCCAAGTAGAATAAAGAATTATTCTGGTATAGTACAGGTAGACTCTTGAGACATTTCAGCCGCTGATCTTGGTCAAATCTGATCCGGTCCGTTGATGATGATGACTATTATATTTATTACTGTATGTAAATTTATAAACCAACCTTTTCTTCCCTTGTAATCATAGTAATTTATTTGGAGTATTTTCTAATAAATATATAAAATTAGATGTTAATGTTATGGGAAAATGATATAGTATATTTTGTGAAGATTGTTTTAATGATGCTCAAAAATAAAAATAAAAATAATTTGTTTGACATAATTATTTAGCAATTTCAGTTACACTAATATTTAACATTAAACACTATTGGCCCAAAACTTATCCTTTGAATTATTGCTAGACTTAAATATTTTAAAAGATAATTTATTTTATATTAAGTGTTGAAATTAATAATATTATAATGACATTAGTTATAAAATCAGGATTGACTTAATGAATTAAACATGAGCTTGTATTGGTTCAAGTTTAAGAAAAAATAGAAAAATGATTAATTTGATTTGACCTAGTCAAAAACCAAAGTCAACTCATGATAAAACATTGTCCAAAACTTGTTAAATAATTTAAAAAAAAAACAAAGGTCAAAACAAGGATATTATGATTATTTTGTAAATAAAAAATTGGGTTAGCTGAGTTGATCCTCCCGAACCATGACCTAAAGCATGTCTTTACTCGACTCTTGTACCAAGTTTTAAGACCATGATAATAACCCATTTTTATCCTTGCATTGACTTAGATAAACTTGGGTTGACCCTTCTGATACGTGCCTCGAGCATTGTCTTGAGTTGACCTTTGGATCAAGTCCTAAAGCTATGATAATAATCATTTTGATCTAGTTATACAAGCACCAGTCATTAGCACTTGATTTTTTGAAAGAATCTATAGTAACTGTGAGATAATGTGGTTGAAGCTGTTGTTGAAAATAATTTTTTTTCCGAAATGTATCAACAAATGATATTTTTTTTAAATTATTTTTGACATCAACACATGAAAATAATTTAAAAACATCAAAAAATAAAAATTTTCAATTTTTTTCTAAAATATTTTTGAAATGTATAGCACGATCAGAGTCAAATTGGAGGCTAACTCTTTAAAAGAGATGCAAAGGACAATAAATAGAATAGAAGATCGAGGAAGGGATTACAAGAAACATAATTATGTCATTTAAAACAAAGATAAAATATTTGTGTGAAAACACAACATGATAGTGTTGAATCTCGCCTGGTATTTGAAAGCTCAAAGTATGTACATTGCAAGCTATGAGGTTCTCAAAGCTCAAATTATGTCTGCCTGATTGGAAAACATATATGTATTATTGCATTAAAGCTGAGCAATTCAATTAAATGGCTTGGAAATAGACATTGCTCGACGAAGTGAAGTTGATGCAAGAAGAATCTTTTCATCGTATGACAAAAGCATTCATGAATAACGCTCTTCGGTGGCTTATCTAGAAGAGAAATATATATGGATTGATATGACAATGAAGAGTCATTGTTTATTTTCCATTTCTTCTACCATTTTACGAGGACAATGAATAACAAAGAGAGCAGACGTGCCAAATACAAAGAAAGGCTTATAATGACTTGCATCGAAAACAAGAAAGGTTGCATGGAGTTATGGATCATTCAAGACTACATCAAAAGACAATGCAATGAAGAGCACTCAATAAATCTAAGGGCTTTAACAAAGAAAGAGCACTTTATAAGTCTTTTGGCCTTTTGCAATGCTGATTTTACATGGATGGAATGACATTTTTCTGACAAAGCATTATTCAATTTCAAATTCCAACATGCAAGATTTAAAGCCTATCATTCCTGAAAATTAAAAGTGTTTTGATTATAGAGTTGACCCGATGATTGTTAAAATGACATGATAAACATTATGAGATGACCAATCAATTTTTGATATCATATACCAAGTTTTGAACCACACATCATAGAGCTAAACTTTATCTGTATGCATATTACATGTAATGGATTTGATAGTTATGAACCCGTGAATCAACACTCTTAAATATTCAAATCATTAAGTTAGACAAGGTCAAAATTTATCAGTTATAACCAGCTTTGCTTGAAATGACAAAAGGTCTTTTTGTTTATTCTTTTCACTATTCTTGAAATATATGTCTTGCTAATCCCAATTTGAGTCTAGTAGGGTATTTTATTGGGAAAAAACCCGACATGGATCATATCCTTACATTGGAGGCAAACGAGATATTTGTTTTGAGAAGACAAGGACAACATTAGAATAATTTTAATGAATTTCCATGTTATTTGCAATGGATTTAGTGGTTGCTAATTAACCTATTTTTTAGTAGTGACCACTAGCGTGGGAAGGGGGGAGAGGGGAATATCTATATGATCCCCCTTTTTTCGTGATTAAGTAGTGGTGGGGCATGGATTCATGCACCATAAATTTTCATGTATTGTTGCGAAGTTTTAGCAACTTCTCTGAATCATTTTATGAATTTTGGAAGGTCTATTTCATAATTTTAAATGTTTAATATGTATTTAAGTTATTTTCTTAGAGTTTGAGTTTATGTAAACATTGTGTAATTTGTAAGTATGAAAGTGAAATATAATAAAAGAAAATATGTATTATTGTTTTTTTTCTTTTAATGATTATTTTGTTTTGATTAGATGATACAAAAGGATAAAAAGTTTAAATTAACATAAAAAATATTTTAATTGCATATGGCTAAGTCTTTCAAAACTACAAAAAAAAAAAAACATTTGGATTAGTATTTCCATGTGAATTTTTTTTAAAAACATGCATCCATCTCGTGATTTAAATAAATAGTTTATTGAATTCATAAGAATTTGGCCAATATTATTTTGGGCACACAAGCCCATAATAAAATTTAAAAAGATAGGTTTATTCATATAAATAAATTTTACCTATTAAAACCTTTAAATCATATCAAAATTACATAATACAACTAATCTTAGGTAGGGTGCGCTAGGAGTGTTAATACCTTGCCTAGCCACAACCATTCTCTTTTCCTTAAATATCTAACAAGACCAGTACACTTGAGTTTTGCCAACGACCCTGAATCAAACTGTTAGGTGGTAACTCCAACAACTCCCTTGACATCAAGCGACAACATGTGACAATAATCTTAAATATGATGAACCTTATATTGGCCTTTTTATTGTGATTTAGAGAATAACTTGCAAAGAAAAGAAACTATAACATCGTTTCTATATCTTGAGATATGATGTGAGAGGTACTATCTTAAGTAATCTTTATAAAAGATTTGCAAAAACTGCTTAAATTTGCCATTAGAGGACATAAATTTATATTTCTATACCCTAACTTACACCAAATTTGCCTAGATTTATGTCTCCATATGGCTTTTATATGCTTACTAACATACAATTGTTATGTATTTAGATCATATAGTTTAGTATTCTATTCTTCATGACTTTTGTTTTCTAACCTCCATGACTTTTTATAACATCTTTATTTTTTCCCGGTAACTTCAATAGTTTATGATCCTAATGTTAACCTATATTTTAGGTTCAACTACGCACTAATATTAAGTACAAATGGGTTTGATGAGCTATTAAACCCACATTCATAAACTTTAATTGTTTGTTGGGCCTAAATGCCACAAGTTTGGAAAACTATCCGATCCAACATCTCTAAGCTCAACATCTCACCGATACTAGATAAATGTAAAAATGATGGTCTTTCTTAGCCTCCGATTGGGTCATAAGACTGTTTGTTTTTATAATGACCTTTAACATAGAAACTTAAGGTTAAGGATACTCATCTCTCTTTATCTCTCATTTATGATTTTGTCAACAAACGTGTACTATATCTTTGATTTAATCATCTAAGCTCTAGAGCATTGAGTTGTTGCGTTCATCAGTATCTTGCAACTTTGTAACCTATAATCATAAAGACAAAAGAGAACAAAGGTTGTGTTTTCAATGTTTAGAACATTATTTTAGGAACAGGCCATGCAGGAAAACCATAATCCTAACGAAAGGTTAAGTATTTACATACAAATTTCTGTAAAATCTCTTCAACTGCTACGCTTACAAAAGTATTTATTCATCAACGCATGCATAAATTACAGTAAAATCTATTCATGAGTTGCACTTTCACGTTTCGGTAATCCAAAGCCAAATCATAAACATGGATGCTCAGTGACATCACGCCGCTGCTTGATCCTGTCATTTTCTTCATGGTATATCATTGATCCGATAAATGAAACTGACTTGAGCTTTTGCATGTCACCATCTTCATCTTCTTCAGTGGCTCTGTCTTCTTTGATTAAGGCTACAATGTGTAAGACAGCAGTTCGTATTTCATCCATTTTTCTGACTGAATGTTTGCTGAATAAGTTGTATATATACACATAAGAATACTCATATTCCTTCTCCTCTAGGATTTTGTTTTATGATACCTCCTCGATACTCCTATCCATTCGGGATTTCTTGCCTTATTTTTCATTATTTTCCTTTTCGATAGGATTTTCATACCGCATAAGGTAATGCCAATTCAAAGAAAAGAGATTTTGTTCACATCCAAGGTCTAGAGTATGGATGTCTAGGGTTTGGTGCGATGGATATTTCAAGTGCTATGATTAATATAACTAAAATTAAAAATTGTATTTTGAGATACTACCTAAAACCTTAAATTGTTCGGTTATTTATCAAAATGTTAAAGCAAGTTAAGATGATTTTTATGATATCAAAGCTATTGAATTAAGATGGTAATTAATAATTCTCTTCCAAATATTTTTTAAAACAATTTTATCTATCATTGGATCCCCATCATCCCTTAAGCTCCTATTCACTCGCTCACACGTGCACATACATATAACCTTTTATCAGTGGATGAACATGAATAAGATATATAATCTTTCTAAACATGTAGTAAAAATTATTCTAAACACATAAATAACAAAATACTAAACCCATGATCTAGTAAATAGATACTTGTATTCCGTTAAATTTATGCATACGCTAAAATATTCCTTTTTATTTAATAACAACCAAGATTAAAGAGTAATAGAAAAAATTATGTTATGACTGTAAATCTCATTGGTAATGACTCTATAAACTAAGAATTTGGTGCGATAAGTTAAATAACTTGAACCATGAAGTTGTCCATGGTGGGGTTGGTTGCTGAGTTAGTGATTTTGGGTGAGAAAATAGAGGGTTTACCTTGATTTTTTAGAGGCAATCGGTGGTTGAATTGTTGCTGGTGTTGCAGGGAAACATTTGGATGGTTGATGAAGTTATTGACGTCGCTAGAGGCGGTTCAGATGAGGAGCTGAAGAGGCTGTCAAAATAGAAGGGAAAAACTGAATAGCGTGACTCTTACCTATGACTTGATCAACAATGTATAATTTCATTAGCAATGACTTAATAAACTAAGAATTTGGTACAATAAGTTGAATAACTAAATAGATATGTCTTAACCCATGAAGTTGTCCATCGATGATTCATGCATCTTTTCTTGATTTGATTGAAGGAATTTGTTAATCAATAGCGTCTACAACTAAATAAAACGAACAAAACAGTTGTTGAAAGATTTTTGATATTTTGGCTGACCTCTAACGGATAATCATAAATTAGTTACACTATCCATTTTTCATTTTAAAATATGAGAAACAATGCATTTTTTTTTAATTTTTTTATGAAAGTATGCTCGGAAATGTTTTACGATTTTACTATATGTATGAAAACAAAACACATTTATATATATATATTTTCAACAAAGGATTTTTTTTTGGGAAATTTAAGAGAAAAATAAGATTTTTTTTATACCAAGTCCGTATACTTCAACGTAGATCCACGAACCAATATTGAATAAATATTGGTGGAAAAACATATGATTAAATAAAAAAATTCAAAAAATAAATATAAATTTTGTGGACTTTTTTTCCTGGCTGGGATGGGTTCAACCTAAATGCTTAGTTTGGGTGGGCTGAAATGGGTTCAGCTCTAAGAAAAAAGAAGAAGAACCAAGCGAACAATACAAAGTAAATTAATTCACTTTACACTAATTATGAATTGCATGAATAGTAGGTGGTGGGGTTGCTGAGTTGGTGATTATGGGTGGAAAAATGGAGGGTTACCTTGATTTTTCAAAAGCAAGTGGTAGCTGGTATTGTTGCTGGTGTTATAGGGAAGAATTTGGGTGGTTGATGGAGTTATTGACATAGCTAGAGGTGCTTGAGAAGGAGTTGAAGTGGCTGCCAAAATAGGAGGAAAAAAATCTGGGTTTTGAATGGTTCCTTCCCAAATTTGGTTTCTGATTTCTCCTCCCTCAAGCCATAGATTTTGCCTCTATTTATAACTGGGGGAAGAGGATAATCTTTTCTATACTGAGTTAATTTGAATTCATTAATTTAATGAAGAACCATTCAAACTGTTGGATTAAAGTCGATGTCATGAACTATCAAATTTGACAGCTATAGTAGGATGTCTGAGTTGTCAACTTTGGAGATGTCAATAAGCCAAAACTAACCATACCTGGTATAGTCAAGAATCACATGATCATTATCGAGCACGTTTCGTCAAGTTTAATGAAGGATAAAGACATTAAATACACTTGCAAAATTGATACAAAAGAAGGATTTTTGGCAATATTTTAGGAAAGAAAATGAATAGTGACCACACAACGCGTCATCTGGTCCTCTCTTTCTTTCTATGCCAAAGTTTAATTTAATACTTTATCTTATGATTGCTCTGATTTTATCTCTAATTGGCCTACAAATATAAGTTTTATGTAATTGAACCGTTGTTATATTTCAACAAAACCCTTATATTCACGTGCCTTTTCACTTTGGTCATTGGTCTTAGATTTCTTCAATTATACTCCTAATTAACCCAAAACTTTGTTTTTCTTGCAATTTTATGTCACGGGAATTGATATTTGATTAAGTATTAATTAGGAAATTAATTATAATTGTAAATATTTGTGTTTCAGTTGAACACTTATTCTTTCAATCTTAGCCCGAAAGTATAGGAAGGACATGTAAATCTATTTACTTTCTATTTAATGGAGAAGACACCCGAGAGGGGTGATCATTCAGTTTCTAAATATTGACATTTTACCCCCAATCTCAACAATTGACTTGGTAAAAATTAAATTTGGTTTGCAAAAAATCTAATATTCTCAATGAAGCCTGGATTAGGCTTTTAAATTTAATTTTTCACCAATTAAGCCCTTAATAAAATAAATTTGACCCAATTAAAAAAAAATTAGTCATTGCACTTAATTAAATCCATCAATTGTACTCAAATTAATTTGTAAACATAATTAAAATTTAATTTGACCAATGATTAAATCAAATTGGGCTATTAAAAATAAAAGTATGCCTTCAGACTTAATTTTTATGTAGATTTGTCTGACAATCATTGATTTTGACATTGAATCTGCGCTTTCCTACATTTTTTAGAACACAAGAGGTGCAATCGGGCTCTCGAATTTGTCCAAAATATTCAACTTGATTTTTTTCACCACATCATCCTTTTTTTATTTTATTTTTTTATTTCTAGTGAATTTTGGGAATAACCTAGAAATGGATTATGAAAATTACCATTTGACGACCACCACCCTATTAAATATATTATCATCATATTATTCATATTATTTCCAACCAACAACAATATTTCTATGTAAAATTTTCCATTAGCTAGGCATATTATGCATTATAGCATTCATCCATGGTTTGAAAATTCAGTATCTATCCAATATACCTATTCTTCAAACATCATGGACCTTAATTAATTCATTAATGATAATTCATTGTTCGTTTTATTAGGCTTAATATGGGCAAAACCTCTCATACTAGTTGGATCTTAAAAAACTAGTTGTGGAAGAAAATAGCGAGACTTTTACTATGCAAAGACACCAACTCAATATGTATTCACAACAATAACTCACCTTGTTAGTCACGGTGTACTAGACAAAGATCATTCAAACTCATCGTACATATTAATTAAATGGTCATTAAGAGATTGACCATAAGAGAAAAAAGTACAAAAAAGAAAAGAAAACAAACAGCACAACAAATAACTATGTTTCTCTGCTATTTTTCATAGATGTAAATAAATAAAAGCATTTATGGAAGTAACAAAGAATATGATTAATGATTTTAAGACTGTATATATATATATATATATAATAAATGCTTGACTCTAGAATTAGTTTGGGTCAAATACATATATCTTGATCTATCTAATAATTTGAGCTTGTGTTTGCATACGTGTGCACAATATCTTCTCTCTGGATAATGGTTGATATTAACTCAAAAGAGTTGATGCATAAATACTAATTATCTTTTCATTCATGATTGTATCTAGTATTTACGAGCTATTGGTGTACGTTCTGTTGTAACGAGATTTTTTTTTGTCTTGCTTCAACATATTTTATTTTTTATTTTGTATTTTAATTTTTATTCTTTTATTATTTTGATCTCTTTATATTTTTGGTCCTTCTCAGATAGTTCTTAATTTTTATGTTCATATATATATATATATATATTCTTAGTTTTTACTTTTAATTTTCATTGTTATTTATCTTTGTATTAAATATAGTTTTCGTTAAAAAACAAAATATGTTTAGCTTTGGAGACAATAATCATCACGATAACTAACATTGTTATTTTTATTAATATCATTTAAATTATAAGTAGTAGTGTATTATAACTAATTTTATCATTATCAATATTCTCCATATTATTTTATGAGCTATTGTCACTATTATCATTAAAGCCATAAGTATTAAAACCATAGGCACTATAACAATCACAATAAATTACCATTGTTATCATCATGGTGGTAGCATCGAATATGGTGACCTATGGTTGCCAGGAGAGCACCGGAAGGTTGTTGCTGCCGAAGCTGCCGTTGTTGGTGCTGCTAGTGTTGCGTTGCCCGCACAAGAGAAGAAGAGTTGGGCTGTTGCAGGTGATGCCAACGCTGAGAAAAGGCTAATGGTTATGGTTGATGACCTGTCGACACCGGGGGAAGGATGCTGAAGGAGAGAGAGAGGATGACCATCGCTGGAGGGGAGAGAGAGGGAAAAAGAGAGAGAGTAGTGCACAGTGAAGGCTGCCGACGACAACTCCATCGACATCGAGGAAGATGAAAGGTGGTCGGTGTAGTTTTTTTCACGTGGTGTTTTCGTCTTCCTCTTGTGTTTCTTCCCTATTTTTTTTTTGCAAATTTTCCTGTCTGTTCTCCCCCCATATTTTTTATGTTTTTCACCCTTTTTATAGAGTAAGTGTGTGCAATTTGTAGGTATGAGTGATGTCTAGGGAATGGTGTGTTGTGGTGTAGGAGTGGGTTGCAGGGCATGACTATGTGCAATTTGAAATAACATTAACAATAAGTTGTGACAAAAGAAGTTTTTTCCTTCAATTCTGGCTTCCGATTTCACCCAAAAAGTTTCATCTCCGAAAATTTAGATCTTCTCAATTTAACCTAAATAAGGCTTCCAACCTTAATTTCTCACCAATTAAGCCCTTACTAAAATTAATTTGACCCATTCAAAGTATAATTAAGTCCCTACGCTTAATTAAATCCTTTAACTAGGCTCTAAATTAATTCCTACACATAATTACACTTTACATTGGCTAACGATTAACTCAAATTGGCCCATAAAATATAATTATGCTTTTCGACTTAATTTATATGCAGATTTATCCAATAATAAATTCCTTTAGCTTCGAATCAACATTTTTCTTTATTTTTTGGCATAAATGAGGTAAGATCAGGCACTCTTCATTTTCACCTTGATTTTTCTACCAACGCCAGCCCCTTTTATTTTTTTTGTTATTTTTTTTATTTTAGGTAAATTTAGGGGGGAAACCCAGATTTGGGTTATGACAATTATTATGATCAATCATGTCACTATTATTACCATGATTATAACATCTAAAATAATTATTATTATTACTGTTACAACAATAAAAATTATTAAATTACCCCGAGGAATAAAAAACTCAAAAACTTTAACAAAAGAGAAAGAAAGAAAAACTAAAATTATTATTATTATTGTGTAAATAATGGAAAAAACAAAATTACCTCGAGGGATTAAAAAAAACTTAAAAACTTTAACAAAAGAGCTAACAAAAAAATAAAACAAACGAAAAAACAAAAATAAATATTATCAGCTTAAAAAAATCATTTGACTTGAAGATTAAATCAAACTAATAAAAAAAAACAAAGGAAAAAAATAAGAAAGATCAATTTTCAAATTATCACCAAAACAAATTAAAATTTAAGGACTAAATTAAAAACATACAACCTCAACAAAAGAGAAAATAATAAAAATTAAAAACCAAAACAAAGAGCATATACATATAAACATGGACAAAGAAAGAGACTATTTCAGAAATATAAAAAAAAAACATAGGTATTAAAATCAAATTAAAAATTAAAAGTATAAAGGCTGAAATGAAAATAAAATATATTATCAATTTCAATAGAATGACAAAATTGAAAAAAATCCAAACTTCTATACCAAAAATATTTAATGATTTAAAACCAAACCCAAAAGTAACAGAATAAGAACCGAAATAAAAATGAAATATATAATCAATTTCAATTAAGGACAAAATTGAAGCAAATCAAAATTTATATCACATAAATGAGGACCATACAAAACAATCAAATGCTAAGTGAATAGAATGAAAATACCATAAACAAAGAGAATTTCTGTGAATGGCCTGCATGATTGAGAAAAGGGAAAAAAAGATAAATCCACCACTATCATGTTTCCGACCTCCATTGGAGGCCACATGCACCACCATAAGGAAGAGGACATGGTAGTGCATTAGGTGAGATGCTTGATGAATATTTTTCACATCCATAAGATGTTGCATGCTTCACCTGAAGGGAGTGAAAGGCAAAAAACAGTCAGCGTGTCTGTCAAACGCTCCGACAGTATTCTCCAGAAAAATATTAAAAAAACATACAATTACCTTAACACCCGTATTACCAACTCTTGGATTTTTATCTTTTATGAGGTCATATATGTATTTGTACTTTTTCAAAAAATATGAAATGCCTGAATACCCACGCATGCAATTCTTGCTTTTGGTCTTATTGAGGGTAATATGATTATTTTACTATACATGAAAAAATATAAAGGTCCAAAAATATCCCCATAAACAACTCTTGATTTTTGTCTTATTTGAAGGTAATATGGTTATTTTACTGTGCACAGAAGTATAAAAACAAAAATAGCCATAGGTAGGCAATTGTTTATTATCTCCCATTAGGGTAAAATTGCAATCTCACTATTCCACTTCATAGTAATCTTTGTCTATTATTATAGTGAAACAAACTGAGCTGATCTAGCTCTTTTATAATAACCATTCCAAATAACATCAATTTGATCTATTCAATCAGTATAGGTGCATACTAGGAAAATTAGATAAATTTCTTTTTTTTAAATTTAGTATGTTTGGTTACATAATAATGATATCCCTTCCACAAAATGATATTTGCAATGAAGTCCCCAACCTATTAAGTCATATCAAACTAAATCTATTAATTCTAAACTATTCACTCTACCATATGAGCATGCTAGGCAAATAGATAAACTTATTTCTCTCATTTTTGTATGAATTGTCATCATTTATTGACTTTTATTATGTTTAGAATTTAAATATTTCAGTTGTTAAGACATGCATTTATTACATTATTGCTTGACTAATTCTATATGTCATCATGTTGTTTGTTTATTTAGAATCATTTAAAGTATTTATTAGATGATGATTTATATCCTAATCTATAATAGTTGTGGACTCATGGTTTTATTACAATACCTTTTTATAAGTTGTGTCTGGTATCCTGTTATTGTTTGCTTAGAATCTTTCAAAATAAAGTTTTTTTTGTACTCTTCACACGCTACAATCTCTTTATTTAATTTTAACTCTAAACTATTGAATAATGATAAGCAAATTACATATAATTGTTGTTTAGGGACTAGTTTGCAAGAACTTGAAAGAATTCAATTTGTTAGGGTCAAGAATTGTTATTTGTTCATTTTCCATTGTATAAAACAGTGACGATCTCATGAGCAGAAACCAGTAGTTTTCTTATGATTTCATAATATAAAAAAAATGATTATTATATATATCCAGAAAATGAAACAAGGAAGAAGCTGCATATAATTATTAACAACCTTGGAATCTCATCTCTTACACGTTACAAAGCTGACTTCTAGCTAGAAATGCTCGCATTGACCAAGTAGCTAAAGTCAACTTCATCTCCTACAAGTACCCTTGAAGATTATCCTCCTTTATATGCTTTCCTCTTAACTCTTCAAGATCTATCTCGTTCTCTAAACCTCCAAAATTAAGTTGCCATGGCTCAAACTGATCAACGACAAGCTCCAGGTAATTATGTACAAAACCAACTCAATTTCTTTTTAAAATATGGGTTTTTATTTGGAATTTATTTTTCATATAAGTGATGCATGCTGCCTTTTGCAGTAATATTTGAACCGGCTTGTCAGGTCAATCCACCACCTGCACCGCCAGTAGGGTACCCTCTAGGTTGCTATGTTGCACCACCACCCATTGGTTATCCCTCTAAGGATGATTCCGGTAACCCTTCCCAGCATACACCAGAAACCAAAATGAGAGGAACGTAAGTGCATGCATACATTTGGCTAAATCGAGTCATGCAATTTTGAAATCCTGCATTTATTTTCCAGTTTTTTCTCTTATTTTTATTTTTCAATATTTTAATGAGTAATTATAGGTGCAAGATTTATTTAATATTTTAATGAGTAATTATAGGTGCAAGATTTATTTAATATTTTAATGAGTAATTATAGGTGCAAGATTTATTAATATTTGATGATCACATATAATCAATCGATGTTATTAAACTTGATCCTCTCTAAGAGATCAATCTAGTCACCTAATTTTGTCCTACACGAATTAAAATGGATAAAAATTAACCTAGTGTAATCTAATTACCTAATTAACTAGGAAAGTCAACCCGCAATCCTATAAGGAAAACACAACAATTATATACATATATTTTATTTAATATGAACATGCATTTTGGGAAATATATATATATATACTCTTTGGGATAATTAGACGACAGATTTAAGCATCATTTGGTAAATGATACTAATTAATTCTTGTTTTGACTTCTTATCTTCTTCCCTGTGCAGCATAGAATTTCAGTGTTGCTGCTTTAGCTGGAGCAGGTCCTCCTAGCTTGTGCTACGTACCAGATATCATATCGACATCTCGAATTGAATTTCGTGGGTATATATAATTTTTCCCTTTCATTTGAGTGAAGAAAAAAGAAAATTGTGTTGTTCTTGTAACAAATACATTCTTAATAACATATAAATATATGCAAGTTGTGCTTGTTCGTATTCTGATTAACTCACTGAGATGCAATGTAATAACCCTGGACTTTAAGTAAATTCTTAAAAAAAAACGTTAGAGAATTAAAAAAAATCAAAATGTTAGGAAGTTAAAATACAATTAATGGTCAGATAATTTCAAAATCATAAATTCTTTGAATAAAATATTTGAAAACTTTTATTCTTTGAACAAAATGTTTATGTTGGTAATCATGTTTATAAAAGTCACAAGTCATCTTACATCTTGAGTTTTATTTATTTCTTTTCATAATGCAATTTCGTCGGTATACGCCGAGGAAATATTTTTGTTGGGGTTTATCGACGGATAACTAGACCAAAATACATCATCGATAAAGTTCATAGCAAAATACCGATAAAAAAATCCATAGTCTTTCCATATTTATTCACCAATTTTTTGATAGTGGTATGAAAACTTTATGTAATAATGACCAATATCAAATGACAAATGACTTTTTCAGCGTATAAAATTATCTTACGCTCGTAAGCTTTAATGTCGAATGTGTACAGAAATTATAATAGCTATGTAGTTGGACTCAATTTCTATCTCTCTCTTTTCCTATTGTTTTTTTATTTTTTAGTGGTTTTTATTTATTTTTTATTTTTTTATTTGGTGCTTTTTAATTTCTCTTCTTGTTTTTCCTTATTTATAAATTGGAATTTAGACATTTTATATCACTTTTTATTTTATTCGTTTTGTACCTAATTATATAAATCTTCCACTTAATTAGAGATTAACTAATATACTAAAAAACGTTGAGGTTCTCTCCACCTACTTCACTTTTGATACGGGGTGGAACGCTTTTTCCCCGCTCTTTTATAGTGTTTTTTACAAATCTATTTTAGTGTTTTTTACAAACCTATTGTTAAACTTTTCCACCTTATGATCTAATTATTTTGTCTGCTTGTATGAGAAAAAAATTTCAATTTAATTAGACATTTACTGTTCTAAAAAATTTGTTAACTACTGTATAAAAAAATTGGGGTTTCACCATCATGGACTATTTGTTTCTTTTTTTCTAAATTATTTCCTTTGATTTTTTTTCTACTTTTGATTAAATTCTATTTTGGTTTTTTCTTAGAATTTTTTTTAATATTTTTTAATTTCAATTTATCATCATAATTTATTTTATTTTATTTTTTAAAATATTATTATAGTCTAAATCAAACATCCCAATAAAAAATAATTTAAAAATATAAATTTTTTGAACCTAGTGAAGTCCATGATTCGAATTTCAGGATTGATAAGTTATGTCATAAAGCTTGTGTCATTTCAATATCTCATTTCTCAATATGTTTTTTTTTTTTTTTTTAAATCTTGAATTTGTCTTGTGAAATGAAACCATGTTTTTAACAGTTGTTCGAGTTATCTTTGAACACTCCAAGCTAACTAGGTCATATAAGAGCAACTTCCCTCTAGGTTAGTTTTTAATCCTATGATAGCAAAAAGTTGAATCGGGAGATTTCAAGGTTGACTTGAATTTAAAAATAATATCAAATTGTTTCTTTGTTTTAAATTTACAAGACTTACTATCTATTCTCTTTTTCTTTTTCTTGGTCTAGTAAATCCATTCTTTATCTCTTTACAATGCTTACTATCTAAAATCTTTTACAAGACTTTAGTCGTAAGCATTGTAAAGAGATGGACAACTGTCATAACCCAATTCTAGGTTATTCCCCTAAATCTACCCAAAATAAAATAAAAATAACAAAAACAAAATAAAATAGGTTGGTGTCGGCAGAAAAACCAAGGTGAAAATTTTCGACGTTTTCGATAGCCCAATCATACCTCTCTTATGCCCAAAAATGAAGGAAAATGCAGATTGAAGGCTAAAATAATTTATTGGATAAATCTACATAAAAATTAAGTCAAAAGGCATAATTATATTTTTATAGGTCAATTTGATTTAATCATAGGCCAATTTAAAGTGTAATTATGTTTAGCAATTAATTTAAAGCCCAATTGAAGGATTTAATTAAACGCAAGGACTTAATTATACTTTAAATGGGTAAAATTAATTTTATTAAGGGCTAAATTGGTGAGAAATTAAGTTTGGAAGACTAATTTGAGTTAAATTGAGAAGATTGAATTTTTTGGAGTAAAAACTGCTTTGGGTGAAATTGGGAGCCAAAATTGAAGAAAAAACATCGTTCTTTTCGGTTTTACCATCAAATGTTTTTTTGTCATAACCCATTTTAAATGTTATTTCAAATTTTTCAAAAACAAAATTGTCAAGACCGTACTTTTACTGTAAATTGCACAATTGAGTCTATATAAGGGGAGAAAATTTATAAAGAAAGGGGGGAGTAACATGAAACAATACACAAACGGGGGAGAAAACACAGAGTATAGCAAACATGAAGACAGGAGAATAGATGTAAAATTTGCACGAAGAAGATGATAACATAGACATAAAAATTTAGAGAGACGCCGTGACCAAAAACTTGCACACCACAGCTACCCTTCCATCTGCCTCGATGCCGGTAGGACACCAGCACCGGCAGCTCTCTCTCTCTCACTTGCAGTGTCAACCCTCTCTCTCTCTAACAATGCCAGCCATATTCTCTCTCTCCTCGATCGAGCTCCTGACGAGAACCAACATCACCCTCTCAGCACCGAAGACTTATTCTCCATGCCAGAAGCTCCACCGTATCCCCATTTAAAGAGCAGCAATAGCAGCGCAGACCAGCCAAGCTTGACTCTACAATTAGTTTGGATCAAATACATATATCTTCTTCATCTAATAAATTTGAGTTTGTGTTTCTATATGTGTGCATGTTAATAATGGATGAGATTAACTCAAACGAACCAATGCACAAGTGATAAATGTTTTTTTCTCATTTATGATAATATCAAGCATTTATAATCATTCCAAATAACATCTATTTGATCTATTCACTCTACCATATGTGCATACTAGGCAAATTAGATAAATTTCTTTCTTTCATTTTTGTATGAATTGTCATCATTATGTTATCTATTAATGTAGATAATTATTACATGGGAAACTAATGTGCACATGTGTGTCGATGGAAGCGAGACTTTATTAGATGATGATGATGATGGTATATGTATCAAATAGGACTTGATTGTTAAGATATTCATTTACACACACACACACACACAATATATATATATACTAGCCAATGCCCCCGCGTCTCGTCGCGGGCGGCACCATATTTTTTTCAACGCAAAAAATATTAATTGTGTGTATTTTTTTTATTAGAATATAAATTTAGTCAAAATAATAAATTTATGTACAATTCTTGTGGAGTGCAAGTTTTCTATAAAATATATGAATGTTCAATCGATATAAATTTATCTGTTTAGTAGTTTCAAACGAAACAACCAGCATAAATTTATCATCATTATTAAAAAAGCAAAAACATTTATCATCAGCATATGTGAATTCTTGCCAAGTTCACTGTATTAAGATTAGTTTATTTTATTATTCAATATAAATCAAACAAAAATAAAATATGAATTGTGAAAATACCTATAATAATCACATAACAACAATAAGTAGTTAATTTTCTATCAACAAAAAGACAAAAACATAAATTGAAAATCCAACAATACGTTATTGTCATTATCATTGCTATAACAACTAAAATTATTATCAACATTACTGTTAAAACAATTGAAATAATTAATTTGCCCTGAAAGATCACTAACATTTAAGGAAAATCATTAAAAAAAATCAAAAGATTTTTATTGAACAACAAATAAAAAAATAATGACTAAAATAATCATTATCATTGCGCAAATTATCATTACTATTGCGCAAACAACAACAAAAAAATGATATAATCTAAAGAACAAATAAAAAAACAGAAACCACAAAAAAAAGGAAAAAATAGAGCAATATTAATTTTAAAATGATAATCGACATAAATACAAATTTCTGAAAAATCATTAAAAAAAATCAAAAGATTTTTATAAAGAAGAAATTAAAAAATAATCACTAAAATTATTATTATTATTATTGCGTAAATAATAAAATTAGACAAATCATCTAATCAAAGAACAAATAAAAAAAAACTAATAAAGAGAAAAAGGGAGCAATATTAATTTCAAAATGACTACAAACATAAATTAAAATTCCAAGATTTAACCGATTAAAAATACAACCCAAATAAAAGAAGACAAAAATTAAAAACTAAAACTAAAAGCATAAATGCATAAACACTAATAAAAAATAAACATTGTCCAGAAAAATTTAAAGGAAAAAAAAGAAATGAATTAATATCAAATGAAAAATTAAAAGAATAAGGACTTGAATGAAAAATAAAATATATAATTAATTCCAATTAAAGGATAAAATTGAAACAAATAAAAACTTTGGGACCAAAATAAATAAAGGAATAATAATGATAATTGGTTTGTAATTGAATAAAAAAATTGAAAGAAGGAGGACTGCAATAAAAAGTTGTATATATGACCAATTTCAATAGGAGGACCAAATCAAAAGAAATCCAAACCTCTGTACTGAAAAAATTGACTGGACGAAAAAGAAATCAAAAATCAAAAGAATAAGGACTGAAATAAAACGTTACTTATATAATTAGTTTTAATTGAAGGACACAATTGAAAACAATCAAACTTTGAATTAAAGAAATCAGTAATAAAAGAGAAATCAAAACCTCAGGGACTAAAGTAACCTTACTACATACATCAAGGACCTGTCAGGAAGTTCGGCGGCTGAGAGAGAGAAAAACATCAGCCTACACAAACCCGTCCTCCACCGCTTACCTGAACTTTTATGCCTGGAACGCGCCGCGCCGGTGGACAGAGGACATGCTGGCGCACCTCTATGCATGGCGGAAGTGAATTTTTGGCCGCCTGAAGAAGCCGCACGCGCCGCCTCAATGGAGCGTTGGCGTGAAACACAACGGGCGCGAATGGACGACGCGCCCGCCTTCCCCCGAAAAAAATAATAAAATAATGGTTAATGACCCATGCACCCCTCAAACCACTGGTATTTATGAAAAAACTAGAGGGGAAAATACGCCCCTGCCCCCGTTTACTGTGCGCAATTTTTTCTTTTTCGAGGGGTTTTTCCGTCTGTTCACTGTGCAAAAAAGTGGGAAAAACCAAGAGAGCCCCTGGTTGCTGTGCACTATTTTGTCTTTTTTGGGGGCTGTTTTCGTCGATTCGCTGTGCAAATATTAAGGAAAAGCTGGTGAAGCCCCTGGTACCTGTGCACTATTTTGTCATTTTCGAGGGTTATTTGTGACTTCACACTATTACAATCCACAATCATTTTACACACAATCTACAGTACACTCAACTACAAGGAATTGTCCACGCCTTTTTATATATTAGTTAATTAATATTGAAAACCATCGAAAACCATGTATATTGTTTTGATAACAGCCGGTGTTATTTAAGCAAAGGTAATGTTCATTTTCCGTTGTATAAAACAGTGACGATCAGAAACCAGTAGTTTTCTTATGATTTCATAATATAAAAAAATGATTATTATATAGATCCAGAAAATAAAACAAGCAAGAAGGTGCATATAATTATTAAGAACGTTGGAATCTCATCTCTTACGCGTTAGAAAGCTGACTTCTAGCTAGAAATGCTCGCATTGACCAAGTAACTCAAGTCAACTTCATCTCCTACAAGTACCCTTGAAGATTATCCTCCTCTATATGCTTCCCTCTTAACTCTTCAAGACCTATATCGTTCTCTAAACCTCCAAAATTAAGTTGACATGGCTCAAACTGATCAACGAGGTAATTATGTACAAAACCAACTCATTTTTTTTTTTTTAAATATGGGTTTTTGTTTGAAATTGATTTTTCATATAAGTGATCCATGCTGTCTTTTACAGTAATATATGGACCGGCTTGTCAGGTCAATCCACCATCTGCACCGCCGATAGGGTACCCTCAAGGTTACTATGTTGCACCGCCACCAATTAGTTATCCCTCTACGGATGATTTTGGTTACCCTTCCCAGCATATTCCAGAAACCAAAATGAGAGGATCGTAAGTGCATGCATATATTTTCCAGTTTTTTTCTTAAAATTTTATTTTTCAATATTTTAATGAGTAATTATAGGTGCGAAACTTATTTAATATTTGATGATCACATATAATCAATCAATGTTATTAAACTTGTTCCTCTCCAAGAGATCAATCTAGTCACCTAATTTTGTCCTACACGAATTAAAATGGATAAAAATTAACCTAGTGTAATCTTACTACCTAATTGACTAGGAAAGTCAGCCCGCAATCCTATAAAAAAAATAAGGTATTTTTAAATTGATATCATTTTAGTTTTTTTTAAAAAAATTAACTCAAATTAATTCACATAACTAATGATTTGGATATTGAATCATGTCATGGAACAAACCTGAGTTTAATAAACTTTGAATAATATATTTTAGGAAAACACAACAATTAAATACATATATTTTATTTAATATGAACATGCATTTTGGGAAATATATATATATATTATTTACTCTTTGGGATAATTAGACGACAGATTTAAGCATCATTTGTTAAATGATACTAATTAATTCTTGTTTTGACTTCTTATCTTCTTCCCCGTGCAGCGTAGAAATTCAGTGTTGCTGCTTTAGCTGGAGCAGATCCTCGTAGGTTGTGCTATATCATATGAATTTCGTGGGTTTATATAAATTTTCCCTTTCATTTGTATGAAGAAGAAAAAATTGTGTTGTTCTTGTAACAAATAAATTCTTAATAACATATAAATATATGCAAGGTTGTGCTTGTTCGTATTGTGATTAACTCTCTTACTGACATGTATTGTAATAACCCTGGCCTTTAAGTAAATTCTTAAGAAAAAAGTTAGATAATTAAAAAAAATAGGAAGTTAAAAAACAATTAATGGTCAGATAATTTTCAAAATCATAAATTCTTTGAATAAAATATTTTTTAAAAAATTATTCTTTGAACAAAACATATATGTTGGTAATCATGTCTGTAAAAGTCACACATCATTATCACGACAATGTTTTTTCACAATTCGCACTCTGCCTTCCCTGAAAGGGAAACGACGCGCGAAAAAGAGGATTTTATAGTCGTAAAGTTATGACTATAATTGTTAGGAGTCGCCACTTATTATTAATGTCATTACGAAACCTAAGTTTGATTTTTATTCGTTGGTTTTCATAAGGCTTGAAGTGGATCTCTCTTCGTGAGAAAGTCTCTACCTTATAGGGAGTCGAAACCTAACCATTCTAAACTTTGAAAAAAAAATTACACTACATTTAAAACCCCTTTTTTTTTACTATCTGCAGGTATACTTTACAATGTAATATTACACCCTGATAGTTAAACCAAAATAATTTTTATTTGATATTTTGGACAAATTTCAACGGATAATCTTAAACCGATTACGGTATCCAATTTTCATTTTAAAAACATGAGAAATATGCTATATTTGTTTTTACAAAAAAAATATGATTGGAAAAAACTTGAAATTCAGTCGTATGCGTGAAAACAACATATTTTGTTTGTATTTTAAACAAAAAATAAAACAAAGATATTTTTTTGTTTCATGTAGCCTTTTGTATTTTATTTTCTGTTATTGTATTTTAGTTTTTTTTTGGGTTGGTTGCCCAGTTCGGATAGGCCGAGAAGCCCATCATTTTGATGTTTGACTGACCAGTGTGGATGGGCCGACAACCCATCCCTTTGATGGGCTGGCATGCCACTCCCCTTGGGTTGGGCTTCTAGCCCATGTGGGCCGGTCAACCCACCCATTTTCAGGTGACCAACTAGACACAAAGTCTATTCCCCCCCATTGCTTACCAAATGGTGAATATTAAATGAGAGATTGACAAAGGGAGACGACCGACGTAATTGTCATCATCATCGGTTAGAGGAGGTTGAAGTGGTTCTACTTGTGGTTGTGGCGTTGGAATTGGTGGCCTTTGGTGGCTAGCAGAGCTGTTATGGCAGGAAGGAGAGAAAGAGGGAGTTGTTGCTATGTTGCCAAAGCTGGGGAAGAAAGGTTAGATTGTTGCAGGTGCTGCAAACGAAAAGGAGAGGTCACCAGTTTTGAGGAAGATGATGCAAGGTGGTTGGTCAGGAATTGCTGCTGGACAAGAGAGAGTTGTTGACTACTATTGTCTAAAAAAATATGGCTTGTTGGGTTTGAGTGTGATGAGGGTCCTGCCAGTGATAGGATGGAGGTCTTGCCAGTGCCGAGGAAGAGAGAGAGTGGTGGTGGTTGTTAGTGGTGGTAGTTACTATGGCTGCTTGTCATGCTCGTGTGTGTGTCTGTGTTTTTTTCCCTAGCATTTTATGTTTGTAATTTTGTGATTGTCTCTATGTCTTAGTTTTTCTATTATGTTCTCCCTCTTGTTTATGTTTAGGTCCTCGTTATTTATAGATAAAAGAGGTAACTCTTCGGCTCATTACATGCAGCGATGGGTTGCCTCCTCGTCACCTACAATAACGTGTCTACACTATTCAGGTGACTGAACAGTATTGTCACATCTGCAGGACTTGAGAGAAGGTTCAAATGCATTTTGGTCCAAAAATTGTAAATGTTCTAATTGCAATCCAAAATGGCTTTAAACTTTTAAATTTATGCAATTGTATCCAAGCCAAAATTTTAATAGCAACCTTAACATTACGTGTCTTTTTCACTTTGGTCCTTAGTTTCAGATTTATGCAATTTGACCCTGAACTAATCAATAAAGTCTCAATTTTCTTCAATTTTGGAAAAAAATCCAATCTTCTCAAATGAACCCAAATTCAGCTCAAGAATTTGATTTTTTTTATCAATTACTCCTTTAATAAAATTAATTTGATCAATTTAAAGTATAATCAAGTCTTTTTAAATTGGCCTATAAAAATATAATTATTCCTTTCAACTTAATTTTTACACAAATTTATCCAATAATAAATTATTTTAGCCTAGAATCTACATTTTCCTTCATTCTTAGGCACAAAAGAGGTACGATCAGATTCTCATAAACATCTAAAATTTCCACCTTGATTTTTCTACCAATGTCAGCCCCTTTTTATTTTATTTTTGTTATGTTTTTTTTACTTTGGATAGATTTTGGGAAATAACCCAAAAATAAGTTATGACAATCATCTTACTTGTATAGTTTTATTTATTTCTTCTCTTCCTGATGCAATTTTACCACTATACACCGCAGAAATGTTTTCGTAGGGGTTTATCGACGGATAAGTAAACAAAAATACATCATAAATAAATTTCATAGAAAAATACTGGTGCAAAAAATCCATCAGTCTTTCCATATGTATTCACCAATATTATGACGTGGTTTTTTTGCTCGCTTGCACGCTGCCATCCCCGAAGAGGGGAGACGATGTGTGGGAAAGGGGTTTGTCTTATAATCATAAAAATACAACTATAATTTTTAAGATTCGCCACCTAGTATTAAGGTCACTAGGAAACCTAATGGTCTGCTAGAGTCCGGGTAAGGGGATTTATTGTGCAAGGAAAAGATGCATCACCCCTAGTGCACCCTAACTATGATAAGCTGCATTGTTGTTTGATTGTTTTTCCAAGTTAGATTTTTTATTTGTTGGTCTTTTCTAAGGCTCAAAGTAGATCTCTTTTCGTGAGAAAGTCTCTATCTCATTTGGTCGAAACCTATCCGTTCTTAAGTCCGAATTTTACCACCACATTTATTGTTCTTTAATATCATAGTGTACTTTACAATATAATTTTTACACCCCGATAATTAAAATTTACAACTAAAAAAATGAACAAAAAGATTGTTGAAATATTTTTATATTTTAGTTGAAATCTAATGGATAATCATAAACTGATTACGATATTCCATTGTCATTTAAAAAACTAAGAAAATATGTGGTTTTTTAATGAAAAATATGCTTAGGAAAATTTTAGAATCTGGTCGTATGAACGAAAACAACACATTTTGTGTTTTTATTTTTTTTCTAAAAATACAATTTTATATTTTTATTTTTAAAAAAAATCAAATTGGATCGAGCCTGATGAAATGGGTCAGCCCAGCCATGCTGGTCATTTCAGCCCAACACCCCCTCGAGTCGGGCTGGAGAAAATGTTCACCCTTCCTACTATTCACATGCAAGTTAACAGTAAAAAAACAGAGGAGGAGGAGGAGGTTATCTTTCGTTGCCGCCATGTAGAGGAGGTTGGGCTAGTTCTTCTAGTATTGATGGTGTCAAGAATGGTGACATGTGATGGTCAGGAGAGGCAATCGGAAGGTGCTGCAATAGCTGATGCCACTACCTGCAGCTGTTGTGTGGCCGTAGGAGAAGAGGAAGCTACCAGCACTGGCGAAGAAAAAAGTGATTTTGCAGGTCCTGCCAACACGAAGTACAGTTCTTGTTGCCGGAAGGGAGGAAAAAGTTATTGCCGATGGAGAAGTACATCTGCTGTTGTGGCTACTGTTGGGGGTGGAGGCAGTAACGGCGAGTAAAGTGGAGAAGAGAGAGGCTGCCAGTGCTGAGGAAAGAGGTGAAGGTGGTGGTCAGAGGTAGAAAACTTGCAATTGTCGTTGATCCTTCCTCTGCTTCACGCTCTATGCTATCGATCTTTTTTGTTTGTGTTCATCCCTTCCCTCTGTGTTCGTTTCCTTTTATCATCCCCTCTGTTTGAGTCCCCCTCCCTTTGTATCGTTCATTCGGAGGTATTTATAGGATGAAGAATGAACTTCAAATGCTTCTTGCATGCAAATACAGATTGTCTCTTCTACTTCTTTTGCAATGGCGTGCCTGTAAATCTTGCAAAGTGAAACAAATACACTTTGGTCCCTTGATTTATATTTGTTATAATTATGCTCCTGATTGACCTTAAACTTTTAAATTAATATGATTTTATCCTTGTCAAAACTTCAATAGCAACCTTAACTTTACAAGCCCTTGTACTTCGGTCCTTGGTCTTGGATTGATGCAATTTGACCCTCAATTGTCTATTAAAAACTCTCAATTTCATCAATTTCACCCCTAATTCATCCAATTGACTTGGCAAAAATTCAATTTGGTCTCTGAAAAATTTGATCTTCTCAATTAAACACGAATTAGGCTTACGAACTTGATGTTTTTATCAATTAAGCTCGTAATAAAATTAATTTGACCAATTTAAAGTATAATTAAGTCTTACACTTAATTAAATCCTTCAAATGGACACTAAATCAATTCCTAAACACAATTATATTTTAAATTGACACACGATTAAATCGAATTGGCCTAAAAAAAATAATTATGCCATTTGGAATTTTACGCTGATTTATCCAATAGTAAACTATTTTAGCCTTGAATCTATATTTTCCATTATTTTTTGGCTTAAAAGAGGTACAATCGGGCTTTCGAATCTGTCCAAAATCTTCAACCTGATTTTTCTACTAATGTTAGCCCCTTTTATTTTATTTTTGTTATTTTTATTTTATTTCATGTAGATTTTGAGAATAACCCAGAAATGGAGAAATGGGTTATGACAAACCAATTTTTTGGTAGTGGCATGAAAAAATTATGTAATAATGACCAATATCAAATGACAAATGACTTTTTCCGTGTATAAAATTATTTTACGCTATTAAGATTTAAATTGTGCAAAGAATTTATATTAACTATGTAGTTGGACTCAATTTCTCTCTCTTTTTTCCTCATGTTTTTTTTTTAAAAAGAATTTTTTAGTGGTTTTTATTTATTTTTTTTCTTTTTGATTTGGTGCTTTGAATTTCTCTTCTTGTTTTTCCTTTTTTATAAATTGGAATTTAGACATTTGTATCACTTTTTATTCGTTTTGGACCTAATTATATGATATAAAATTTCCACTTAATTAGAGATTAACTAATATACTAAAACGTTGTAAGCTATTATACTATAAAAATTGAGGTTCTCTCCACCTACTTCACTATTGATACGAGGTGGACCACTCCCCATTTATCAATTTAATTAGAGATTTACTATACTAGAAAATTTGTTAACTACTATTTAAAAAAAATGGGTTTTCACCATCATGGACTATTTGTTTCTCTTTTCTTAATTCTGTCTTTTGATTTTTTTCTACTTTTGATTAAATGCTATTTTGGTTTTTTCTTAGAATTTTTTAATACTTTATTAATTTCAATTGATCATCATAATTTATTTGATTTTGTTTTCTATAATATTATTATAGTCTCAAACAATTATTTGAATAAAAATTAAATTTTTTGAACCCAGTCGAGTCCATGATTCGAGTTTCGGGATTAATGATTTAGGTCACATAGCTTGTGTCATTTCAATATCTCAAAATATTTTTTTAAAAAATATATATATTGAATTTGTTTTGTGAAATAAAATTATATTTTTAACAGTTATTCAAGTTATATATAGATACTCCAGGCTAACTAGGTCATATAAGAGCAATTTCTATGTTGGTTAGTTTTAATCCTAGGATAGCCAAAAGTTGAATAGGGAGATTTCAAGGTTGACTTGAATTTAAAAACAATGTCAAATAGTTTCTTTGTTTTTAAATTTCATCTTCTAATATATTTTTTTTCTTTTGAGTGAATTTTTTTTCTTTTTTATATTTCGTCCTTTATTTGATCCTCGTAATATACGGCGGTAAAAAAAATAGTTATTGATCTACAAATGGAAATGCACGCTTCCTCCTCAGTGAATTGGGGTGGGCTCAGTTGTAAGTCTTCGAAATGCTAAGTAATCTTAGTCTTTGGTTTGTATTGCATACTGCTTCTAAGTTGTATCCAAATTGACCACCGCTACATCCCAATCCCTCTCATTTGGGCTATCAAGTCGATGCAAACTCTTGGGTCTTCCGATCTTTTGAAGCTTGTTTTGGGGAAAATTAAAGAGCGGTGCCCCATGACATGGTTGTCGACCTCAAGCCATCAAACTCTCAAGACTATGGCAGAATGGTAGGTCTGATCATGGGATTAAAATTGCATTTTTAATGTCACTCAACAACTCCGAACCATTATCATTTATACCAAACAATTTTGCAATTTGGCCCACTTTTTTTTATTGACGTGAGTGTCTAAGCTAACTTGTGTGCACCTCGATGAATTTCTTGAGCCCTGAAGTTAACGACGATATAAGTCTCCGCTAACCCTGAAATTTATAAGACTCAAATTGATAATCTCTAGAGAGCAAACCTAGAGACTGACCAATCGAGATCCAAATTAATTCTACAAATCAGAATCGATTTGGCCCATCCTACTAAAGTCACCAGACTGCCTTTAAAATGGGATAACAAGTCATGAGTCTCCCAAATCTTGTATGATAGTCAACGAAACAACTTAATAATGTTTATCGTGAGTGTCTAGGCTAGCTTGTGTGCCCCTCTACTAATTTTATGAGCTCTAAAGTTAATGACTATATGAGTCTCCACTAACCCTAAAGTTTACGAGACTTAAATTAATAATCTTTAAAGAGCAAATCCAAAGACTGACCAATCCAGATACAAATCAGAATCGATTTGGCCCACCCTACTAAAGTCACCAGACTGCCCTTTCAAATGGGATAACAAGTCACGAGTCTCCCAAATCTTGTATGGCAGTCAGCGAAGCAACATAATAATGTTCATCTAATTTTTTTTCAAGATAGTTAATGCTCCTCTACAGCCCTTGCATAGAAGCAGTGGGGGAGACTGGAAAGGACAAAACACCCCTGATGCACAGCACTTCGTCCTTCTAGATTTCAGGTCTAATTAATGGCTACCTAAGTGGAGTAGTTTTTATTGAAGCAAGCATCTTAATTCCCCCAATAAAACGAGTATTTTAGAAAATGAAAGTGAATTGACCTGTCCATGTCTGTGGAGAAAGCATATGGATGCACATGGAAACGTAAAGGGCGAGAGCAGTAGGAGCAGGCTAACCAGAAAAGAAAAGATGGGCAAAAATCACAAGAGAAAAGTTCATCGAGAAATGTGTAGCCTTTAAGCAGAATTCTTATCTTTTTTTCAATTCCATGATCACTCACAGACACCATATTCAACCCAACTAGGCCTCCTGATGTCTCCCTCTCATCTTTCTTTCTCCCTTTACGTGTCTCATTCAATTCCGTGATAGTGAAATCACATTTCCTTCAATTATTTTTAGATAAAAAAAGATGGAGGTTTTTGGAGGTGGATAATTTAAACGAAATACAAGAGTAAAGATAGAGAGAATCATGTGCCTACACACCTTTACCGATTGGGTCCACGCATACCCATGATTAATGCATATTTTGTTCATTGTCCCTCTCACATTTTAAAGCTTAACGGTCAAATTTCTGGCTGAGAGACAAAGCTAACCCTTTTGTAAGTATCCCGAAGAGAAGAAGTAAGGTATGTTTCCAATACAAGAAATAATGATAGTCCAACTGACCCTAGCAGGAAACATAGCAGTGCATTGTCATCACAGCCAAGCTCTGGCAACCCCAACAAATAAATAAATAAAAAAGCTGATGCTTTTGCTTCGTAAGAAAAACTCCCATCTAATCAAGAATCAAACACAAGCTCTCTCTCTCTATATCTCTCTCTCTCATGAAATATTTTTATAAACACACACACGTTTAGAGAGAGAAGAGCAGTGAGGCTAACATGTTCAGAGGGTTGGTTTTATTTGTTTGTGGGGGTGATGAATGAGATTCCCGAAAGGTAAAAACAAAGCTATACAGTGTACGTGAGCGTGAGAGAGACATCGAGATTCTCATAATGTGTTAGGGTTAGAAAGGAGTGGAGAGATCACAAGTAGAATAATACATCTACCGCTTTAAGTTGAATATAAAGTGTTTATTATTGTGTTTTAAAAGTATTTTTGAAAAAAAAAATATATTTTTATTTTTCATTTTAAATTCAAAAATAATATTTTTAGATTATTTTTATATGCTGATATCAAAAATAATTTTAAAAAAATATTATTTTAATATATTTCTGAACGAAAAATACTTTTAAAAACAACTTTAACTTTACTTTCAAAAATATATGAAAAGATGAAAAGATAAAAGAAGAAGCTAAGTCAAGATGCAATACATTTTGCCTTAAAAAGAGGGGAAGGACAAGCACACATGATACCTCTTATATCTTCACCGATTCCCTTTATTTTACCATATTCTAGTGCCCTAATTTATCATGACAACATGCATTAGGCAATCATAGCCGTCCAATATAGGATCCTTTTCTTTTCCCAACATTAAAGTAATTAACACCAAAATGTAAAATGGGTTGTGACCCAATATCTTGCCTACTTTTTCCCCTTACTTTTGTTTTTTCACTTTGCTTTTTTGTTTTAAATTTCGGTGGTGGTTAGACGAAAGTGTATAGTTGATATATGGTTGGCTTGGTGCATGCAATAATAGAGGTAGAATAAAAAAGAAAGGTGAATATAGCATCCATCCATCTATCTATCTACTTAACTTTATCTAATCTTCTTGTTGTGGGCTTGCTTTTCTCTATCGTTTTCTTCCTTTTTCCCTTTATAATTTACCAAGTTTCAAGATGGTTTAACAATTATTGAACTTGGATTTCTAAATTTACTGTGTCAGATTGTTCTTGAACCTCACTATACCTTAACTTCTTGCCTTTACTCAAGAATTATAATTTTTTGGAATATGGGAAAAGCATGGTCCAACCTGTATGTTCTTAGAGTCCTTTCCACTCAAAGTTTTCTCAGTGCTATTAATTTTGTTTTATTTAGATCAAAACGATCGAAATGTTTCGTTCCAGTTAAAAAAACGAGATAAAACGGTGTAGTTTTTACCTTGCTTAAAATTTCGATCAGTTTTGGAAATTTCAGCCGGAACATTCCGATTTCGTTCTGCCCGTTCCGTTTCGACCAAATAATATTTTTTTTCAAGTAATTAATAATTTTACAATATCAATCATATCTCTTAATTCGACCATTAGATTGAGAAAAGCATGGTCCAACCTATATGTTCTTAGAGTCCTTTCCACTCAAAGTTTTCTCAATATACAGCACCGATTGCAATTTATCAAAAGGAAATCGATTGCTCCTCAATCTTCATTGTCTACCAAGAAAAGAAAAGAAAAGAAAACGTCCCCTTGGCTTACGGCTGCTCTTTCAAGCATATTATATAAATAATCAGTAAAATACCGATACAATGCAGCATGACCTTGCTGTGTCTGTACGGCCTGCTTCATGAGGCGTTTTATCTTCTGAGCAGGCATTAGTTTAATGATGTTACCATGTGGATATGATATCAAGACATTATTAGTATAATGAAACGACTAAACAGGTTTAATTAGTAGTAATCAAGGATTATGCCTCTTCAAGTGGTCCGTAGACAAGGAATATTGAGTAGCATGCACACCCTGGTTGGCAGTGTAATTAACAATTGCCAACAATTGCCGAGTGATTTTACAGCTTTAATCAAATGTTTAATTGCTTGTCGTTTTGTTCCCTCAAATGAAGCTAATAATCTGCTGGTGTTCTTGCCCATCGGAAAAAAAATACACAAGCTCTGATCAAGAAATTCAATTGCTTGAGGTTTTAATTATGGATATATGGCTAAATATATTTAGAAACGGTTTGTCATTTTTTAGAACGTGGGTGTTCGGATCAGCTTACGTGTAACTCGACTAATCCTACGAACCCTAAAATTAACAACTAGCTAAAACTTCTAGTTGTTCTGACTGATATAAAACTCGACTGGTGATCTTTATGGAATAAAGCCGGGACTTGATCAATTGAGTCACATCCCTCAAGATTAGAAACTGTATATCCAATCAATCTTCTTATGTATGTTTAACTAAACTCAATTTATCTTTGAAAATTATTGTGTTTTAAATTTATATTTCAGTAAGATTATGACATACAACATGTGACTTGCATATATCAAAGTTTAGATTCTATATATTCAAATCGCCTCCCACTAAGAAACGAAATGCTGGATTTCTTTTTTTTTTTTTTTTCAAAACTTGTCATATGTGAAATAGTTTATGCGTGTAATTAGCTTATTAAATCGAGTATTAAATTCTAATTTATGGAGCCTTATTTACACTATTAAATTCTCTTCTCCTACTTTTTATCTTCTAGTGAGAGGTATCTTAGATAAATAAAATCTGAAGTTGATGATATACGTATTAGGTGATGCATTCGTTTTGAGAACACAAATGTGACGAAATGATGTACTAATTAAATTAACACCATGTCGAATATTCTACTGACCAATGTATAAAATTGTCATATTCGTGTCTTTATGCCTCAAAAAATTAAACACAAGCTCGAATCTATATGTATTAAAGAATGGTCCGCCTGAATGTCTATTTATTAATGTGATAACATCTAAATAAGAGTAGCCGTGGAGGGCATGGCACGATGGAATTAATCATCAACCCCCCACAAACACAAAAACGTAAATTGTCATATATATATATCGATCGCCATGTAATGGGCTCCAAAAAAGAAAGCTTTCCATGAGTATATAGTGATATTGTTTCTCGATAAACCTTGACTTGTGATATGAACACATACTTTTTTGGGTGTGGTGGCGTATTCGAAGGGATGAGATTTTGGATAATCCATGGCTAAACCGAAGGCTTGACAGCCTGCACAAGGTCAAAATTTGGATTGCTCATCTAGCTTTCATTGAATTCGTGGAAATTTTGAGTTGAAAAAGGTGAATGGATTCGATCTAAACAAATGATTCATTGCTTAACCGTGTTGTTTTACAAATCAGTTGTTGACTTTTTCACGATCTATATTGCCTGGTCCCTTGAAAACCATTTCCTTACTTTTAGCCTTCACCATAGCAAGCAAGTCGTCAAATATTGTGAGCTACGCACGTTAATCTCCCATGGTCCCTCCCGGGTTAGATTTATGGGAGAAAATATTACACAGCAACAACCTCTAGATTGTTGAAATTTTATCTAATCATAGATGAATTATTCAATCCATATCTACTAAGTTCTAGGTCATGATTTTGAAAACCCGCAATTATTTGGAGAATATTTGATTGCATGCATGCCTTGGCAAGCAACATCTGTGGTCAAATTGAAATGGAATTCAATTCCATGAAAGTAGGCCCTAGATGTGGAAATCCGAACTCCTGGTTGAGAAAAGTGTGCATCCACATCAAACACGAATTTCATTTTGGTTAGCTGTGGGTTGAAAAGTTTTGTTCTGTGGATGGGCGCCAGTGATTACTCAGACAGTCTAGAGAAACAAACACTAAATTCTAATTTATAGTACAAACCAAAAATCAAATCATACATTTTGTCCAAGAATTTTCAAGCTTTATGATCATATCTACCAATATTTCCACGAAATAGACTTGCTCCTTGCCGGCATACGATGGCAGAAAACATGGCAAAGTCCTATGATGTTTGGAAACATGAAAGATCATACAAATCAATTGCCGACTTTGGAACTATTTGCGTGGATGACACTTACATTTGGTTAGAAGCTAGCTAGCAGATAAATTCATCCACTTGAATTTATTCGTCGTTGATGTCGAATTTCAAAATTATTTTTCGATTATAAATATTGACGATCATTGTTTATGACAAATTTAACTATAAAGAATCGGCCATGAGCGTGAAGCATCTGTAAATGTCCTGCTCATCTTCCTGCCTATCTATCATGATAAGGATAACTCCATATATAAAACAGAAAATGATGTGGCTTTTCCGGCCATGGATGGAGGGAATCTTTTCCCATCAATTGTCTTCTCTATATTCCAAGGAACAATCAAGTTTAACATCTTAATTACATATAATTCGATCATGTAATATTGATTATGGTGTACCATTAATGTCTCCAAGAGACATGATGTGATGGCAGAAGACTTATAAATTGCGCAGCAGATCTCAAGTTTAGTTAAGGCATATATCTTTAGTAAAAATCTGGGATAATCGGGATTTTAATCGCTCACTTGAGTTTACAAAATATGTTTTTCAAGGAATAAGATTTCCTCGCATAAAAAAAATGTCATTGATCACCAGTGATTATAAATATTTTTTTATTTTGAAACTAGTTTTTTTATTAACAAATATAAATAAAAGTTCTGTATAATAGAAATCATATATATATAAAATATAGTTCTCATAATCTAACCCATATTTCCATCTTGTGGGACACCAAGGTTGGAAACAAATCATATAAGATAAGAAATGTGGATCAAATAGTGACCGTCGTCGTATCATCATCAAGATTCAATAAACTATATAGTAAAAGCAGCTGGTAAACAAAACAACAACTCCATAAACTGTCCGAACAACAGCAACGTGGTCATCATGGCAGACACCGCCAAATCTTGGCTAACGTTTCCCATGCGACCCGCATGTATTTAAACATCATGTCTTAAAAATCTATGCCAGAAGAATCAGTATTATCAGAAAAAAAAAATTAAAAAAAATAAAATTAAAGCAAGGAAAGAGAAAAGAAACTGCCAAGTGACACCGTCTTGGCTTCTGTGTAAACACCGTACGTACCCCTAACCTCAGTCCCCACCACACACCGGCCGCTCATTAAAGCTCCCCTCTTTTTTGACAAAAATAAAATTAAAATCTAGCACCCATATTGGGTCCCACGGGTGCCACGCTGGCTCCCATTCATGGTCCCACTCTTTTTTGTCTCCTTCCTTTTCCTTGTTGGAAATGGACCCTCCTTAAACTCTGCCCCCACTCGTGTATTTTGTGGGCCCTACTTTCGTCCTTCTTGGCTGCCCCTCGCAGGCTCAGTCGGCTGGTGGTTACGTGGCAGATGACCAGATGCGTGGTGCAGTAGGGTATTAAAATCTCCAGCAGCTTCCTTTGTTTTGCTTTATTTTAAGGGTGAACCTCAAACTACTCCTCAGTCTATAACCTAAAACTCTACCGGGTCCTCAAGATCTGTTTTTTTTATATATTTATATGTCTCTTCAATTAAATATTTTTTTTTTCTATTTATCTCTTATACTCTGATACCATTATCAAATATATAAATAATTCTCTGTTACCTTTAAGAATATCATGATATATTTTTTTTAATTGTTTTTCAAAAATATTAATTCAATAATATTTTAGATATCATCACGTTAAAATAATCTAAAAATATAAAAATTAATTTAAAATAAAAAATCTTTAAATCTTTTCAAAAATATTTTTAAAATATAGTGTCAAACAAGTCTTAGTTTCTTGGTATTAGTACTTTTTTCAGGTGTTTTTAAAAAAAATAAAAAAAATATTTATTTATAATTTTTTAGTATTTTCTTAGTGTTTAATATTATTGAATATATATATATATATATATCTTAATAAAAAACATTGAAAAATAATTTTAATAACGCTGTTAAAACAGGTACTTAATGTGAATACCGGCTAGTTATCCGGAATTACCCCGGGTAAATTGCTGGAAAAAAGGTTTGACCAGGACCTGTGCTGTAGTCAAGCATGAGAATGGTTTTTTTTTTTTTAATCTCTTTTTCTTTTCATAGTAACCGAATCCTGAAATAGACAAAAGAACCCAGAACAACAAAACAAAACAAATCAAATCTAATCTCTCTCTACATTTCGTTCTCTCTTTCTAGACCTCTAGAAATGCAATAGATTAGTGTGTGGATTTGATTCTTTATTATCTCCTGATTCTCTCTCTCTCTCTCTCTCTTTATATATCACTAGACCAACCCAAACCCTAAATAAACCCCACCATACAGCCTTGCCACCTCCATTGCATGCCCATTTGTTCATTTATTTCTCCCCTCTCCTCTCTACAAACCAACCATAACAAAGCTTCCTGCAAACCAACCCTCTAGCCAGGAAGAACAAGAGACCAAAACTGATTACAGAGAAAGACTCTGCTTTTTTATATATAGAGAAGGAAGGCGAGCAAATTTCTCAGCACCATCGTATATGGCTGTTGAAGCCCGGCACATCAGTCTCTTCCCTCCCCAACTCTTATGCAACAGGTTGGTGTTGCAATATTGCTGTGCCCGTTTGGATTGCTCTTCTGTTTTACGAGTTTTTATCCATCTGATGTTGTTTTTGGTGATGGATTTGCAGGGAAATGATGAACCCCATTGAAGCAGATACATATTTGTACAACACCCAGATGGGATATGGCGTGCCATTATCAGGAACTACAACAACAGCAGAGACGCTGCTTCCTATGTATAATAGCTCTGTGATTACTGATTCGATCCCTCAGAAAACGCAAATCAAATCAGAAAGTGGTGTCACTTACAATCTACCTGCACAGAGAAAACGCCCAAGAGATTCCATCAGTCCTCTCCTCTCGTATCCAATTCCTGTACAGTCCAATAAGATTCGCAGTCCCTTCTCCTTTCTTGGCCAAGACCTCTCTTTCCAGATCCAGCAACAGCAATTAGACACAGATTGCCTTATTTCTCAACATGTAAGTCCATCTCCTCATTAAATTGATAATTCTATTATTGTTTTCAATGATTAGCATGTCGCATTGTTCTATTTAGGGAGTGATACTGATTTTTTATGTTTCTGGGTGTTTTATTTAGATGGAGAAAGTAAGGATGGAGATAGAAGAGAGAAGGAAGAGGCATGCAAGAAGGTTGCTTGAGGCAATAGAGACAGGGATGATGAAGCGACTAAGAGCAAAAGAAGATGAAATCGAAAAGATTGGCAAATTAAATTGGGCCCTTGAAGAGAAAGTCAAGTCTTTATGCATGGAGAATCAAATATGGAGAGACCTAGCACAATCCAACGAAGCAACAGCCAATGCTCTACGTTCCAATCTCGAACAAGTCCTCACAGCCCAGGTCAAGGAAGAACGCACCCTTGGTGCCGGATTAGATGATCAGGCTGCCGCATTGATGGACGATGCGCAATCATGCTGTGGCAGCAGCGGCGGTGACGGGCCTGGTGGCGATGACGGAGGGGAAGAAAGAGTGTCGGAGAGATGCACGTTAGCAAACGGGGCGCAAGATAATAGAGGTAGCTGGATGTGCAGGAATTGTAACAGGGAAGAGTCATGTGTTTTGCTGCTGCCTTGTAGGCATCTGTGCCTGTGTACTGGCTGTGGGTCAAGTCTCCATACTTGCCCCATCTGTAGAGCCACCAAGAATGCTAGTGTTCATGTTAACTTGTCATGAACAACACTAACATCTTACTTTCAAGAAAAACAAAAATTAATTTGTTTAATCTTATCCTTTCTTGGTTTATTTATTGCTTCCAATATCTTTTATTGGATTTTGCCTAGAATTTTTTATTTTTTACCACATTCTTCTCCTCCCTTGATTGTCAATGGAGTGCTCTAGCTGCCTCTTCTCCGTTTTAATTGCTCTTCCTTTTACCTTCTCCTTCTCATGGTGACCCATGGCTAATTCTTCAAGCATCCATACTTGCAACTTCGCCAATAAATATGTTGTTTGGAAATAGTATAACTTTGGTGAAATTCGTGAATAACAAGCATTTTTCATTTTTTAGGATGATATAATAATGAGATAATATATGGTTATGGTATATTTTTTAAATAAAAATATAAGAAATAACTTTTAAGATTTAATTTTTACTCTAGCGTCTTCTTTTCTTTTCTTTTTAATGTGGGGTAATTTAATAGTATTCGTTTAGGTTTTATTTCATTATTTTGTAATTCCAAGTTCACATTTAAGGATTAAATTTTAAAAGATCGTATGAAATTAATCTTGTAAATGCAATAATATAAAATTACCAATTAGATTTAAAGATGAAGCATAATGAAAGGATTCAAAAGCCTAAAGCCATCATTAGATTTAGAGAGAGTTATCTATTATAATATAAACTATATAATTTAGGTAATTTGAGTTAATCAATTTTTTATATTTGTGTTACTTGAATTATCCAAAAAATTGTTGACTTTTTTCATTTTCAAACTTTTTTTAGATAGTGTTCATCTTAAATTCAATTGGGGAAAGAAAATTAACTTCAATCTAGGAGAAGCTATTTTATCATGTCAAATATCTTTCTATAATATTATGAAAAAAGAAAAATAGGAATAGAAAAAAGATAACACCAATATTTCAAAACAAAGACCAAATGCTCATGCCCATGTTTTTACCACTATTATGTAACTGCGTTTCAAAATCAAAAGTGATTTTGATTTTTTTTTTAAATTTGATATTTTTATTTTTTACTTTGAATTAAAAACAATTGGTGTGTTTAGATCATTTTCATGTGCTGATATCAAAAATATTTTAAAAAAAAAATATCATTTTGATATATTTCTGAATAAAAAATTATTTTTAAAAATAACATCAATTATATTTCTAAATACTCACTAAAAAACAAAACTTATAAACATTTTTTGCTTCTAATAAATAAAATAAAAAAAATCTTTTCCGAAAACACTATAAAATTGTTGACTATAGGGAAGGCAAAAGAGAAGGTTGCTAGCACACTCTTGTCATTTTTTCACGCAAGGTGAACAAATTACTTAGGGGCTAGCTTTCTAATCGGAAATCAATATAAAATAGCAATGAGATAACACATAAAAATATATTACAAGGGAAGATAACAACGTCTCTTTTTTCAAATTTCGACTCATTTTGGACCCTTCTGGCCAAGTTAGTGCTCATATAAATTATTATTTCCAAAAATTCTATATAAGAAAATACATTCATATGTAGCATGAGTAATGTCGACATTAATTTCACCATTTTGTGGATTTTGTCCATATTTAATTAGATTATATTAAATGCACTTAAATGATTTTTTTTCTCATTAAATTCAAGTGTGACAAAACCTTAGAGGTTAATGGAAATGGTTAAGAAGATATTTACTTCTCTTTTTATAATTATTATTTATTATTATCTTATTCATTGTGATTGTAAAATTAAAAATAAATAAATAATAGTAATAGTAAGCTTCTATATTGTATTATATTGGTTATTAAATTCAGACTAATTAATAAAATAGTCTCAAAACTCAGGGTCTAGACCGATCCATGTTTCAATAAAGATATAATTAATTTAATTTGATCTAATTAAAAATTTAAATTAATTTATTACTCAGTTAAATCAACTCAAAATTTTATTAAATAGAGTAGCATATTCTATTGGTAATCTTGGCCTTGTTAGGTATTTTTTTTATGAGCAAGGAGCATTTTTTAAGGAGTGTGGTTGATATTGTTTTTAAAAGTGATTTTTATTTTGAAATGCATTAAAATAATATTTTTTATTTTTAAAAAATTATTTTTGACATTAATACATAAAAATAATTTAAAAATATAAAAAAATAAAATAAAAAATAAAAAATATTTATTTAAAAAAAAAGAAAAACGCTTTTCAAATCCAATTAAAAAACAATGAGGCACAAGTTAAAGAAAGCAGTTTTTGGAGTTGGAGGAGGGGAGAAAGTAGACCAGACCACACCAGGGCAGACGATCCATCCACTCAACCAGGTAGGTTTGCGTTGAGCGTGGGCACCACGCTCGATAAAAAAAGTGTGAGGTCAACGAGAATGTGAAAGCGACAGCTGTGAGGCAAAGGCTGACACGTAGGACGCGCGCAAATGTCGCTGTAAATTATGCTCTGCCCCCTCTCTTTTCTTTTTCCGATCTCTCTCGTGCACACAAACTCCTTTTATTTATTCTTTTAATTCCGAGATATTTTAAAAAGATTTATTATCCCACTTGAAAATTAAAGCTTTTATTGATAGATTTTAGCTTAGTCGGTGGGTCGATTACCCAATCAACGTTCGGCTTAGGTTGAGGTTTTAGAAAATCACTCGAGAGTTGCCTTGGGTTGGCTTTTTGAAAAATAAAATATAAATAAAATCATATTATATTATTTTAGGTTTAAGAGTAGGATAAAATTATGATTATTTGTTTACCATGTGAACCGACACTCACTTAATATTTCATAATTACATATATTAAACAAAATTTGGATATGATAAAACAAATCTCAGCAGAATTTATATATTATTATAGAAAGAAATATCGATTTACACACGTTACTGCCATAAAAATTACTCCTAACATTTACATTTTGGAAGATTAAATCTATTTTTAAAAAATAAAAAACAGGGAGAAAACCATAGTGAATGGTTGGAAAAAGCATAGCCACCCACCACCCCCTAAAGGGGTGAAAGAGAGAGTGTGGTAGATGATAAACAGTAGGACAAAAAATCTACCTCATCTACTCGTATGATAATAACTTTTTATTATTAATGTGTATGTACATGACAATTTACGCGTATCATAATTAATTTTACAAGTTTTGAAGTTAATAACTATGTAAACTTTCAATAATTATCATATTAGCAATTATAGACCTCGAACCTAAGACTATAGAAAAACAAATCTCTTAATCTCAGGTTCTTATCACTAGATCACTTACTTTATGGTTAGTATCAAGGTTGTCAATACCGTTCCGGTCGCTGTTTCGATTTTCTATTGGTACGGAATGTTTCGATTTCAGAGCGTTTCGGCGTGCAGTTTCGGGGTTGTACTGTTCATATATAATTATTTATATATATATATATGTGAAAAAAATAAATATTAATTTAACAAGTATAATTAAAATTCAAGATAAATTAACTTTAAATTATACATTACAAACACAAAGTCAAACAAACATAATCTCAAAATTAGAAACATCTCTAAAATTTCAAAATATTATGAAAGTAAAATGTTCTAAAATAAAAGAAATATAAATCAAACATTTTCTATATCATTAATATAAAAATAAGGATTTTGAGGCAGAAACGAAACATCCGGAATGGTACCGGGATGTTTCGGCCGGTATTTCCGGAAAGGACTGAAATTAAAACCGAGACAAAAACGACGTCGTTCGTCTCGATTTTTTTAACGGCACGGAATATTCTGACCGTTTTGGCCAGAACGGAACGGTATTAATAACCCTGGTTAGTATGATAAGTTTACGTATATCTCGACTAATCACACAAGTTCTGAAATTAATAATAATATAAACTTCCAATAACTATCATATTAATAACTACATATCTTAAACCTAAAATTAAAACAAAAAACAAATTATTTAATCCTAAATGTTTATCACGAGAACCCTAATAGTCCAAGGTTGGTATGATAATAATTTCTTCAGTGTTCTTCTCTTACTTTAATGGAAAAAATATCAGAAATGAGATGATGATGATGACGAGGGTATTTTCAATTTAATTGAATGGGGTGGCAGGCAGCAGGCCAGAGGCAGAGGAGCGTACAGGTTGACGTGTATGATTTGTTCGAGAGTTGCCATTTAAGTAAGGTGGTGGCGGTGACGACTGGTCACTGGTGAAATTTCAAGGAGGCGCGTACCCATCACTTTATTATGTGCCCCCTTTCTGCTCTCTTTTGTCATTGTCAGCAAGGACTCATGAATAAAGTGAAGTACACTCCAATATTGTCTATTTATTTATTTTCACCTATAAAGTTTTTATTTGGTGAAGTACACACCGATACAACTTTTAATGATACATGGCTTCTATGCTTTTCTTAATACCAATATAATAGTAAAAAAAAAGACTCATAATAATTACGTATTTGTTTAGAATATTATTTGAAATTGATTTTGAAAGTATTTTTTATTCATAAATATATTAAAATAATATATTTTTGATATTAGCACATGAAAATAATCTAAAATATTTTTTTAATTTAAAATAAAAAATAAAAATAATGTTTTTCTATTTTTTTAAAAATATTTTTGAAACGCAATGTCAAACATTTTGTTATTGCTACTGGCTATGATAATTTGTTTACATTTTTTTTTTCAAAAACAAACTGCTTCAAGTAATTATTGAAACTTGCTTCAAATTTGGATGGATTACTTTTTTTCTTTCACTTAATAATTAAGGAACTGTTAAATTCAATGAATCATGATTCTTTTTTTTCTTCTGAAATTGTTAATATTGGGAGGACATTTTGTCCTTCAAGGAACCAAATAGAAAGAAAAAAAGAAATTAAGGAAAAAGTTGGGATTTTCAAGGGATAAGTCTCTGTTTGTCATTGTATTTAAAAAAAAAATTGAATTTTTTATTTTATTTTTTTTATTTTAAATTAAATGTTTTTGGTTTTTTTAGATAAATGATTTAAATTTTTTTTATTTTTAAACGAAAAATCTCTTTTAAAAACAATATCAACCATATTCATAAACAATTATCCCTGAATGAGCTATATTATATTAAAAATGGCATTTGAATAAACTTTAATAATAGTCTACTTCACTTATGAATAATAATAATAATAATAATAATAATAATAATAATATCTACCTCCTTCCATCTTTCTCAAGAAGAGGTCCCTCTTCTCCTAGTTGCTTGCAAGCATTTCTCTTCCATCAACCCTTCAAATCGTCCAACGAATTAATGGACCAATTCGTGAAAATTTTGTTTGATTTCAGAGACAAAAACCTTTCAGAGGGCCCACCTAAACACCTGCGAAAAATCCAAAGTTAGCATTTAATAAGGAGAAAAGGAGGAAGGACGACACAAAAATAATAGGAGATTTTGCTTGTAGGATCTTTGAGCCCTTCTTTTGGGTCCCACCACCACATTAGGACCATCTGTCCCTTTATGACCGGCATCCTCTCTAGAACACGTGAATCTGATTCCCAGTTCAATCATCTTGGTTTAATTAATTGTTTCTTTAGAGGTAATAAATACGAGATGGGCCACTCGGTGCTGCGGACAGTCCCTTTTTTTTTTTTTAACTTGGAAAATAAACGAGATGTAAGCATTTAAAAAAAAAAACACTAAAATAAATTGGATATTTTGGTCATTAACGCTATTGGATTTGATAAGCTAAGTTAATTTAAAACTAAACTAAGTAAAAAAAATTGAAAAAAAAGAGTAAAAACACAAAATTAAGTCCACTTGAATTTACACGTCAAGTTCATTGATTGGTTGTGATATCACGTCTAGTTCATTGATTGGTTGTGATATCAGAATAACTTTATACAAAACAAACTAAAAAAATCATAAGACTCAATCATAAAACAATCTAATATTCAAGGGAGAAATGATGAGAAAATAAATTTGTATCAATCTGAGTTATTCTATCAACCACATAGAAAGTAAAGAGAGAGAGAAAAAATATGAATACCAATTACCAATAAATCAAATTAGAAAAAAAATCATTTAAAAAAAATGATTATGGGATGAAATTGCAGAAAAAAGGGCAATAAAAGAACCCTATGAAACAAAAGAAATGACAATTAAAAGATTGATGACTAAATTTAATACAAAATCATTAATATGTAAAATAATAAGAATTAAAAAAATCAATTAGGAAAGTGATAAAAACAAACAAATAAAAAACAAAAGAATCAGGACCAAATTTGATATTTTAATAATATCAAACCAAATGATAAAGGATGAAATTGAAAATAAAAATAAAATAATCAAATAAAGGACTAATTTATTCTTTGGCAACTACAAGAAAGAGAGAAGATAGGAGAATAAAAAGTCAATCAAGGCCCAACCATTGATCTGACCACCACACGTGTCGTGTTGCTGGAATGACTATCACGAGATGCTTCCAACTCTTCTCTTGAAGGTGATGTTTTAACAATAAACGATGTTGTACACGCCACCTAAAATGTGCGGTATTTAAATTATTAAAAAGACAAAATCACCCTAAACCAAAATCTTAATTATAGAAAATCTAACCTGAAAAGACACCATTTCCCTTGGTTGCAAGGTTTGGATTTTTTTGCTTCACAGGGAGAGAATGTGTTTCTATTTTTCTAAATATGTTAAAATATCGTATCAACCCCAAACAACCTCTTAATTTAGAAAAATAGAAAAAAAAATACACCAATACCTTCGTTTGTTTTTATTTTTCTTTTAAGGGTATGAAAGTCTTTATACTATTCCAAAAATATAAAAAGATCAAATTAACCTTATTATGTCTTTAAATGAATTTTACTTTCAAGGGTGATGTATCCTTTATATTGTGTTAATGCAAGGTTAAAAGATCAAATCATCCCAAATAATTGGACAATAGTCCATGAATATTTTGGAAACTACCAAATGACCCCTAAAAGTAAGCTAACAACTTTTCGATTAAAAGGTCAAAAACATAATTACTGTATTTTGATAAATAGGAATATGTGTCTATACTGTATTCTAAACATCTTTTTTTTTTACCTACATAGTTGGTCAGCTTTTCACCGCAGGCTGGGCTAATTTTTGTGCAACTTGAAAAAAAAATGCTCAAACATTGGAGTGTATTTTAAAGAACAAAAACAAATCCATAACTCAATATCATAGAAAGAGAATTAAGAAAAATAACAACTTTCAACTCTCAAGAATCAAAATGTAGGAGGATGAAATTAGAAAAAAAAATCAATGAAAAAAAAGTTAAAAAAAAATACCAGCAAAATCAGGTGACATCTCTAAAATTAATGAGTATGATCATGTGATGAGCATAATCCAATAGAAGAAAAATTGTAACAACCCGAACAATATACTAATAATAATTTATGGCCAAAATTTGGTGTATTTCTTTTTATCAAGACTTCTACTAAAATTTTAGTAGGGTTTCTCCCAAATCTAGAGTTTTCAAGTTATCGACATTCAACTACACATTTATAAATCCTCATCTAGCAATAACTTAAACCACTCTAATTTTTAACTTCATCAATCAATGTAAAAAATGGGGAAAATATGAACTTTAGTTTATTGAATTTTGAAAGATAAAATCTAAAAGTATACAACAAATGACCTAAAAAAATCATAATTCACCTAAACAAACCTCCTACCTAGATCAGAGATAAGGATATATTAATTGAAAAGAAAACCAAAAAAAAAAAAACAAAGTTCACTTTTCATAACAAACTACTTTGAAGGATGTAATCAAGAACATGTTGTTAACCTGTGTTAGCTTTTTAAACTCATGACCCTAGTTAGTGACTACACTGGAAGCACTATATTTAGAAAGCTATAATTTTTAATTTTCATAATTTACAATTTTGAAGAATGTAACCATGAAAAAACTTGTTGTTAGATCGTGTTAGCTTTTTAAACTCATGCCCCTAGTTAGTGACTACGCTGGAAGCATTGTATTTGGAAAACCATAATTTTAAAACTCAACTTAAGCTAATAGATTCACCCATGTCATGGTTAACCCGAGGCAAATTTAGTCAAAATATGATCAAAACCTGTTGACTATTTTCCTTTTAAAAGAAACAAAATGACATCATTTTTATTTTATAAAAACAAAAAGACTTGGTTGACTTGAGTTAACTTGGTTAACCCACTCGACTTGTGACTCGATACTTATCTTGGATTGACTCCTCACTAAGGCCTAGCAACAATGAGAAAAACCAATAAAACAAATATCAAATGTTGAAAAAAAATCAAGCATAATAAAATCACAATTAAAAGACCTCATTTGAAAGAAAAAATAACAACAATGAGAAAAACCAATAAAACAAATATCAAATGTTGAAAAAAAATCAAGGATAATAAAATCGCAATTAAAAGACCTCATTTGAAAGAAAAAAGAAGAAGAGGGAAACCTAAAATACTAAATTGAAAGGTAGAATTGAAACAATAAATAAATTAACAAATGAATTCAAAATAAAAAAAATCAAGTGAATAGGGATAAAATAAAAAAAAAATCAAGATTATAGATCTAAGGATTAAAAACAAATTAAATATCATCAAATTTTGAATTAAATGACAAAATTAAAAAAACAATCAGATTTATAAAAGAATCCAAAACACAAATAAAAATCAAGAGAATGAAGATCAAATATGAAAAAAAATAAAAATAAGATCACGGATTTAAGGATGAAATTGATACAAAACTTGATAAAAGAGTAAAGAATCAAAATTAAAAATCAATACAAAATTGAGGGTCAAATTTGAGATATGATAACATAAAAGGAAAAATTTAATATAAAAATTAAATATCAAAGGATGAAATGAAAAAAAAAATATCAAATTTGATATTATTAAATAAGGAAAGACTAAATATGATAAGATTACCAAATAACATTCTTTTTTAAAGGCGTCTTCATCCATGGGAGGCTACAAGAGCGTCACCATCGTAAAGAAGGTGGCAAGATACGTAAAAAAATCGAGATGAAATGTAGTTTATAGACACTAGAAGGCACCTATGATATAATTACCAACAACTTTTTTTCCTAATTTTTAAAATATAATTTATTCAAATAGTAGAAGAATAAAAACATGATAAAGAGATCAACCCCCTAGCTATAATGTATTTATCCATTTAGTCTTATAATAAAAAAAATATCAAATGAAAAATATCATATTACTCTTGAATGAATGTTATAAAACTTAAATTATTAAAGGAAAAGTAATAATTTCATTATAGAAATTATAGTGAAATGAAAAGGACTTAAAGTTATTTTAGGTTTTTATAATTAATTAATTAAAAGCTGATGATGTGGACATAAATGGAATATCTTTTATTTACTATTATGGTGTGATAATGATGATTGTGCAGATTAGATTAATGATAATGACAATGCTATTATATTTTTTAGGGCCAAATGAACTTGAAATTATAATATTTTTTTTAGCCAAGGAACATAATCAAAAGTCCGACACCAATTTTTTAAAATGAATATAAAAATAAAATTCAAAATTTTAAGCTGATCTTATTATTGAAATTAACAAGGTTTGATCCGCTCGAGAGTGCATATTATTAGATTATTATGTCAATTCCGAAATATTTTTTTTATTAAATAAATATATTTTATTTATATTTTAATTAAAAAAGTAATTTTTTCATTGATTTGGTTTTGTTTTAAATTAAGTTTTATCATATCAATTGATTTACAAGTCACAAGTATTTGACTAAGTTAATCTCAAAATAAATATAAATTAATATATAGATTGAATTGAATTTTGGATTTTGAGTTTTTCAAATCAACTCATTAAACTAAGATAAGTTTAATAATACCCTATTGAATTTAGAGCCATTTAGCCAAATATCTTCCTGTCGTTTTCCTTGATAAAAATGGCGTTTCATGGTTATTTTAACAAAAATGGAATTCTTTCTCGATCATAGATTATATTCAAAATTCAAGGGTTACATTCATTGTAGGCTACACGACCCACCCACCTATTGGCATAGATCACAAGAAATATCAATATAAATCCAATTTTTTTGTCCAAATCACTCAATGAATTATCCATACGAATGCCATGAAATTGACCAATTTGTTTAATATCACGCCTCTAAATTGTCTTTTCCTTCAATTTGTAACAAGATCCATGCTTTTTTTTTTATTCCCCAAAAGAATATCATGCAAGAGAGAGGTGCAATAGTCCACTTCAATCAAATGTCAACACTATGGCAACCCGATTGTCATCAATAAAAACATTCGGTCACCATCGCACCTTTGTCATGCACCATCAAGCGTGGATGATGGCTAGAAATTTAATTTCTCTCCATACATATATTTTAGTGCTTTCTTCACTAGATTCATTTTATGGACAATAATTGTTTTTAATTATTTATATACATGCAAGTCCTCGCGTAACTTTAATTTGAGAATTATTTTCAGAGCATAGACCATGTTTTGAGCTAAAATTAACAAACATATATAAATACACTACTAGAAAATTTTAATTTAATATATTTTGGTATAAAAATATTAATTTTATATATTTTGCTTCCCATTGTTTTGATTATTCTTGATTTGTTTTGCAATCACACGGTCGAATATTATTTAAATATTTCAACTTTAGATGATCTCATTTTCAATGCATTAATTTGGTTGTTCATTTCAAGAATTACTTATTCCCCTTATTGCTATTATAGGTTTTGTTGACAAAAGCATGATACAAACCTCCACCTTATAATTCTTTGATTAAAGGAGTTTCTTATTTGCAAAACGAATGAATTATTAATCACAAGAAATGTTGGATTATTAATTAATTACTAAAAGAGAAAGTCAATTTGTGGATTATGCCAATTAAGCACAAAGTGGACGGAGTCCTAGTGCTTAGGTAGGATGATGGGTCCCATTTTTTGCACCTAAACAAATTTATTCGATGGTGACATTTGATAATTTCTTAGACTCCTAATAGTAATAAAGAAAAAAAAAAGGTATCTTCAGCGATAATTGGGATTGTCAAAGGGAGGGTTGATTATTAATTAATGAATTAATTGTTGTCAAATGGCACGCTTCATGATCGGTGTGCAATTTGGTTGTGGTTGAGTTGCTGATGTGCATAGCACATTGGAATCTCCTGAGCCCTAAATTTTCAATGGTATTCTCTACCTAAATCGACAGAAAAAATATGTTATGAAAATACACGCACCACCTCCACCTCCACCTCCACCTCCACCACCACCACCGCCACCTATAAAAAACATCGGTGAATAAAATAAACAACAGCTAGGAAGCTAGGTAGCCCAACTTCAATGCTTAAAATTGGTCCCATGGCTAGAGCATCACACATCCCTTTCATGTGGGTCATATTCCTCCACTACCTTCTCATCTTCTACCACCATTTCATGTCACAACAATGAATACTATGCTAAAATTGTACAAGTGAATTTATTATAATAGTAAGCTCGAATTCATCGTCACGTACACTCTACGCACAAAGCCAACCAAATGCCGACGACGGGGACAATGACACTTGAGCCAATGACTTTTTTATATATATAAATAAAGAAAATGGTGGGGTTTTTATGAGGACATGAAAAGATAAACCAACCCTAATAAGTATCTAGGGGCCCATGCAATGTGTTGTACCTTTGTATCGTTTTGTTTTTAGGGTTTGAGAGTTGATGTAAAAGAAGAGATGGAAATGTGTGTCATATAAGTTGACCACTTTCTTGATATAAACCATATAATATTATTCCATATTTTCAGTCGAGGTGATGGACAGTACAAAGCATAGAATATGGATCCCAATCAAGAGAAGGCAGGCATGGGGACCATGATGGGAACCCTAACTTTCTTACCTTGTGAAAGGGGTCACTCATGCTAGAATTGATTTTGTTGCTTCCTTTTTCTACTTTTTAATTCCTTCTCTCTTGAAGCTCCATTTTCTCTCTGTACCTGAGGGTCCACACACACACAGCACAAGCCATCGAGGAGGGCAGGGTCAAATCAGAATTTGATGGCTCGAAAGTAGCATTTCTTAACAACCGTGCATCACGACTATCCCAACCCAACAAAACGATATGGGGAAAACTGTTAAAAAGATTTTTTAGGGTTTGATCATGTCGACATAGTGCTGCTTAATGAGATTTTTATGATGCTAATTACACCCCTCTCTTGTTGAAACCAATGGGAGATTGAGATGAACCATTGTTTTGGAGTTTACAACACAAACCTAAATTGACCGGCAAGCTAGCTAGGGTTTAGCGAATGCATCTTAATTTACTCCAATCATGCACATTCTCATTATAGCTACGAGGTTTAAGGGCTAATTTTCTTCTGAAAAGTCATGGCGGGGCCAAGATAAGAATCCACAAAACCCCAAAAGAAAGAAGGCATAAACCATTATTCACCAAGAAATCATATCTTACACAATGAATGAGCGAGTGAATATTTTTTTCCTTTATATGGGAATTTCAATGACCTGCCATGAGTCTACTTTACGTGGATGGATTTGGTGGAGTAAGGCAAAAGATAAAGAGATAATTATTTATTGCAATTTTGAATCCAGAAAACACCACTACAATATGGTTGAAACATTGAAAAGAGAAATTAAAGAAACATGCACTCATATACTCCATAAAGTAGAGGAGCAAGCTAGGAAACTGCTGCAGCATTTTCATTTTTAATTATTCTTTTTGGCTAGGTTTGACAGATTTGCTGTGGAAGTGTAGACATCGGCTTTACCCACTTGCCAGCACAAAAAATCCATGTGCTATGGCCATCAAGTCTCCCTCACCCCATTAATGGAGCCTTGGAGATTGTGGTTGCATATCCAACTCCTCCATCTTTGGTAAAAATCATTACACTCTCGCTTCACTTTATCTAAAGTGCTGCAAACAGTTCCTTCTTGTCGACACAAGCACCACCAATCAAAAGCTAGCCACTAAAGTCTAATTCATGTTAGCTTGCCTATGGCAAGTGCGCAAATATGATAGCCAACATAGAATTTATTTTCCATGTGGCTGGATAGGAGAGAAGAGACATTGGATTGGACTAAGTATAGACTTAAAATAATAAAAAAGTGATTCTCAATTATATATTCCATGAACAAAGAGAGATGGCCCGTGGCTTGTGATATGCTTTAGATCTTTTCTCCTATTTCGATCTATCCCAATTTCAAAGCTTCACATTCTCATAGTTGGTAATGAAATGATCTTAATTTGCTGTTGAATTGAAGGTGGCATTACAAAGAATCAGCCAACACATTGGACAGAATAAATGTAAGAATTTCTTTTGGGAATATTACAAATACGGGGAGTCCATGATGATATTGTGCCATCACCGATTTTCAATGCATAAATACATTGGGCCTACCAACAATGAACCATTAAAACTTGTCGTCTACAAAAAATTGATCCCATCTCCATGATCATGGTCCTAAAATGGTCTGTGGATTAATTTATTCTGTAGACCATAGGGCATATCTCGTACTATTATTCTAGTTTTTGAGTGCGCCAAACTAGTCCCAGAATGAACCGGCCTCAACTAGCGGTGATGAGCACATACAAAATTGACTAACTGGTTCTTAACCTAATACTATAGTGTTCTTAGTGCCCGTTTAATAGTGTAGTTGTAATTGTTTTTTAAAGTGTTTTTTGTTCTGAAATATATTAAAATGATATTTTTTTTATTTTTTAAAAATCATTTTTGACATCAGCATATGAAAATAATCTAAAAACACTATTTTTTTTAATTTAAAGTAAAAAATAAAATAAAATATTCAAATTTTTTCAAAAACGTTTTTGAAACGCAATGTCAAACACCCTCTCAGTGTCACGTCTAATCTGTCCATAACTCAAGAAATCAATGGAGGATCAATGCAAATAAAAATAACACATCGAGTTGTGATATGTTCATGAAACAAGATGAGATTACATCAAGCTGTAATATCTTGAGATATTCAATCAATCATAGTTCACGGCTCATATTACTCTGGGAATGTTAATGCTTCCACTTTGGTGACTTTATTTTTATGATAGAACTATGAGATTTGGATGCTCCCTATTCCATTGTAGCAGCAAGTGCCGAATGTTTTCAATTGACACAGCAAGGACAAAACCAAAAGAAAGAGATTAGTTAGATGTCATTTCAAGATATTGTGCATGATCTTATTGTAAAATATCGAGCATGTTAGTTTAAAGCGTTTTGTAGCTAATCGTTCGGTTACACGTTATATTATTATATTCATGTAAAAACATGTTTATTACTAATAAAAACTTAATTTATCTTAATAATTCATTTAATATTAGGTTAATGAGTCTAGAGCAAAGATAAAGTTCGCTGTTGTAATTATAAGATTTTTATTGTATTAAAATATTATTCCTAAAATATTCATGGTCAATACTGTCTTAAATACAAAATATTAATTATAGTTATAAAAATTGATACATATTATCTTTTTTTAAGAAAGAAAGTAGTTGTTCTCATAAGTCAAGGTGATACCTAGAACTAATATGTAGGTGATTGTTATAAGACATGTACACTGAAATGACTTGCACAAGAATTTCATATATAGAGATCACCTATGTCTATGTAAAGGCTCACATGACAGTTGTGTAAGTGATTCTTATTCTTGAAATCACTAAGTTATCTTATATAAAGAATATGCTTTAATTTTGTCGCGTGTTATTTTAATGGAGTTAACAAAAAGTCAAATATTGAGTATAACATGAACTATATAAAGTTTCTTGAGTGATCAAGAAATTATTCATTATCATAGGTGAATTAAGAAAAGTATTTAATCTATTCTTAATAGTATTAACAGAGAAATCTTTGATTAAGATGGAATGAGATTTGAAAAGAGTTTCAAATTTTATTCAAATGATCAATGAATATTATATAGAAAATAAACATGATATAACATGATAAATATTCTTTATGCTTTAATGTTAAACCAGAATATTATTGATGAAAAAATATTAATTACACTGAAATCGGTTACTGAAATGTTAAGACAATCAACTAATGATTTTTCTAATATTTTGGAGATCATAACACATTGCTAGATGACACACATGACCTTCAAATAAAAGTTAATCAATTGTTGAATTGACAATAAATTAATTTATTTGAATAGAGATATTTGGTCATTATATCAAAAACCTAATGTGTCACACATATTAAGAATCATTAGTCAAAAATTAAACTAGAATGTTCTAATTAAGTATGACTTGCTTAAAATATATTTTAGAAATTAAGAACTAGAATATAATTAATACATGGATTATGTTTATAGACCTAGAAAATCAAGTATGAATTTGATTAAATTACTTTCTAAAATTATCTTGAATTAACAAATGAATATTATTCATGAGAAAATGAATACTTTGTCAATCTATAAGATTTTTCATATTACTCTATAAATAGTAGGTTATACCTTTTTTTTTTTTTTAAAAAAGGTTTTTTGCTAGACATAAAAACTATGTAAGTACAAAATAGAGAGCTAACTCTCTAGACATAATAGTCATCTCTCCTGGATAGAGATTTAAGATATTTTTCATTGGTGGTTCATAGTGATAACGTTGAATGTCAGACAATTGGATGACTTACGGTTTACAACGATTTAGCCTTTAAAGAATTATTTGAAAACGGATAAGATAAGATTTTGTTGATACACATATGTCAACAAATTACTAAATTTATCTAGTCATCTAAAATACGAGTTATTTTAGTGTTTAAAAGCCCCTTTTGATAGAAAATTATCATAGCCGAAATTAAGAACCAACAAAGCAGGCCACTTGATACAAACATGATAGGACTGAATAAAATCATTGGGCTGATTAAGGTTTCCACCACGAGTTAATGATAAATCTTCCCCACCATTTCACCAAAAGTGTTTCCTTCTTTTAATCGATTAGTGTAATGACTTTCTGCGGTTTATAATGCAATGATGCACACCAAACCATTTAGCAGGGAAGAAAACAAGCCAAAAGTTGGTGATGATTCATATCGCACAGGCAGCTGGGACTGACCCCAGCAAAGGTCATTCATTACATGCACCTCATAGATATAGATAAATGCATAGATATGAACTTTTTATAGACACAATTCTCATGTGTAGATTTAGAAATGATGTTCTTAACGAGCATCTCCTTTAAATCGAAAAAGATTTATTTGACACAATTCTCATATGTAGTTTTGTTCTGTTCCCTAGAGCCGGATGACTAGTTATGTAGTTGTTGGAAGTGTGGTTGAGGTTGCTATTGAAAGTGTTTTTCGCTCATAAATGCATTAAATTGATATATATTAGCACATGAAAATAATTTAAAAAAGAAATATTTTTTTAATTTAAAATAAAAAAAATTTCACTGCTAGCTCCATTTTTCAGGCATTACCATGCATAATCATGATCTACTGTAATACTGGTTCATCATCCCCACAATAGGTAGCAAAACTTGAAATGACAAGAATATGCTTGGCATGCAAGCCTACCAGTACTAACAAATAGTTCATACTCCTCCAGTCGCCAGGCCAAATGGACTTCTGATAATAGCATAATGGAAAGGAATCTAATCCTCAGGGCCTGCATCACTATCATTCTCAATAAGCAATAGAAGCAAGAGCCTGAAAATACAAGTAAACTATCTAGCTTATGGAAAGAAAAGGAACGAATTGCATTGCTACGAATTGCATTGCTGCTTCAGATGTCAACTACTCTCCCAATATATGTCAATACATATCAGCAGCCATTAATTGCTGCTGATTCTTGCTATACAGATTAGTTTCCTATTCTATTTAGTTTCCTATCTTGACTACAATAGCATTAATGTATAGAGTCCTATCTTGAATGTATTACCTATTATTTAGCAATGTAATTAGGGAAGCTTTTACTATATAAATGAGAGAACCTCACACATATGGGGCATACAGTTTTTACCCTAATTTCTCATGTTTGTCAATATAGACTGCCATCATCATCATATAGAAGAGACAAGTCAACCAACACCACAAATTTTCCAATTTCTTGAATCATTTTATCTTGAGAGGAACAGCCACCGGTCCATAGGCACAGGTAGATGTTATTCAAGGAGGAAAAGGAGTTATTTTTGTTCTTTGTCGTTATCCTAATGACTTCCCTCTTGCTCTAAAGTAATTTTGCCTTCGTTTTCTCGTTGTCGTAATAATAAAAAGCAAAAACAGCTCCATTTCCTCCTTGCATAACAAAAATAGCTACATCAATCAATTGCGTGTGATGGAATGAGAAGACATCTAAGGTAACTTGCAGCAATAGAATGAAACTGTGGTGACAGAATATCCACGAAGACTACTAAGATCATTTGCTCAAATGTTGCAAGTTTATCTAGGAAGGCTACTAAGATCATTTGCTCAAATGTAACAACCTTGTAGCCTCTGCCCCTTAACATAAAGGTTCTTTCGAAAACAAGTACATAAGTTCGTCAACGCAAACACATTCTCTAATTACGTGGTTGATATTCTTTCAACAGTTTCACAATTTCAGGACATGGGCTAAAATAAAAGTAATAAACCAGTCAGATTTCAAATTCTATTGCGCACAAGAGCCAACATTTGAATGTTATTCTAGAAATAAACGACTCCCAATTTCAGGTAAATAATTGTGAAGATGGCATTACAGTACATGAATCAACCGGTGCACGGCCACTAAGAGCTACAAACTTATCATGAAACGAAAGTAAAGGGCATTTTTCGATCAAATTAGAACCATCATAACAATCCTTGAGGAAAACAGTACTCCTAGCACCTTTATTAGTGATGTAAAATATACCATGATGCTTTATCAGACAGAGAAGTAATCTAGATGGCAACATATACTCAGAATGAAAAGCATCCAGTTGAGCAGATGTCATCCTCTTCTCCAAGGTCAAACTAAGGAGCTCATGAAGCACTGCGGCCACACGCTTTCGCGCCTTAGGATCAGCAATTTCAAATCTCCTTGCATTCAAATATGGAGAAGGGAATTCCATTCTTTGCCACTTCTCAAGTTCCTCAAGAAAACTCATGTTTGGCCTAAAACCAGCAGCAAAACACATTTTAAAAGCAAATGGACCAAAAAAGTTACCATCTTTTGATATTCTAGCATTCCTTTTCGACGGATTGATAGCTGGAACACCTTCAACTCTCAATCTTTCCTCGCGAGAAGTCACTGCCAAAGCAGAATCCCAATTCTCCAAAAGAAGATAAGCTTTTCCATTTACATCTTTCACTGAAAAATAATCTGGGTACTTAGGAATCAACGAGCTCTTGAAATCTTGAGGCAAGCCCAATTCATTTTGAATGAATTCAATCTTTTCTAATGGCACCCTACAATCAACTGACAACATCAACAACTTCCTCAAGTTCTTAACCAAAATGGGCTCCATTAGCTCTCTTGCTTCAGCCTCTTCTCTTGCAATCTTTTCAGCCTTCGCAGTGAAAGTAACAAAAGGAGGTGTCCTAGCATTACTACCACCACCAACACGAAAAATTGAAGGATACTTTTCAATGACAGACATAAAGTTCCATTTTTGAACAAACCCAACCTCCTTCTCGAGGTCTCTGAGAAGGAGAGACTGATGTTTTTGTGATTGGAGAATTGACTTGAGCTGTAGTATTAAAGATGGCTTCTTTTGTAAGTCCATGGCTCTGTCAAGGTCTTGGACTCTATGGTATATTTTCTTCTTAGGTCTTCTTCCTCCACTTGATTTTTGCCTCGATGGAATCCATATCGAGCCTGGTTTTTTAAATGGGGTTGGGAGTGACAGTGCATAAGAGTTTGTTTTGTGACAAAGACAAGATTTAAAAGACTGGTGTAAGCCATTAAAAATGGAACTTCTATACATTTTGGAGGTCTGTGGGAAACAAAATCAAACAGCTGGAGTGCAGATGTTCAGCAAGGGTGCTCCGTTTCGGCGGGGAGAGAAGTCCACAGATGGACTTGGATCATTTGGTCATTGTGGACTGACTATGCAGAGGGCCTAAACCCAATTTCATTTAAAGCAAAACAAAAAAAACATTTTTTTTCAAAAAGCACTTTTAAAGTGCTTCCCAAACACCCCTAATAGCTGTGGTAAAATTCAAAGCTATTTTGAGAACCTAAGTTTTAATATAAAATCCTTTTTTTTAACATGACTATATTTTAGCATCTTAACATTACTTGTTAGAAATAACTACAGTAATTGGACAAAAGAGGGTGATTTGTTTACTTGTGAGCTTTGATCGTAAGTGGCAAATTGGCACGGGAATTGTCGTACATGGCTGTGATTTTCGAACCATGCCGCTTGACCTGGCAAGTGATTTACATGAACATGGTTAACTCCATTGAAGGATTAGATCACCGATTAGGTGAATTAATTTAAATCAAACTAAAATTTAAAATCCCGAAACAATTTGTTTTGGTGAGAAAATATTTGAATAACATTAAAAGCTCGAAACAATGATGTTTTGATAAAAATAAAAAAATAATATTTTATTCTAACCTTACTTGAGTCAAATCTTAGGTGGACGGTGTTGACCTATCATGTCTTATAACTATATATTATGATCAAATGAAAAATAATTGCACTTTGTTAACTAAAGTGGACTATAAGCATATGAAATCATCCTCAACGTGATGTGATAATAGAAGACTTGCAATTTACACAACAAGTTTCGAGTTCGAGTCAGAGCATGCATCCTTGTAAGAGTCTAAGATAGCTAGGGGCTACTCACTCACCTGAACCCATAAAATATGTTTTTCGGGAGTGAGATTTCCTTGCATCCAAAACAAAAATGAAATCTTTTTGTGTCTAAAATCAAGTTTTACAGGCAAGTAGCTAATAGTTTAGGGATAATCTAAACAAAATCAAACACGAGATTTGAATAATCACGAAACGCATCCATAAGAGAATCATGGAGGGATACCTTGGTTTAGATCATCGATTGCAAAATGCAACAATATTTATCAAAATGAAAGAAAATAACGAAAGCATCATGACATTTTTTAAATAAACTACTCTTCATTTGACTAAGCAAGCAAGAAAAGAAGTCCTGTCACACCTATCTGAAACTCATGGGATTGCTCTTGCCAACATTCATCATGCGTATTTACTCAATCTACTCATTTGGTTTACTGTATCAAATGAAGTATACCGTTCTATGACACTACTACGGATAGACCTTGTATTGCTGGAACTCTACACTGTAAATTTGTAGATGTGAGCCGGCAGGCTATAAAATCTTCTTCTCTTGAGGCTTAGGTTCAGACAAGCTTGGATGTTCCAAATATAACTGCACAGACAGAGGTTCACTACTCATGGATTTGATTGGTGTTATTAGTGGAGGTTGCTGCCACTGTTTTGTGTCTGTTGGTATCCATAAATCTGCATCTTTGCTTATGCTGACACAAGGGAGGGAGCGAAAATAAGCAGTTATCTCCCACCGACAATCTGGTAAAAGAGAAGCGTTAAAACTCCGCTCTGATCTCTAAAAGTGCTGAGTAACTCACGAAAACTAGGCGATACAGCAAACAGCATGAGGCCTTGCTTGGATGTTGTGGAACAAACAACTCCAACCAGCCAAGTGCAGATACTGCTTGCCAAATTACTGCCACATTGACCACTTACCCCGGGGAAGAACTTTGGTCAGACCTTCTGAGACAGAGAGTTTGACCAAGAATGATCTAAGAGAAAACTCCAAGTCACCTTCTTCTACTTTTGAGCCATAAGACTGATCCGTTACGAGCTTGAAAATGAATCTCTCCAGTGGGATGTTATCAGTGTTGAAGAAAATTACAGCTACTCTCTCCACCAGTCCCTATTTTGAAGCAGAATCCATATTTCAAAAGAAAAATCAACACATGGACTAGATTGTCACACATGCAAAAATTTGCTTGATTGTATCCAGAGGTCAGGGTAAAATCAGCTGAAAAGGGGATCAATTCACCATTGTAAATGGTTCAACAGTTGGGGCTGTATATATTTGAACGTACTGCATCAAATACACACTCCAATTCAGCCTGTCTAATAGAGGATAGAATCCACAACACCACATGTATAACTTTGCAACACAACAGGATGGTACTCAAACAGCCAAGAGAGAACTCAATAAGAGCACAATTGAACAAGTTCATCCGATAAAATTTGAGTGTTTCGAGATATATTTTTGCCAAAGAATTGATGAAAGAAAACCAAGAAGTAGTCCAGAGCAGGAACATTGCAACCAACTCGGTAACACACTTGCAATCACAGGCACGGGAACAAAAATAATCAAATCCTAGCAGTCATAACAAAACCAGATTTCCACTAGCATTAGAAAGTAGTTGAAAAATAAAATCAATCAGTAAAAGGACTCTGTGTATACTTCAAGCACATTCACACATTGGATTTCTACAAAATACCAAAATTGTTTTTTTTTTTCTATTACCAGTACTTCATTCAAAAAAGAAAAAAAATCATTAAAAAGTTCTGTTTTCATACATTCAAGCACATTGACATACACTAAAGCATAAGAGAGAAAGATCAACAACCAACCTTTTCGATAAAAGGAAGAAGCCCAGAAACAGCAGAGTGAATATAATCTCTAAGTTGTGGATGCCTAGCTCTCTGCACTACTACGTTCATATACCTCCTCCTCTCAAATGCATCTTCACCAATCAAATCCAAAACTCAATGAACCAACATGCTAATTATTATAAAGTACAAAACTTTATATTAAAAAAAGTGTGTTTTTTAGTTTCAGTACCAGAAGGATAAACTCCTTTGAGGAAAACAACTGAAGTAATAGCCACTTCCAAGAACTCAACTAAAATTCTAGCTGTTTCATCAGAAAAAAATACTCTAAATATATTATAGAGTCAATTCAAGAATCTATGTGTCATAAATATATCAAAGAATTACAGCGAGGAAGGCTAACCTGTCGGGGATTGATTACTCTTACTGTCCATTTATCTGCAGAAACCAAAACTGATAGTTGAAAAATATTCAAAATCCACAAAGAAAATATATCTGTCCCAACAATCTGACAAGAAAAAATCCCAGAACGGTAGAATTTTGAAGAAAACACAAAATTGGAAGATAACACTAATTTAATCCAAAATTTATCTATCGATGGCCTTACTTACGGTTTCAAAACATGATAAGATGACAGGTGAAATGAAATGACGAGAGTGCTATTGGGTTGATCAGAGGGAGGCTCAGTAGCTGGTAGACAATGGCTCTCTCTGATAATAGGAGAGGCTTAAGCCTTTCTCATGCATCCAAGAATTGCCAAGGAAGGATCCCAATCGCCAAGAATTGCCTCTTATGTTGGATTCACTGCCTCCTAATTTTTTAGGCCTTAGTTTTGAGGCTAGATTCTTTGGACCCTTATATTTGTGGGCGCCCAAATGTTTGCAATTCTTGCCTCTATTGCAACTACACTGGATTTATGATGTGTTTGTAAGTACATTTTTTTTTTAATTTTAAATTAATTTTCTTAATATTTTTAAATTATTTTAGAGTGCTGATATAAAATAAAATAAAAAACTAGTTATTTTAATATATATTTAAAAAAAACATTTTATAAAATAACTTATATCACATTAATTTAAGTTAGATGTAGCCAATTGAATACTACTAGATTAAACCTTTTTCTTAAAAAAAGGGGAATATTCAGGATTCTAGATAACCTCAAGGAATATTTTCCTCATAAAACAAATAGTTATGGGTTGAATTTTAATTTGTTGAAAAAAATCCAAAACTCAAAGCCCTAACCCAATGACTGAAAACAAAACGTCAAAAAACAACAAACAACATCAGTTGCAATCATATTTCCCTTCATGTATTCAAGTATCAAGTAAGAAACCCGCAAGCAAAGAAAACCTCACTACTTCTGCTACCTTCATGTCTTCAATTCAAAAAAATATCTGAACTTTCAGTCACAACTGTTTCTTCCAATGGATTCATTGGCAATTCTAAAACCCATCACTACAACCCACCATTTCCCTTCAAAGTCCATAACTTTTCACCCTTCTCTCCCTCCCTACTTCCATTGCTCTCGCGTTTGTTTCAAAACCTCACATTTTGCTGCAGTTAAAAAGAAACCGAAGGAAATTCGCTGTGAATTTGATAGCAAAGTTAATGGCTCTCCTCCTTTTTCAGACTTTGACGCTCGTTCCCTTGACAAGGTAATTTTCATGTTATTTCTGCAACTGGGTTTTGGTTGTTATTGCTTACAGTCCTTTTTATTTGCTTAAATGGCACTAAAGTCGGGCTCCTTTTGTTGGTTTTTTTTTAATATTTTAAGCAACCCTTTTGTTTTCTTGCAAAGGTAATTGGTGTTAATGGATTCTTGAGCTATTTGAAAAGGGTTCTATAGATTAGACTTATTAGTCCTTAAAAGGTTACTAACTTTTGCTGCCAAAATTAGCATCTTATTTTGTAATTCTCACAATATGAACTTGTGATTTTGTTGTTTGTTTTTCAGTTCTATTGGTTATAGTGGGTGGGGTGAGTTCAGTTTGAGGCTTAATTGTTGGACGGTATTATATAGCACTACATGGTCAATGAAGTAGAAAACTGATTATGGAACTATTGTATTTGTATTTTGTGCAGCAAAAGGCTTTGGAAGCAGCGATGAATGACATTAATAACTCATTTGGAAAGGGAAGTGTAACAAGATTGGGGAGTGCTGGTGGAGCATTGGTGTAAGTGTTCTCATCCTACCATAACATTCCATTTGTTTTATTTCTGTGTTTTTGGATTTTTGCCTCCCTTGAGAAATATCCCCCTTCATTTTGTGGAGTGTCAGATTTGTGGAAGTGTGAAAAATGAATGGAGGGTTCAATTTATGTTTGATCGCTTATTATTGGGTTTTAGCCAGATGCATCAGGCAATCCAACATGCTGTATTTAGGATATTGACCTGAAGGTAGGCTTCACCTTATAACATATTTCTTGCAGCGAGACTTTTCCCAGTGGCTGTTTGACACTTGATTTTGCGTTAGGTGGTGGTCTCCCCAAAGGGAGAATTGTAGAGGTATCCACTTATTTTTTGTTTCATGTTTATCTTTGCTCACTTTTCCAATGATTTGCTTCATGTTTTGTGGCTTGAACATGCTTTGGCTTCAATGTGAAGCTAAAACTTGCCATGTTGTGCATGAAGCAATCACATGATTGTTTGATAATTGATCTGGTGTGCCTGTTGATCTTGGTAATGAGAGCACATTATTGTGTATAGGATATTTTTACCTGACCCATATAGACTGCCTAAATAACCTTTTGCCTTAGGATCAGGGTAGTCTAATAATGCTGAAAATGTTTGGTAGGCCCTTTAAATTAGAACTGCTATATCAATTTCATAGTGAATGGGGGGGAGGTGAGTGTTGAATATGAATTATTTTGGGAAAGGGGAAATCCTAACTTTTAAATTGCTGGAGTTTTGTCCAATGATGAACTCTGTTTACTCTGAAAAAAATTCTCTAATTAGATTTTGTATCCTACTAGGCTGATAAATGTGTGATATTTTTCTTGTGCAGATATTTGGTCCAGAAAGTAGTGGAAAGACCACCCTTGCACTCCATGCGATTGCAGAAGTGCAGGTTCTTTACTGCCTCTTGTTTTGTTCTTATTTTTAGTTCAATAGATTTGCAGGCTCTTTATCACTGGTTCTCTTCATGCTTATCCCATGTCTGTATGGGGACTAAGATTAAGTTTTTGTGTGCTAAATATACAGAAGTTTGGAGGCCATGCTATGCTTGTTGATGCAGAGCACGCATTTGATCCAGCATATTCAAAAGCATTGGGAGTTGATGTAGAAAATTTGATTGTTTGCCAACCTGATAACGGCGAGATGGCACTTGAAAGTAATATAGTTTCTCATGGATATGTGGTTTTATAGAGAATTGGCATGATGATCCTAGGGCCGATGGACAATTTTGATTCTTATGAAATTTAAGCACCTATGCTCAGTGTATAAGGACTAACATCTTCGCATATCTCAGTTGCAGATCGTATGTGCAGGTCTGGTGCTGTAGATCTTATCTGTGTTGATTCTGTATCAGCTCTCACTCCAAGAGCAGAGATTGAAGTGTGTGATTATTTTTTTCCTTGCCGTAGCTTTCAATTAAAATGATGAGCTTGCCCATGTTTGATTCCATGCTGTATTCTTAACATTCAGGGTGAGATTGGGATGCAGCAAATGGGTTTGCAAGCACGCCTTATGAGTCAGGCATTGCGTAAAATGTCAGGAAATGCTTCAAAAGCTGGTTGTACACTCATTTTCCTTAACCAAATAAGATATAAGGTACTATGGATTGAATAGTATATTAATATTGTCTTTGTTCATATGGCATTTTCTACATCTTCTGTTCTCTGTATCAATATATCTTATAGTGTCTCTCAGTGACTGATGAATTTTGGGTTTTCTTAGATTGGTGTGTATTATGGGAATCCAGAAGTGACAAGTGGAGGAATTGCTTTGAAATTTTTTGCCTCAGTTCGTCTTGAAATACGTTCTACTGGGAAGATAAAATCAGTAAGCTCAGCCAATTTAAGCCTGTAAAGAAATAAAGAAGTATGATTTATTGAATATCTATAATTCTATATGAACACTTGAACACCTTATGAGTAGAAATTCACATTATTTTAGGTTAAAGGAGATGAAGATGTAGGGGTTCGTGTTCGTGTAAGAGTGCAGAAGAGTAAGGTAAATATGGCTGGTTGCAAGATATGTCTGAAGACTGGCATCATTATCTGCAGATATTAGAATTGGTTTATAGATGAATATGAAGGTCATGTCCATGTAAACATTTACATGACTGTTGGAGAACTAGTTTAACTTGAGCTGTACCTTCTCACTGGGAAGGCTTTACGATGCGAAATCATTATGTGCCAAGAAGAAATGTCATGCTTCACTAAATCAATTACACTGCCTCAACTCAGATTTTTTACCATCAGTATATTTTCACAGAACTTTTATTCTGACTAGCTGTTTTGACAGGTCTCAAGACCATACAAGCAAGCCGAGTTTGAAATTATATTTGGAGAGGGAGTGAGTCAACTGGTTGGTATTCAATATAGATTGTCATTTCCACCAATAATAATATTGCAAGCTGTTTTATCTATTCTGATTCTTATTCAACTGTCAGGGTTGCATTTTGGATTGTGCTGAAACGATGGATGTTGTAGTAAAAAAAGGTTCTTGGTATAGCTATGGGGATCATAGGTTGGCGCCTGAACTTCTATTTTTGGTTCTTGGTGCAGATTTCATTTCAGTACTGTTGGTTAATATATCAATTTATTTATTTGGAACTTTAATACCACCGCTCATCATTTTGTGTTTATGTTTTCTGAAAGGTTGGGACAAGGAAGGGACAAAGCATTACAGTACTTGAGAGACAATCCTCATCTACAGGAAGAAATAGAGAAGGTTTGCTTGTTATGCATTTTGAACAGCTTAAATCCATTAATCTGGTGTGAAGCAGCAGGATTTTTTTATTTGTGAATGTCATTTTCAATCATGTGAGAGAAAAAAAATGAAACAAAGCCTCTTTAGAAGTACATGGAGATTTATCTATCATCTTTCATAGTCTCTACAGTGCCATTGTTGGGGGGATCATGGTAATTTTTTCCTCTTTTTTTTTTGCATTTGCAGGTAGTTCGATCCACTATGACAGATGGAACAGTAAATATGGGCACTCCACAATCGAAGAACATGACACATCCTCTTCAAGATGAAAATGCTTACGAGGATATTTGATGCGGGCGTAACAGAATTCCTTGATTGGTTATAAAATTTTGTCTGTCTCATTTCATTGAGGCTGAGAGGCTAGTCGAAGGCATAAACATAATATTCTTTCGTGCCAGATCAAGCCTGGGCAGAGTGGTGCATCCACATCTGTTGGTCCATTCAGTTCAAAGGGTTAAACTGGCTGACATTGGTTTTCTTTTCTGCACCGTAGAAACTGAAATGGCATGGTGTTGTCATACACTTAGTTGCAGACGCATCAGCCATGCAAATGTGGGTGCTGGAGGGGGGAGAAAGGGTTGGAGGTTTTTTCTTACCAGTTCTGAGAAATTAATGTTAACAGCTATTACTCGCAATTGATTTTTGCCAGTTTGATCTTTGTACTCAACAACCTCTTTATGCCAAATGGAAATTAGAGGAACACATTGCCGCATGTTTTTGACTCTGTAAACATGATCTATCCATTCACTCAATCAAAAAACTTGGGCAGGAACAATTTATCACCAAGGATTTCCCTATGAAATCGTATAGTCCCTCTGTGAAATCGTGCATGGAGAAATATAGAAATTAAATCTGGCCAGGTAAAAGTCAATATTTCGATTGCATAAACCAATAAATTCATCAGTCCATTAAAAGGTGTTTGTTTTTAATAACCTGGGCTAGGTCTTGGATGACTTCCTGGACTTCGGAAGTGATAATTTAGGAGTGTGGTTGAGGTTATTTTTTAAAATTATTTTTGTTCAAAAATGTATTAGAATAATATTTTTTTATTTTTTAAAAATTATTTTTGATATCAGCACATCAATATAAAAACACTAAAAAACTTTAATTTGAAATAATAAATAAAATTGTTTTTCCAAATATTTTCAAAAATACTTTTGAAACAGATTGTCAAATACCTTTTTAGATTTAATAATTCTAAGATGAGACTTTCAGGTAATGAAGTTTAGTTAACCAGTAACAAGTAAATGATACCCGATGTTTTAAAAACACTTTTGAAATATAGTATCGAACACCCTTTTATATTTAATAATTCTAAGATGAGACTTTCTGAGGTCTAGTTAAACAGTAACGAGTAAATGATGCCCTAATTATTATAATTATTATTAATCCACTTGGAAATTAATATAATACACTGGTGGATTCAAGAGGGAACTAATTACATAGACTGGATCAGCACATTATTATTATTATTATTATTGATAGAAACAGTTTTTCGGAACATGGGATAGGCAAATCAGAGCAGCAGAACTCTACTGTGCCAAAGCACTTGTAGTGTAAACAAGAAGGGCTCCCCCTGCAAGAAGGCCAGCTAGGGTTACAGCCCAGATTAACAGGCCAGTTCTACCTGCAAGCATCACAGCATTCGATCAAATAAACTGAGATCTTGAACAGAAAGTTATAGTAATTCTTCGAGTTCTTACCCCCAACATAAACATCCCCACTTGGAGACCAATCATTAGTGTTGTAAATAGGACTGTGTGCATCAAACATCGCAGAAGAAATTAGGAAACTGACCAGTTCATATAATTTATCGTCAGAAAATAAAAATAAAAAATAAAAATCAGGGGATTGATAGCCTACCTGTATCCATCAACATTGGCTCCATATTTGTCGACAAATTGGTACACTCCCTTCCCCTGAATCAACCCTAAAATTTGTATTAATAATAAGCTAATCTCTGTTGATACCAAATAATCCATAAAGAATGGTTTAACAATCCCAATTCCATGCATTAAATCTCATGATAATTCCATGCAATAAATGCCACTAGTTAGATTAGCATTTTAACTCGAAAGAACATTGAATTACGTACCTTGCCCTTCCTCCCAGAGGCATCAACCCCTTCCCTCAAGTCCATGCCACCATTGATTCCTGTATAACAAATCCAGAACTCATTTACTCCACAGATAATACATTAATATTCTTTTAAGCGAAAGATCAGTGGCATGCATGCAATTTTCGTTGAATAAATTTGATGATATGTTTGGTGTTTGATAACAGTATCGGGATAGAAACTTGTTTTGTTGATTGAAAAATAGTTTTAGAATATATCTCATCTAATTTATAGAGAATACATAAACATGTTTTATCTTGTAATTTATTTATATTGTTTTCATCTCTTTTGTAAATGCTATATAAAAAGCTATGAAAAATTGTTGGTAAATCTATATATATATATATATATATCAATGAAGCAACAGACCATAAGGCTGATCAGTCTTGGTCTTCCTCGCACGACTAGCCTCAACTTTGAAAGACGATCTCCTTGCAAGAGGTGGGAGGCCTCTCACTGAAGAAGGTTTCTTGACTGTAAAAGGAGCTGGTTTCAGGATCATTGATGAAGCCATAACTGAGCTGGTTGCCATAATTAATTACTAGGGTTTTACTTTGCTTAATCTGCTCTCTGCCTGCTTGTTTTGCTCTCCAACTTGCTGGTCTGCCTCCATTAAAATACTTACTTCCTAGATATTGAAAGTGATATCATGATCATTATTGAGTTATGTTCCCACTTGGCAATGCTAATCTGGATGAAATCTGGATATGATATTGCTAACATTATCCAGATGGCCAGGTGTTGCAAGCTTGGTGGACCGGGAGTTCAAATCCTCTGCCCCACCTGATTACAGGACTGCTGGAGTAGGACCATTGGCTTAGAATGGATAATTCAGAGATTATCTACAAGATTCCATGTTACTGTATTTAAAAATATACTGTATGGAGTAGTATCCCAGGATGAGAATATACTCTTCGTATATTTTAGCAGGACCTGTGAGCTAAGTCAAGCCATCATCACTGCCACCATCACGACAACAGCAGCTATCAGCACATCATCACTGCGATACATGCATTTCAATAGAAGAGGTCCTAAATTGGAACCTAGGGTTTGGTGGTGAGTGATCAAAGAATGAAACAATATGATCTCAAAGGAACAAATTACAGAAGAAAATACTAATAACAAGGGAAACTCTCATGAAAATTTACTACTAGTTGTACTCCATTGAAATTCAAGTCCAAGGGAGAACAAAATTACACCTAGGGATTCACAAGGGGGGAGGGTTTTTTGTTTCTATGATACATTACTGTAGATTAGAATAGAAGAAATCTACTGTGCCATAGCACTTGTGGTGTAAACAAGAAGTGCACCTCCACCAAGAATGCCAGCTAGGGTAACAGCCCAGATTAGCAAGCCAGTCTTACCTGCAAATAAATATTATTACATTATTCATTTCATTAAAACAATTACATTGACCTCAGAGACAGGGAAATCAATATCTGATACAGAAATTGTTGTTATGTTATACTTGCAACATGGATATAAGTTCTCAAAATGCACAGGGTAACTTACCCCCAGCATAGACATCACCACTTGGGGACCATTCATCAGTGTTGTAGATAGGACTGTAGCCATCCACATTAGCACCATATTTGTCGACAAATTGGCACACACCCTTTCCTGAAGGATCGATCAAGTATAAAGTTTACGATGTTAATCGCTTGTAAGCTTTCAGTGTAAACATTTCATCAGTCCAGGTGATTTGGTAATGGCACCTGCTGATCACAGTCTAACTAAAGAATCTCCCAACTCTTTTTATTCCTTGCTATATTCCCTTGTGATTTGCAAGATTTTACATTATTTAATAGCACCAAGAAGATATCAACACATGCATATATCCTACGACGTGATTTCTTAGGCTGCTATCACAGGGGTTATGTTCGGTTACTGTGTTTCAGAACATATTTATCTGAAAGGACATAGGGCGGTTTGGAGAGCTGTTGCAGTAGCTTTTCAAAGTGTTTTTCGTGCCGAAATACATCAAAATAATATTTTTTTATTTTTTAAAAATCATTTTTGACATAAACACATCAAAATGATCTAAAAATACCAAATCATATTCATTTAAAATGAAAAAAAAAAGTTTGAATTTCTACAGCACGGCTGGTGAAAAGCGAAAACAAACAGCTTCATAAACGAAGTTGTAAGAATAAATATGTATGTCTCTAGTATAATTTTCTTTTGTTTTTTCAAAACAAGAAGGATATTTCAATTGTCTTCGTCTTTTTATCAGGAGACAATGACCATATTGATATTGAAAAGGGGAATCAAGAAGCTAAGTTGGGAAAATAATAAAAATATAAAAGAATAATAAAAAGAAGAAAATCAAAGCACTACACACTCACCGTGGGCTTCCTTCCCGATGCATCTAACCCATTTTTGAGGTTCATGCCACCACCAGTTCCTGTTTGTAGCAAATGAACTCTAAGCCAATCAATATCTTCTTCACAAAATCTCTTTTCCTTCTAAAAATCAACAAGAAAATAACTCAGTTTCTTGGATTGTTCAACATGTAATATGAACAGTTTAAATGCTACGATAAGCAAGCATACAAAAGATCCAACTCTATTATAGTCTAAGGAAATGAAAACCATAGATCCATGAAGAGAAAATATTAATTAATTGCTACATTTGTTTTGTAGATATATTAGTGTGGGGTGAGAGAGAGGGAGGGGAGAAGGAAAGGGACTCGTACTTGTCTGTAAACAGGATAAAGTGCTATCATATATACCATTATTTAAAATTACTCTAATATTAATCAATGATTAATTAATTTGTTGTTTTGTTACTTTTCATTTCACTTTCTGTTCATGCACTTATCATAAACTTTTTTTTCCAGAATTGGAGGGGAAGATCAGTTCGGGCCCTTCTGAGAAACTTTCCATTTATACTAAATTCTATCTCCCTGATCGGCTTCGATTCTAGGGCACCCAAATCAGAGAAAATGCATTAAAACTTTATACGTACGTTCAAATTCTACATTTATGTTTGTGCATGCATGTCCAGCACATGAAAAAGAGTGAGATGTATTTTTGGGGATGAAGAATTACAGACCAAAAGGCGTATCAGTCTTCATCTTCTCGACACCACTGGCTTTCAATCTTGAACGATCTCCATGAAAGAGTGGGGAGGCCTCTCACTGAAGATTTCTCTACTGTGAAAGGAGATGGTTTCAGGCTCAATGAAGCCATAACTGAGGCTGCCATTGCTGGCCTAGCTTCTGCTTCTTCTTCTTTTCACAATCTCTCGTTTTTTGTTCTCAACTATGTGGTCTGGCTACTAAAACCCTAGATAATAATGGTGTTGATTTCATGTTTCCACGTGGAATGAATTGTGTGGCTGAGTTCTAGATATGATATGGAAACATTATCATCAGGAAGGCAAGAAGCTCTTAAACAGGTGGTTTCGAAGCACGTAGATCCTTAGAACCGCATCTTCTTACAGGAGACGTGGAGGATATATGCCCATGCATAGTAATATATATATATAGACTTGCATATGCACTTTCCCTATTAATTGGAAGGTTTTTTGGTGTTACTGATATCATGTCTAATTCATTTTCACCTAACAGTAGCACTGTTACTGTTTTATATATTTTTTTAATATAAAGATATTTTTAGGATCCCATAAATTCTTGCTCTAGGAATAAAAGCAACAAAAACAGCTTGAATAAGAGCAAAAAAAACTTAGCAAATACTTGGATCATGTTTTTTTTATTGCAAGAGTGTATGGTATTTATAGGCAGCTATCATGTAACAACTAGGTTGAAATTAATTATGATAGTTAATAAGAAAATAGCGATAAGAAAATGAAATAGTTGTGGATGTTGTCATTATTAAAAGTTTTAAAAACAAAAGTTGTTAATTTTGTGATTTTTATAAATTAATTCAAAGTGTTTAAAGAGTTACGGTTTTAGTTTAAGAGTCATCAAAACAAATTAATACTAGAGACAAAAATTTAGAAAGTATAGATGTTAACTCGCGCAATGAGGCAACAAGGGTTTTTCTCTTGCTTGGCTCAACCTTATATGCACGAGCCCACTATACTTTCTTTGTTAGTTAATATCTCATATCAAGGTTTATTATATAAGCACATGATGAGGGTTTTATTTGTTGAATGTGGGATAGAAAATCGTATATAATTTCTTTGTACACAAAAGATAAGTTGTGTTTTTTAATGTTAGACAAAACCTTTTAAAATAGTATTATTATTTACAGTAATAGGTGTCATGCAATGGGTTGACCCAAAAAGTTTTCATCTTAAAAAAAAATTAAGAAGGTTAGGATGATACATAGGTTTCTAAAACCTAAAATTGAGATTCAAGTAATTTAATTTAAATAAGCTTAGTTAATTTAAATAATACAAATATAAAATAAAATGAAAATAAATAAATAAATTATAAAAACAAAATTGACAATGTAAAAAATATATAAGGCTCGTTGAAAACAAATTGAATAATACCTTGAAACTCAATTATCAAATAATTCAATGTTGATAAGCGAAACTAAAAAAATAATTAAAAAAAATATTTGAGTTAACTCAAGTTAACTCGTTAAACCCTATTACCATAGACACAAGATTACAATAATCCCACGGATAGTAAAGTGAAAAAAGGATGAAAATCAATTTTTAACTAATCAAATATTAAAGGAAAAAATTAAAAAAATATATTTGAAAAAGGATCTAAAAAGGCCAAAGTCAACTTGTGTTAACCTTTGAAGCTAGTAATTGTTCTTATAATTTTAGGCTCAACTCAATTGAAGACAAACTCTAAAAAATAACACATTAAAGTTCTACATTAAAAACATATTGAGGGATAAAATTGAAAAAATGTGATAAAAAGATCCAAAACAAAAGAATAATGATAAAAAGAATAATGGTCACTAAATTTGATATAAAAATAATTTCAAATTAAATGTTAAGAGATAAAATTAGAAACAAAATTCAATTAGAAAAAAGAAAAAAACATAAATTAAAAAAATAAGAACCAAGTTTGATATAAAGATCAAAAGAAGCCCAATGAAGAGAAAAATCAATTAAAAAAGATAAAACAAAAACCAAAAAAATCAAAATCAAAAGAATGAGGATCAAATTAAATTAATAAAACAATGAAATGACACCTTTTATATTTTTACATGCAAAGAGAGACGAGATAGAGGAAAAAAGTCTACATAGAAAAAGAATGACGAGGCACTTTTAATGCCGTACCAAAAGATGATGTTTGGCAATGTTACGACGTTGTACACAACATCAACTTGTCTAAAAATAATATTAATAACCATTAAACAAAAAACCTCCCAAATAAATCATTTGAAAAATATATAAAAATAAACTTTGCATACAAGATTAACAATTCTTACCTTTAAGGATAATAAATCCTTTACATTATGCTTCAAATATATAAAAAAGAAAAAAAATTAATTAACAAGGATGTCTGAGCTAGCTTGCACGTACTTTGACTAATCTTCCGAGCTCTAAAATTAACGACAATGCAAACCTCCCGTGACTATCATATTAACAACCATAGAGCTTGAATCTGAAACTACAAAGAAAACAAACCTTTTAATCTCAAACTCTTACAACTATGTCACCTATTAAATGGTTACTTTTAACAATTTTATTTGTAAAGGTAATGAAGTTTTTATTTTATTCATACGAAAATATACAAAACCTAACTGCCCCTGATTAACCTCTTGAAAACTAATAATTATCTAATTTTTTACACTGTATTTTAAAAAGAAAAAGATCAAATTATTTTTTATTAATTCTATAATGACTAATAAATCCTATATAAAAAATCAAATTACTCTCAATATCAAGCTTGTTTTTTTATGAAATTATAAAATAATAATTACACTATTGATTACACATTGCAATATATCTCGATATAAAGTGAATTCACTATTCCAATTATTATATTTTTCAACACATGAAATCTGGTGCACAATTCAAAAAACAAAATCTAGTCGGACGTGGTTTTCTCTCTTCTATCTTTTTTTTTTTTTTTAATCTTGGCACATAAAAGAACACACGACTACAAATTCCAAATAAAACGCAATCCTTTTCATTGATTGGCTAAACTATAATCTACCATGCTTTACAAAAATAATAATAAATAAACTCAATTGGTTAACCAATATGGCTCATCAAGGCTTGCCCTTCTTCTTCAAGCAAATCAAAATCTCTCCTCAGGTGAGCTACTTTTCATCTTTGTCAAGTAAGCCATATGAGACCAAGGTGTAGATATATCACATTCACACACAGATCAATGACAAATCACTCAGCCACTTATCTACCATCATCGCAGCTTCCAAATTACTTTTCCCGTCAGGAAGAAACTAAAAATTGTCACAAGAAACTAAAAATTGTGGATGCAGTTTGACATAACCATGAGACGGGCAGGAAACTACATGGAAGGGGAAGAGAAGAAAAAGAAAGAAAGAAAGGTAAAAATAGAACAGAACTTATAAGCAACTAAGCATTTCCGTGAGCTTTGAAGCGGCAGCCAGGCCACTAAGAATCGCACCTTCGACATTTGGACTAACACAGAAGTCTCCGCAGATTGCCAATCTCTTCTTCCTATCCCAAAGACATTTCTCCTCCCTTGCTATGCTCGCAGTTGGGAAAGCACTTCCCCTGGAAACATAACATGCAATGCAAACAATGAAGTGTACAGTATAGAGTGATAGATTGCATGAAAATAGTTGGCAGATGGAACAATTAAAAAGAGAAAACACAGACATGCACGTCTTACATTTATGCTAATGCATACTGAATTCATATATATATATATATATAAGAGGTTGAATGCCGTCATGAATCATGAGTTTTTACATAGGGGGCAGCAGAACTGGATTTTCAAATTCAAACAAACGGACTCCTGAACCATAGTTCTACCGATCAATTATAATTTTATCATTCTGGATAATTTCAGCATTCTGCATGCAAGAATAAACATTTTCAAGACTCGGGAAAGAGAAGAGAGAAATCCTATAGAGAAATGAGTATACAAAAATATTCATGCTGATCAAATAATTAGATAAATGGAAGAAGCGAGATACATCATAGAAAGAAAACAAATGGAGATCAAAACAAGACTTGTGAAATTATTATCTGACTTGATTATTTGGAACTTTTATTTCTTCTAATGAGGTTTAGCATAAGAAAAGTCCCAATTCAGCAGTTAAAGTAGTGTTCAGGTAGAAAGTTATTCCATTTCCTATTCTGCTAGTTTTCCTGTTCAGGAATTCCTATCCCTATTTTGATATTGGGTTTGTCGTTCTTGATGTTTCTTATCCCTGTCATATTTGTTGATTAATAATTGATTATTAAGTATAAATAATTTTGCTTCTCCTTACTACTTGCTTCAAAAATTCCTCGCAATTCTCTTCTTTGTTCTTCTCATCTCTACTGTCCTACATGAATTTTGGCCATTAAGAAAATTGCAATTACACCTACCAACTAATCAAAATCCCCAGTTTACTTTGTAATCCCAGCGAAGTCATATCCTCATTACCAGTTTCTTCAATGAAGGTGAGAGATGTAGTGATATGGACCATTTTTTAAAGGCCTTCGAACAAGCTAACTGATCTGGCCAGATAGTGCATCTTCCTTTCAAATTCCCAGTTTACATTCTAATTCCAACAAAGTCATACCCTCACTCCCAAAATTCTTCAATGAAGCTGTGAGAGAGAGTGTGTGTCATGGACCATTAAAGTTTTTTTTAAAGGGCTTTGAAAGGCTACTGGAAAAATGGGAGAGCCAGAAAATTTTCTTCTCAGGCCTACTGGAAAAATGGGATGGTAAATATGGAGACTGCATTGATTTTCAAAGCCTCATAGGACTAGAACAATGCAGAGATCCCAGAGCTAGTTCCATCAAGAAATTCAACAGATGGAAGTAATAATAATGACAATAAAGGCATTAATCTAAGTACCAACCATCGATGAGCTTTCATAAAAAATGGCTGAGGAATATTGAGCCCGATGCTTTGGAATTCTCGAAACAATTCTTCAGCCACTTTTGTTAATGTTGCACTTGAAGGCTTTTGTAGGCCAGTTTGAGCAATTACGCCACTTGCATAATTTGCTGTTGAATGTAACACCCATCTTTCACTGCACAGCAAAGCAAAACAGTAAATATAACTGAGCAACCTGAAACAGAGATTTGATTACTGTTCCATTTATTCACTAATAAGGAAACACAGATACATGCCTCGCAGTTGAACGACCAGGCTTGCTGCTTTCACAATGACTCCATCTTAAAATTTCAGAATTTTTAAATGAGAAGCCCTTTACAGATATCTGAATCATGATACCAAAATTCCATCAGGCACACATGTAAGCTGCGTAAATATCTGTGATGGAAGAAAACATGCAATAGAAATTGCAGTGCATCTAGAAAGCAGAGGCATGAGAGCAAAATAAGGAAGGACCAGCAGCAGAGAAAAGCGCATATGAAAAGGTTTTCAAAGCATTAATGAGCTTGGATAAGAGTTACATAATTGGTGACTTACTGAAGACAAGGGCTCCGCAAATGCTAGCATAAGAGCAAAGCATGGACTGACAGGAATATCTTGTAACTTCAATGCCAACTCTGGAGTCAAACTCAAATCTGAATCAATAAAAAACAACTAATGGTTGAGATATTAACTCAGGCTGTTCCACACAGACAGAATGGCTCCAATAATGGAAGGAAAGATAACCACCATATGATTTATGTAACATCAAATGCTTTATGCAAATATTTGTAAAAAAGGAACAGATTTTTCTGATTCATGCCACATGATGGAATCAATAAAAAGAGGGGACAGGAATGAAAGCAATGATAAAAATGAGTTTGTTTTATGTAATCTAAGAGACATAAGAATAAGTTTATTGAGATGCCTGGGGAGGAGGGGGATAGGTTCATCATACCAAGAGGTGGTGGACGTCCCGTCACATGTGTAAATCTTGGAGAAGCTATGCTTTTGTCAGACAAAACCACTCCACTAAAATGACCAAGATTTTTACCATCCAAACCCGTCAGAGACCATTTTTCATCATCTAAACACTCCAACCTTCCAATACTAGCACCAAACTTACTTTCTACTCCTGAAAATATGTAAAAGGGAAGGAAGCAGTTTTCAAGATTTGTTTTTAACCTCAGCCATGAAATATTCCAACCAAAATGTGGCAAGAAACTACATACCAGTCTCATTGCATAATGCTTTACAGATAGAATTCATGCCCGGGAGACCAACATATTTCTTGTTTGGTGCTTCCTACATGAAATTCGCATTAAAGATACTTCATATGAATAAGAAGATATGACAACTGAAAGTATCAATCTATTTTATTTACAATGATGCATCCAATTTCTTCATGTATTTGGAAACGTTAAACAAAACAAACTTCCCCAAAGTTAAAAGACATTTTCATTGTCTCCAAACTATATATTCAGTTGCAGGATAGACAGAGCCCAATGGATTGTATTATGGTTGAGAACAAGTGAGTACAAATGAAAAATGTCATTTACTTTACAAAATCTAGCAGAAAAGAAGAAGAATTCAAGATCAATGAAAGCTAAGTTTGTATGAAAAGAAATTTTCTAAAGAATGACGTCAAAAGCCTTAACTTGAATACAGGCACCAGCATTTACTGATCATATGGTCCACCAGCATCAAGGATGTCCAATGCCGAGGCCCAAAATCTATGATCATAGTAATCAGCGAACATGCAACTAATGGTACCAGGCATGTGCTTGAACAAGAATATATACAGGGATCGGGATGGTCATAAACCTGATCATTGTCAAGAAATTTCTTGGAGATGCAATCAAAAGATCCAAAATTCTCTTTCCATTCTGCAACAAGACCTTTAGACTCCCATTCATGAACAAGCTTCAAGACATCACAGTTGCTCACACTAAAAAATGGAGCACCATGATCGAACAATAGCTCCTTCCCATCTTCAGATATTTCTCTAATAGAACGAGTAACAAGTAAAAACAATTAACACATGTCAAACCATACACTACATCTTCTTGATTAGAGCTATAAATTCTAGTAATATAATATAATTACTCCAAAAGGGAACCTCTTTCTTCTCACATTATGCAAAATATAAGGATCTCCGTATGCTATGATCAAGTCTAATGTCTCCTTACAATGTTTAAGCCAACCAATCAGACCCAAAAACAAAAACCCATATCACACATCGTTGCAAAACATAAATAATCATAATTAAAGAAAGCTCATTACAGGTGAGCTAATTACTCTTCTTTTCCTTTTCAATTCAAGAAAATGTAAAAGCTACCAAAAATAAATCAAATGAAAGAGAAAGAAGAATATCTAAAGAAGAAATCACCTTCTTTGAGACATTCGGCCACCAGGGCCTCGAGCAGACTCGAAGAGCGTCACAGAGATTCCATTCTTCGCTAATGCCGATGCACACACTGCTCCTGATACTGCCACATTCATTCCATTCCTTTTAGCAATATTCTCAATATCTAAACCTACAGTGCATGTCACAAACAGTTTCATAAAGACGGATGGGAGAGACAAATACTTACTTCCACTTCCAACAACTGCGACTTTAGTTGCAACGTTGCTCATGGTGGCGCTGTCGATGGATGGATCGGATTTGCAGAGACAAAAAGGCAGAAGTTTGTAGCTAATGGTAGTTATGGTCATTTGCAGCACTCCCTGGACCACTGGGTTTGGTTCGGTTTCAATGTGGGGACGACAAGTTTTCAAGATATTTTTAGAATGGTGAGAATAGGTACGCATCATTATTCTACCCGCGTAGCATACCTATATGGGATAGGGTTGACTCGGTTAAAAGTGTGTTTTATTAAAAAACATAGAATTTGCTTTAAAAAAAATTAATATCATATAAAAATATAGATATTTCTAATAAATTTTAAAATAAATAAGAAAAAAAATAATTTTTATTAAAATATTAAGAATACAAAACAAATAAATCTATTTATAGGTGAAAGAAATGAACTCAAGAGTTTGAAAACTCGAGATTAAAACCAATAATCATGAAAAAAACAAGAGATTAAACTCAAGAATTATGAATATTTAATTCACATAATTATAGATTTTATAACACTTTTCTATGACCGAACATAATACACATAATTATAGATTTTATAACACTGTCCTTTGACTAAACATGTACTAAAAAAATATGTCATTAAAATCTTGCAAAGAAAAACACAATGAAAAAAAAACTAAGTGAAGAAAAAATAGTACAATATTTTTGTATGATTTCTAAATACTTTAGGATTCAATAGTCGGTCTTATATAGATACTTCAAGATTCATATTTGAATACTTTAGGATTCAAGAAAAAAAAATGTCTCATTAAAAACTTACAAAAGAAAACTCAATGGGAAAAAACTATGAGGAAGAAAAAAAGTAAAATTTGTAAGTTTCTTAATAGTTGAGATTGGTAAAGACTTTGTAAATAAGTCTATTAAATTATCATTTGATATGAAAAAAAGTAAAATTTGTAAGTTTCTTTTTTATTGAAACTCGTGAGTATAAAAAAACTTTAGTGAGATATGTTTTGTTTTGTCTCTTTTAATGTATTCTCCTCTAAGTTGAGTGATGTAAATAGCATTATTTTCAAACAATATTGTGAGACTATTTTTAATAGTTGATAATCCATATATTTTTTATGTATTGGATAATTGATCTTAGTCATATATATTCTCGATTTGTTTCATGGATCGCAATAACCTATGGATGATTTGATGAAATAGTCACTAATATTTATTTGAGAGATCTCTAAGAGATTGTAGTGTTGTCATAGGTAAATAAATAGTTTATTTATGGGGATTAGAGAGATAACTTATATCAGCATATCCAATCAACTATGAATTTGATCCATTATAAAATAACTCTATTTTGGTTGTTTCATGAAGATAGCAAAGTATATGTTTAACTTTATTCCAGTATTTTTTTACGGGAGTGAAACTGTATCGTGCCAATAAATTGACTATAAAAGCTATATTTGGTTTTATATAGTCTTGTACAATTTGTAAGAATACATAAGTGCTCCAATAACACTAAGATATGATACTTTCAGACCAAGATTTTCTCCATCCTTTTCTGGCGATCAAAAAAGGTTTTTTCTTTGTATAAAGTGATCGAACAATCATAGATATATTAAAAGGATAAACATTGTTCATATAAAAATATTTTATGACATTTTTTTGTATATGTCAATTGATATATAAATATTTCATTTGAAAGATGTTTGAATTGTAAATCAAAATAATTTTTTTTTTTTTTGAGATCTTTCATCACAAATTCATCTTTCAAATAGGTTCTAGTTTTTATGAGCTCTTCAAAACTACCAACAATATTTAAATCATCAATATATATTGCAACAATATCAAATTCGGATGCTGTTTTCTTAATAAAAAAAGATGGGAAAATCTCATTATTCTCAAACCCTCTTTTTAAGTGGTTTTTATTAAGATAATTGTACCATATCCGACCAGATTGCTCCAACCCATAAAAACATTTTGGTAGTTTAATGGAATAAAAACTTCTAGGTTTATCATAAATGGCTTCAAACATAGTAAATATTCCAGAGATTTTTATATGGATGTCTTTATCTAATGATTCATATATATATATATATATATATATGTTGTAACTACATTCATTAAACGCATATCTAAAATTTTAGAGACTACTAAACCAATTAAAAATTTGAAAGTGATTGCATCCATAACTGGAGAATAAATTTCCTTATAATCAATTTAGGTCTATGTGAGAAACATTGTGCAATAAGTCATGCCTTATATCTCATAATGTCATTGTTCTCATTTTGTTTTTTAACAAAACCCCACTTTTATCCAATATACATAACACATTTAGGTGTATGAACTATAAGTCTAAATATTTCATGTCTTGCAAGTGATTTTAACTTTGTTTGGATTGCTTTTTTCCACCTTGGCCAATCATTTTTATATAGAAAATCTTCGATAGTTTATGGTTCAAATTCATCATCACTTTGGTGATATAAAAAGAAACTTTAAATGAAAATACATCATATATGATAATTTTATTTTGTTCCAAAATCTCTTTTGTATGAACATAGTTTATAAAAATCTCATTACTTCCAAGTACCTGGTTCTCTTTAAGGATGTCTGCTCAAGAGGTCCCTCTTTAGGAGAATCAATACTAGGAGATGATTTGGACATAAGATTTTAGGTTTGTTTTGTGGGTGAGATCTCAGGAGTATCACCGTTTATTCATTGAAGTTTTTGTTTTTTTAGATTTTTGTCCTTAACACCACTTCAGGCATGGTGTAGATTTATTTATTGTTATATTGGCTTTTGTTTCTTCAAGGATTTCAATTCTAGATGGAGCATTTTCTATTCAAATGTGGGATTTAACCACCTTTTTAATATTGGTGAAAAAAAATCCCGTAATTGATTTCCTGTATTTTATAAATGAATTATCTTGAGTATGTACATGAGGAACAGGATGTTCAACATCATCAGCATTGTCCAATTGAATTTTCTTGATTGGATTATCAGAAAATTGTGTTGTATTATGATAATTATGTCCAATTCTAGCAAATGCAATATTTTGATTGAAAAATAAACAAACATGTGATCTTTTTTTTTATACATCAATCAATCTTATAGAATATAAAAAATGTGTGCATGGTGAATGAATAGACTTGCATATATCTCGTTGCATTCTTTCAAGAAAAGCTAACAATTATATAAAAATCTTTGATGAAGATGGTTTGATAGTTAATTTACCTTGAGAATATATAGTATATGGATTTTCACATTGTAAAATAATCTGCATGTTCTTTAAAGGATGTCTATGTGAATTTTCAATAATCTATTACATCATTATTGACCCCAAATGTCCAAGTCATAAATGTTTTTGGGTCGGAACAGTTCTAGTGTAGCACAATATTTGTTTCTATAGATTTCATGATTATATAATAAAATTTTCAGAAGAGAAAATATGTAATTTCTCAAGTACAAGCTTCTAGCTTGAAATACATGTAATACTATAAAGATATTTTTTTTAATCTTTATATGTTGTTTTAATATGATAATTAATAACATATATATCTTTAAAATTCAGTAATTTCTTTATAGACTCAAGTGAATATAATGCATCTTTAATGCTCAATTTTGTGTTATTTAGTAACATAATATTACCTTTTACAGAGCCTTTAATCATGTTTGTTGGACTTGATACTATAATTGCATTAGCTTTGGTTATCATATCTGAACTATTTATTTTCCATGAATTATATGTGTTGAAAATTAATATTGTTTATTGTTTAACTTGAAAAGTCATGTCACTCATCAAATATAATTGAAGTTTATTTTTAACTTAAACAAAATTAATAATGTTTATTGAAAATATTATAACATAAATATTCTAATACAAATAAAAACTGTTAGCATCCATAAATATTCCACCACTAAGCAAAGTTTATTCTGTTTTAGAGAGACTTGATAAAAAAAAATTAAGATGTTATGGTGTGCGACAGGTATACGACCAATGACCATGCATACCTCTGACACTTATCTTCATGTTTATGCAAATTCTTACCCTCTTCTTGTTTGTGTTCATTGTGTCTTCACTTCATATGGTACGATGGGTTGCCTTTTATAGGATTATCTCTTCTTCTTTACCATTTTTTTTTCATACTTACATCTTTGGTTATTTGTTGTTTTTCGGACAAAGATTCCATCAACTTCAAGGAATGGTTTAGAACATGTGAGGGAGATTGATGATTTTTTTATCAAAAGCTTGTTATTTTGTTCAACCATAAGAAAAAAAAATGTAATTAATTCCAAGTATCTATTGAAATTATACTCTCTATATTATTGTTGTAAAACAATGTTTGAGACATGAAAAGTGGAGAAAATATTATCTAACATTTGGTCTTCTATGATATCTTCACCATATAATTTCAGTTGTGAGGTAATTTTAAAAAGAGTAGAAGTATACTCACTAAGCAATTTCAAATCTTGCAACCCCAGGTGTAACCAATCATAATGAGATTGAGAAAATATGATAAATTTTTTATAGTCATATCTTTCCTTTATATTTCAAAGATATTTATTGTAGATATTCATTTTTCAATCCTTTATGGAGATGGTGGTGAGTGAAAATCATTGTTTTTGAACAATCCTGTAATGATGCATTATTTCCTTCTTTCAAGGTCTCTTCAAGATTCATAGTTTATAAATGAATTTCAACATTAAAGATCTATGACAAATAATTTTTTTCAAAGATATCAAGAGCGGTAGAGTCAAGTTTCATCAGATTCAATATTATATTTATATCTAAAAACATGAAATAACTTATTAAATAAAATCATAAATATAAATGAAAAAATTAGTCCTTTAAAACCTTTATTTATTTAGTTTAAAAAAATATGAGTTCTTTAGGAACAATATTTAATTTATTTAATTCTTTAAGAATTTACAATAGTAGTTCTTCCGGAACAATAAATCTTTATGAATAGAAGTGAAATGAATTTACCAAATATAAATTAAAATTATGAAAAGAGAAAATATTGGAATTGATAGAAGCCATATAACAATCGTGTTAATAACGTGTTGTAAAAAAGAATAAATAACAAATAAGAACATAGATATTCATAATGAATTTTAAAAAAGACAAGAGAAAAATATCGCTCTTATTATGAATTCTTCTCTTTTAAACATTTCAAGATACAAAATAAATGAATCTATTTATAGAAAAAAAAAAGAAATCAAAGGTCATGAAAAATCAAAAGACTAGACTCAAGAGTCATGAACATTCAATACACATAATCATGAATTTTATAATATAATTGATATTTTTATTTGGTATTTTCTTATGACTTTAATTTGTTAAAATTAAAAAATTACTTAAATATATTTTTAACTATAAAATATTTTGCATCACAATATTAAACACACACATTTAAAAATTACCACATTGAATAGTGACCTAGTTAAGTCCTGGTCAAAAACTCGTCAACTTCTAAGAAATAAAATAATATCATTTTAATATTTTTTAATTGATCCAAGATTAAAATCTTATGTGTGTTAAAAACTGAGTATGAAAAAAATGGTAAATATAGACTCATTGCATGGTGTAATGACATTTTTGCCCTCCAACATAGAAAAAAATGAATGAAGTGCCTTTAAAGGCAATAAGGTATTTATCACATAATTCATTTATCAATTTAAAATTCATCAAGGCTATAATTATCTCCACCTTTTTGTATAATAAAATTGCATAGTTACTTTTAACACCAAAAATTAATAAAAAGCTTGGAAGTCATTTTTTTTTCTTAGAGCAATAAAATGAATTTAGTATTCTTATAGATGAAGTTCGTAAAACTAGCTTTCAAAGGCCTTTTTTTTCCTTTTCATATGTTTTTTTATTATATAATTTGGTTTGTCAAAGGAAATTTAGTATTTTAAAAATATAGATAGATAATATATTTTATGTTATAAATTTATTTATTTCAAGAAATTTCATGTCATAACCAAACTCTACTCCTTCAAGATTTTGTTAGCATTAAAATAAAAAATATTGATTTAATTCTTTTTATTAAATTCATAAAAATACAAACTCAAGAATACTTATTCAAGCAACCAAAATCCCTTTCCCTTCTTTAATATGGAAAGTCTTGTTTGACTAATGAAAATTATGTACTTCTGATGTATGGTCTATTATATCAACTAACTCTCAAATGTAGAAATAGTGATTTTAAGGTTGTGTTTGTCACTGTGTTTCAAAAGTATTTTTGAAAAAAATTAAAAAAAAAATATTTTTATTTTAAATTAAAAGTTCTTGGTGTTTTTAGATCATTTTTATGTGATGATATCAAAAATGAATTTAAAAAAAAACATCATTTTAATGCATTTCTGAACGAAAAATATTTTCACAAACAACCTCAACCACACTCTCAAACAGATACTAAAGCTTCAATATATATCTAATTAGTCTATTCATGAATTGAATTTAATAACAATGTATCCATATGCACGGGTAAAATCCTAATTAGTGACAACAATGGTAGTTTCTAGAATCATTTTACATTTTGGATTATCTTATCATCTTAGCTTTGAATTATAAAAAATGGTCAAGCTATTTTATTTTCTTAATATACCAATTTGCAATGGATGATTTAGTGGATATAATAAATCTTACATAATGTTTTAGTATTATAACAATTTAAACTTGAAAATCTTGATTTAATTTTTTTGGTTAGCGCGAGTCCTAAATTAAATCATATGTAAATGACTTTATTTGACCTTTTAAGTGCCCGTTTGGAGGTATGGTTGATGTTGCTTTTAAAAGTACTTTTTATTTAGAAATGTATCAAAATGATGTTTTTATTTTTTTAAAATTATTCTTGACATTAGCACATAAAATGATCTAAAATCATAAAAAAAATTAATTTAATATAAAAATTAAAAATTAAAATTTTTCAATTAAATCATATTAATTTAATGTCAAACAAGATCTAAGCAAGTCTAAAAAAATCAAAAGAGAAAAAGTCAAGTTCATCCTAGTCAAACCACCAAACTCATTAACTAGGTTATAAATTTGTTTCCAGTTAAATTATGTTTTTATATTATTGTATGGAAAAATAATAAAAATGATATACAATTAATCGAATAGCAAACATTAAAACTAAATTAAAAAATATTTTATAAAAAAAAAACAATAAATGTTTTTGGATGCGTAGGCCTAAGTAACTTGGCACAACTAGGCATGCTACAAGAATTCGAGGGCACATTGGATTTACTGAAGCAAGCCCACACGCTTAGGGAGTGTATTGCTTTTTACTAAGGACGGGTGACCTAATTTTGTTTTTTGAAAAAAAAAAAAAACATTAGCCCTTCATTTTTTAAAATAAAAAAATAGATGTCAGGCAGTCGTACACATAAAATATAATATTATTAGAATTATAAAAAATAGAAACGTATTAGCAATTAAACTATATGGAAAAAATATTATAAAATAATTAATATATATATATATATATTTGTGTGTGTGTGTATTATAATAAAATAATATATTATATATGCCAATAAGTTTTTACATCTCTCTTTTATTACATTTATTCAATATTATCAAATTCATTTATATGCATGTGACTATAAATTTATGCGTTGTTGAGAGAAGAATATATAATTATATATATAATTACAAAGTTATATGAAATTAAAATACTCTATCTTCATTTTCCTAATTTTTATTATTTTTATTTATTCTATCAATGTTTTATTAAATGTATTGTATGTTTCTGAATATATAATTTTTAAAAATATTCATCATCATTATTTATATAAACAATTAAACCAAAACCATTATTTAGTTGATTTATTAATGTTTTGCAAATGATTTTAATCATGATGTTTTAAAGTTGACCCGATGATATCTTGAGTAAATTATTCATTAGTTTCTTAAGTTTTATAAAATGAATGAAATAGTTTTCTTAGTCTTAAAAATTAATTAACTAATCTCTAGGCTCTTAAATATACGTGTAATTTAATCAATTTTGTTCATTTTATGCTCTTAAAATTTATTTTGTTTTATTTTTTAATAAATAAGAAAATAAAAATAACACAAATGATATTCTTAGTCATCCCTTCTTCTTTTACTTTGATATTATTTGAGAGGGAAGTAATTTATACTTTTAAATATTTTTAACACATATTTTCTTTGAAAAATATTAAATTAATATTCCTTAAATAATTTTTAATAATTCTCTAGTATTGAAAAGTCTTCTTCTTCCTCCTTTAATGTGATTTTTTAATATTGAGAAATTTGTATTTCTCCAAACGTTGATATCTTGGATAATAATAATTATAGAAATGATTATATTAAGCATGAAGCAGCGAAAACTCCATGGAAACTCCAAGGTAGTTGCATTGAAAATGAGCTATCAATGAAGGGCCCAAACGATGATGCTTCTTCGGACGATGCTCTTGACCATTTGTGATGTGAACACTATACTTTTTTATACGGATTCTCCACTCTCCACGACTCCACCTCCTTGGCATTTTGTGTTTCTTACGGTATTTCAAAATTATTTTTGAAATTTTAAATTTAAAAATTTTGATATTTTTAGATCATTTTCATATACTAATATCAAAAATAATTTTTAAAAAATAAAAGAAAATTTTTTCGATGCATTTCTGAATGAAAAAAACTTTAAAAAATAACTGTAATCATACTCTCAAATAGGACACTAAAAATTAGATTTAACAAAAAAAAATGTTGACGAATTATGATCAAGGCTCCATGAATATATCTCTAGCCATTACCCCGCGTCTCGTCGCGGTCAGAACCATATTTTTTTCAATGCAAAAATATATTAATTGTGTGAGAATTTTTTATTATAATATAAATTTGGGAAAAATAATATTTTTTTTATAGAAATCCTGTTAAGTACAAGTTTTCTATATAATTAGATATAAATTTATCAAGTTTTCTATAAAATATTTTTATCATTAAAAAAGCAAGAAGATTCGGATATCTGAATTATTGAATTTACTGTATTAAGATTAGTTCATTTTATAATTCAATTTAAATTAAACACAGCAAACAAAATATAAATTGTGAAAACACCTACTATAATCAAATATAAAAAATAAATAGTTAATTTTATATCTCCAAAAAAAAGAACACATAAATTGAAAATTCATCCCTACATTACCGTCATTATCATTATTATAACAGTTAAAATTATTTTCAACATTACTGCATAAACAGTTAAAATCATTAAATTGGCCCGAAGAATTAAAAAAAAACAAAATATTTTTAAACAAATAAATAAAATAATCACTAAAATTATCATTATTATTGCGCAAATAATATAATCATCTGATCCTAAAAATAGATAAAAATAACAGTAAACATAAAAAAAAAGAACAAAGGGAAAAAATGAGCAATATTAATTTTAAAATGATCACCAACATAAATTAAAATTTTGGAATTGAACCGAATAAAAATAAAACCCCAATCAAAAATAAAATGATAAAAATTAAAAACAAAAACTAAAAGTATAAATGAATCAATATGGAAAAAAATAAACATTGTCCAAGAAGGACCGAAAAAACCAAAAGAATCAATACTAAATAAAAAATTAAAAAAATAAGTGCTACAATGAAAAACAATATATATAATTAATTCCAATTAAATGATAAAACTGCAACAAATGAACATCTTGGGATCGAAAAACAAAAGAGATTTTTAAAAACAAAATGCAATGTAACCAACATAAATTAAAATTTCATAACGGAATCGAATAAAAATAAAACTCTAATAAAAAATAAAATGATAAAAATTAAAAACAAAAACTAAAAGTATAAATGAATCAATATGGAAAAAAATAAACATTGTCCAAGAAGGACCGAAAAAACCAAAAGAATCAATACTAAATAAAAAAATTAAAAAATAAGTGCTACAATGAAAAACAAAATATATAATTAATTCCAATTGAAGGACAAAGATGAAACAAATCAAAATTTTGATACCGAAAATAATAAAGCGATTTAAAAAACAATACAGTGCAATTGTTGAAAAATTTAAAAGAATAAGGACTGAAATAAAAAGTAGCATATATGATCAATTTCAATTGGAGGGCAAAATTAGAACAAATTAAAACTTGCATATCAAAATTATTAAAGAAACCAAAAACAAATTGAAAATCAAAAGAGTAAGGACTAAAATGAAATATATTATATATAATCAATTTTAATTGAAAGATATAATTGAAAATAGTAGTTCTATTGAAGAAATCAGTAAGAAAAACAAAATCAAAAGCCGAGAGACTGGAATGAAACACCCATAAATATGAAGGACCTCACCATTCCTGCAATAGGAGAGAGAAAAAGGCGGAGGGAAAAGAAAATTGTCCACTGACGATTCCATGACCAGATTCATTGGACATGCGTTGCGCCTGGAGGCTATGACGTGGCGACTCATCCTGTGACATGACGAAAGTCCAGTTTCCACTGCCTTACGCCTCCGCACACACCATCTGAAAAGCGTGTGCAGGTGAAACATTGTTGGTGTTTCTGTACGACATGCCTGTAGTGTTCCAGGAAAAAAAATTGATCAATTACCTATACACCCTGGACGCAATGATATCTACGAAAAAACCGTGGGTAAAAGTCCTGAAATACCATCGATTCCAGGCCTTACTTTTTGTCATTTTAGGAGGCTATTTTCATAGTTTTACTATGCAAAGAATTTGGAAATACCATCCATATCCTCTGGAAATGTCTACAATACCCCCGGTCCCGAGGGTTTAAATTTTCCGGCCCTAGGGGCAAAATGAAAATTTTACTATAGCAATCCACAATGAACTGTGTTTAGGTGAACAATGAAGAAATGTATAGTAAAAAATCCACACGATTTATATTTTAGTTAATATATATATCGAAACTCCATTGATTGAATCATTTGCTGATGAACAACCTAGAAAACTTTGCTACTTGGCTAGGTCATGTGTAAACTAGATGTCATATATATGTGAATCCCATGAGACTAACTAACCGGGAGAATCGTGTGCTGTTTTTATTTTTAATACATCAAAACCATTAAAAATTACTAAAAGTAAGTATTAATTTAATATACTTTTGGCTTGAAAAAATCATATTAATATTTTTTTAATGCTTTATTATTATTTTAATGTGTTGATGTATATTTATCAAATAAAAATCTATTTTAAAATGCACTACCATGTCTCAAACATAAAGTAAGTCAAAAATTAAAGTCTTTTTCCCCTATTAAGAGTGTTTGAGAGCGCAATCCAAACATATATTTTTTTTTTTTATTATAACTTTGAAATATAAATTATTTTAAATACATTTGTAGACTTCAAAGACTACATAACCGATGGATAAACAAAACATTTTTATTTTATTTTATTTTCTGATAATGAAATAATTTAAATACATTTGTGTACATTGACATTTTTGCTGATTAACAAAGTCTATTTCATTTCGTGCCGCCTAAAATGATTGATATATTTATTTTATTCCAATTACAAAAATAAAACATCAACCGAAATAAAAGTTGCATGTATGTATGTGCACAAATGAGAAAGCGAGAACGACATCCACCCATCATTTTTTCTCAGCACAAGATCTTGAAAAAGTAAAATTATTTATATATAATATTCAAATGCATGCATGCATGCCAGATTTCCAGCCAGTCTATAATAATTCAAACAAGAACACAATTTTGCCTGTTCCATCATCAGAAAGCAAAACTTATTCGCCAACTATTCAATTCCGTATTTTTTTTATAACTTTGAAAATAAAAAAACTTTATTATAACTTGAGTTGATCTTTGAATTATTCAGACAAACCAATTTCTGTTTACCTAGTCAGCCCGAGAGTTAATTTAGAGCGCGGAAATAAACAAGAAAGGACACGAACACTGGTACTTTTGTTTTCGTTTATGGTTTGTGAAAGTCAAGTCAGCGCATCGGTTTCAACGAAAAAACATGTTCAGGGAACGTGAGCTTCCCTTCATGGAATCAAACTATTAATTAGCAAGGTTCTTCTCTCTCTTGGTCACAGCTCTCGTTCTTTCTCTCTAGCATAATCAATCTTCTCTGCCTGTTCTTTCTCCTGAGCTATCCATTTGTTCAGGGTGTGTTTGTCTTTTTGCTCTTGCTTATGTGCTTCTTGTTTTCGTTCTGTTGTTCCTTTTGGCTATCTGTTTTCTTGTGGGGTTTCTTTTTTCTCTGATATGCTTCTGTTTGCTGATATTTCTTTCTTTTGAAGTCTGATTTTCATGATCTCACTCAACATTTCCAATTGACTTTTCTATGTTTCTTCACGATTTTGATTACTGTTCTTCTTTTCAAAATGAAAAAGGGAGTCAAGATTAGCACCAAAAATGTTCATTTGATGTTCTGTCTAGCTACTTATGAGAAGGGGGGCAGGGTTGAAATCATCATAATTATAAGAGGAAATAAAAGGGTAGGGCGGAAATCAGTTCTCGATGAAATTGATAGACAAATGACGCATAAAACATAAGGTGTGGTTAAACTCTAAGGTTCCATCTGCAGTTGATTTATGTAGTCCCCTTCTTTCCTCGTTAATCTTTAGTAGTCTGTGTCTAAGCGTGACAATTCGCTATTATCTTTCAGCTGCTTGCGTTTTGGATTTGATATGTCCCCAGATTTATAAACACATCAATCTTTCCCAAAGCTGTGGTATTTCATTTCATTATTCTGGATTAAGTACCTGAGGTTAATAGTGTTTATGATGATTCAGGTCTGTTGGTCTTTGAAGTTGATTATTTCAAGCTTTTGAAGATTGATAAAGAAGGGCTGCTCACTGGCAGAACAAATAGATATGACCTGTTTTTCTTTCTTCTGTGGTAGATGGATAAATTCTTCTCAAGACCCTCAACATTCTCGCGGAGATGATGAAGGTAGGGACAAATTTATATGTATCTTGTCAGGAAAAGCCTGATTTGTTTTGACTAGGTCATAACCTTCCATATGCATGAAATGAAGCTGCCCTTTTGCTTCACATCATTGTTTTCCTGTCATTATGAAGGTTCTTATTGTTTTATTTCTGAAAAGAACTTGAAAGCATTCAGAATGTTAGATGTTACACCTACAAGGAATTAAGAAATGCAACCGAAGGTTTCAGCACGGCCAACAAAATTGGGGAGGGCGGTTTTGGTTCTGTATACAAGGTAGTTTTATATCGAGGTAGTTTTATATGGCAGTTTTGTGTTTCTTTTCATTGTGAATGGGTGCTTAAGAAATGATTGTGGATGTTCAGGGACGGCTGAAACATGGGAAGATAGCTGCAATAAAAGTTCTGTCAGCCGAGTCGAGACAAGGGGTGAACGAGTTCTTGGCAGAGATTAAAGCCATGTCGGAGATAGAGCATGAAAACTTGGTTAAGCTGTATGGATGTTGCGTAGAAGATAATCACAGGATTTTAGTTTACAACTACCTTGAGAACAATAGCCTTGCGCAAACTCTTCTTGGTAATTCATGAATATCTTCTTCTTTTGAAATACTGATGTTTTCGTTGACACCATTGAAGAATAGTTCTGCCTTGTTGAGCTTGAAAAACTTCATGAGGAAAATTCATACACACACACACATATGTATGTATATATATATGTATATGTATATATATATATTCTCTTCTTGGTAATTCATGAATATCTTCTTCTTTTGAAATACTGATGTTTTCGTTGACACCATTGAAGAATATTTCTGCCTTGTTGAGCTTGAAAAACTTCATGAGGAAAATTCATACATATATATATACATACATATATATATACATATATATATATATATATATATATATTCTCTGGGATTTTCCTCTCAAAATATACTTATCTGCTTTTATTACACCAAGAGTCTTGGTGTTAAAGAACCATCTCCCCTAAAAGCTTAAGCAGTTAGGTGAGGTCTTATAATAGGATTTATATTATTATCTAAACACCTCTTTAGGTGAAAGGTCTTTGGACTTGAAACTTGCACAGGCTCATCTTACATTGTGCTTGATTTTTATCAAAATAGAATGAAGTTAGTGAGATTCGAACTCGTGATCGCTGGATCAATAAGGCTGTAATACCATGTTAAGGAACCATTTCACCTAAAAGCTTAAGTTGTTAGGTGAGGTCCCATAATATGATTTATATTATTATTTAACACATCCCCTCAAGTGAAAGTTCTTTGAACTTGAAACTTGAACACCATTTTATCTTGTGCTTGATTTTTATCAAAACAGATTGAGGGTAGTGAGATTTGAACTCATGACTGTTGAGTCAATAAGGTTCTGATACCATGTTAAGGAATCATCTTACCTAAAAGCTTAAGTTGTTAGGTGAGGTCCCATAATATGATTTATATTATTATTTAACACATCCCTTCAGGTGAAAGTTCTTTGAACTTGAAACTTGAACACCATTCTATCTTGTGCTTGATTTTTATCAAAACAGATTGAGGGTAGTGAGATTAGAACTCATGACTGTTGGGTCAATAAGGTTCTGATACCATGTTAAGGAACTATCTCACCTAAAAGCTTAAGCTATTAGGTGAAACCATAAAATATGATTTATATTATTTTCTAATACTTGGTACCGGTAAACATATATGCATATGAATCCATATGATTTATGCAAAGCTTGCATTAACTCCATGAATTGATCGGCATATGAATGCTAAAGTATCTTTTCACTCTCAGATGGAGGTCGTGGTTGCAGCAATATCCAGTTTAGCTGGAGAACACGGACTAAGATATGCATTGGGGTAGCGAGAGGGCTTGCTTTCCTTCACGAGGACGTCAAACCATACATCATTCATAGAGATATCAAAGCGAGCAATATTCTTCTTGACAAAGATCTAACAGCGAAAATTTCAGATTTTGGTCTGGCTAAGCTCATACCAGACAACCAGACTCATGTCAGCACACGAGTTGCTGGAACTCTGTAAGTTTCCTTGTTACTACTCGTTTTCATAATGACAGTCTTTTTTTCTGGAAAGATTTATAAACTAGTCGAGTCGCAGAACCAAAATCTGGTGGATGTATTTCTTGATTAGGTTTCCAATAAGCTGCCCTTTTACGAGCACAGGATCTGTATTTAGTGGCACCCAGCTTCGTTGATGAATCTTATATTAAGCATGGATTATCTGTATAATCTTAGCTTCTTAACTTTCCTCTCTTTTTGTTGCTCCAGAGGTTATCTGGCTCCTGAATATGCAATACGAGGGAAATTGAATCGTAAAGCAGATCTCTATAGCTTCGGTGTCCTCCTTCTGGAAATTGTTAGTGGGAGGACTAACACAGATACACGATTACCTGTTGAAGAACATTACCTCTTGGAACGGGTATGAATTTCTTGAGTCCTTGCTACTATGTTTGAAGTGATCGAAATGTCAACTACTTGCTGGCTTTATTAAATGGATGGAGCTATGAATTTCTTATTGCGGATGCTTATTTTTCATCCAATCTTGTTCTTGATATCCAACATTCACATGAACAATCAACAATCAGGATTAACTCCCACCTGGGGGCAGTAGCTGACTATTATTCTGTTCTACCTTTGCAGACCTGGGAACTTTTTGAGCGAAGGGAGCTGGTTGCCCTGGTAGATGAATCATTAAATGGTGATTTCGATGTTGAGGAGGCTTGTAGGGTTCTAAATATTGGTCTCCTCTGCACCCAAGATGATCCAAGTCTCCGGCCTTCCATGTCTACTGTGGTCAAAATGCTGACTGGCCTGAAGAATGTTGACGAGAGTAAGATAACAAGGCCAGGCCTGATTTCTGATTTCTTGGACGTGAAAGTACGAGCTCCCTGCAAGATCATAGCATCTGCCACAACATCCTCTGATGTATCTTTGATGACCAGTGACAATTCACTACCGACGTCCGAAAAATCATCAAGGGTGACTACGACGGGCTTTCACGGCATTATCTGATTGGTGCAATTAAACATCAACGTGAGAGAAATATCCGCCTATTTTTTAGTTTTTTGAGGCTTGTAAATTCTCCAACCTTCCCTTGTATACATAAATATACAATTTTTCCCTCCTCTAACTTGACAAATTCCAGTGATGATAGCATGGATGAGATGGCTGTTGAGTGATGAATGGGTGGAGAATTTATTGAATAACGTGTAGACATCGAGAAATGACGAGGGCCAAGACTTCTTAGACCATTCCCATTCCTTCAGGAAACAGGCAACGACCCCACTTCAATCAAAGATTTTTCTACTCGTCCAACTGTTTTTTCCGTCCTTCCAATTTTTTAGCCATACCCTAAAACCATATTACTTGGCCAAGGTCTTGAAATGCATGCTTCTATGGATTGACTTTCCAAGTCTTGAAATGCATGCTTCTATGCATTGACTTTCCAAGCCTTCTCAACATCGCGCATGTTGTAATTACACACACACACACACTGCATTCAGTTGTAATTCTAACAAAGCGCGTAAACTGAATCTAAGTAAATGAGATATTTATTAAAAAGAAAAAGAAAATATGTACAAAAGATTGAAAGGTAATGCACCCACGCTAACATTACGTGCTGTTTGTGCAAAACGTATTTTCAGTCTTTTCATCCTTGGGGGTGGGGTATTAAGACATTGACAGAACCTATGACAAGTCAAATGATGCAAGGAGGGTAACTGCCAGTTACAAGCTTGAAAATTACCCCAAAACTCAGGTAAATCCCATGTCTTTTCTTTTTCTGGATTAGAAAATCCAGCTCATTCCTCAAATTTGGCTTTGCTCAAATCACCAAATCACATCTTGTTGGGGAAACAGGTGATCTTGATCCAAACCAATCACCCCACAACAAAGGCAAGAGAACACAGTTCCATTTTTTTGCTTGTGATGGGAATGTATTCAAGTTGATGTCCTTCGCCATTGCTTCTTCCCTTTCTTTTGAGGCAGCTTAAAAGGACTCCAACTCTTTCTACGCTTGGAGGTCTCACAAAAAAGGCCATTTGCCAGGGCCTGCTGAAGCCACAGCTCGAATTCTTCTTCATCCTCGTCCATCATTTGAGCATCCAAATCCCATGGATATCTGCTCGAGTTGGACCGTTGAGTCTTCTCCAAGCCAACCATGTTTACATTGAAGCTTGGCCTATGGGTGTTGGGCCGACATTGCATTCCCTGCAAAGAGTTTTTATGATTTAAAATACTGGACAGTGACTGATATCTGCTTACCAATTGAATCAGTCAATATTCAAGTCATAGGCACCAGTGATGCAAGACTGTCATGAGGAATTGAAAGATCCAGTCATTAGTCATTTCCATTAATGATGGTTGGAAATAATAAAACGAAGCTCAAGTCAACAGTGAGAAAAATGGTTTGAAATATGCCAACAGGGAACTTTTTGCTGGATCATAGGATCTTCTCGTCTGACAATCTCCCAAAGTGTGAATCTAACAAAGTGGAAAGAGCAGCAAGTGACCTGTATTTTTTGCTACCTTGATAGCTTTCTTTTTATTTTTGAGAAAGCAAACCAAAAGATAAAATTAGGTATCTCAATATCCATTAGCATAGGATTTAGATTCAACAGCTTGTTTTTATGAGAAGGGTGTTTGATTCAGCCTTGGATTTACAAAAGGGCAATTCATAATTTCAGTAAGTTTTATATGAAGAGAAATACTTTCTAGCTATTTAAGAAATATAAAATTTCTAGTTAAGAAGATTTAGATTTCAGATTTAGGTTTTTCTTACCTAGCCAAAATAAGAAAGTTGTATTTCTTATTTAGGAGTCCATGTCTATGATTAGTAATATGCTTATATCATTTCAATTTCAGTATAACAAATATTATGAGTTAAGGGCAGCCCTTTGATTAACTTGTTGAGTAATTTGTGCTTTCATTAAGGAGTGGATCCTTTAAATCCTAAGAACAGTAGTTAAGTTTTTATTCAAGGAGTGATGCCTTGAATCTATGGGTGCGGAACTAGCTGTTTTTTATACTGCTCTCTTTTAGATAATTAATTCTACAACCATAACCCTAAAACAACAATCTACATCTACCACTGAACTTGTCTTGCATCCCAATTAATGTCTGAAAAAGCCCCAAGTTCAGCATGGAAAATGAGCTTGGGATTGTAAAACTCACAGATAATGAAATTGTAATACTTCTTTTTTCCTTCGCAGCAGAGTTACAATGGCATAACTAAAAAAAGATACAAAATCAGCAAACACATGAAAAAGAGCTACAGACCTGACAAATGGCCCATTCTGACACATCAAAGATTTTGCTCTCAGCACAAACAAATGCACGAGGAATCTCCATCTAAAAGAAAGGAAATTGAAATGCTTAACATAATAAACAGTTGACAAGATTACTGATCACTAAAACAACATTCACAATATAACCTCAAATGAATCTGTGGAATTATCAGACATATTTACTGAAACCTAGACAAAACAACACAGAGGAATGTACCTTTTGAGGCTTGTCAAAGACCAATGTGTCTTTATATTCAACCCATCCATCTCCATCTTTGGCTTGATGATATTGGCAGCAATCCTGAAGCAAAAATTACTAATTATTTGTAAATTCAGATGAAAAAAAGAATTGGAGAGAGAGAATCAGAAGACTGACCTGACACCATCTTGCCTTGGCCTTGATCCTATTAGTACACACCCATATATGTGAATTGCCACATTTGGTGCACTGTATCCGCCTGGATTCCTCAGAGCAGTAATCTAGATTATCCTGCTAATAACAGTAATAAGCTTAGAAATTGTAGCAATTGATAATATCCTTATTATCAGTGATTAACTAAGAACCATGTTAATTAATTCATTATTCAGCATGCAACTTCACATATATGGCATACATTGTGTATAGACTTGGACTTGGGAGGCAGGTTTCCAGGATTAAAGAAACCTCTTGCTAATTTGACCAACCTTACAATGCCTTGCCATTTTACAACTAATGAATACTCATAATTAAAAAATCAAGCCATACAGAATCTTAGCCTCCTCCACAGATGGTTGTTTTTCTCTACATGAGTTTCACACCAATGACAATTAAAAAACAAAACAATTCCAAATATTGAATATGAGGGAGAAAATTTTAATGACAAGCAACACCACATTAATTACCTGACATGAAGAGCCATGGGACTTCTGACATACACTCCTAGTTTTAAATTCTTCTTTCCTCAATTGCTCATCATAGTCTCTCTTCTTCAAAGAATCTGACAGAACCTGTACAATGCACCATTTTGGTCAGCAAAAAGGACATAAACCAACACATTCTTAGCTTTGTATGCTTCATCTCTCACTACTTACTCTAAGCGAGAGAGAGACTTGCAGTGTGGATGCTTACCTCATAAGCACATTGAAGTTTCTTAAATGATTCACTTGCTAAAGGGCTTCCCATATTTTTATCAGGATGGACAAGCATGGCCTGCATATTTAAAAGGATAAAAAGGAAATCAGTGAGCCCATTCCCTCATTCTCCAAGACTCCAGCATTTATTTGTTTTGTTTTTTTTTCCATGGCAAGGGGGATATGTTACATTCACACAGAATAACCGATTTATACATCAAGAACAACTTGACACCACTCCATGACTTATAGGATCAGGGCAGAACTGAAAATCATATGAGGAACTTGAAAAGGAGTATACTATTTTGGTTGGGGGGGTTGCAAATGCAGTACTAAAATCAACAGGCAGGTTTTCTTGGGAAATCAAAGACAGATGCCAGGCTTGTCTGACATGAATTCTGTTAAATATTATGCTATAAAATGGCTGATTCGTGCATTGCCCAAAATGCCTGGCTTGTCTGACATGAATTATGTTAAATATTTATGCTATTAAATGGCTGATTCCTGCATTGCCCAAACATTGTTCTCTTTTATTTACCCTAGACAGGCCTTTTGACTGCCAAGCTGAATGCAAGGATTTGTGTGCTACATTCCTAGGGTCCTATTGTAGCAAATATTCTGGTACTAGGGTTCTTTTTGTTTAATGTGACCATTTTGGGTACCTGGTGAACCATTGTGAAATCTCATTTAGTTGCACCAAACAATCTATAAGAAGATGATAAAATATTGAGTAATGGCCCAGTAGGACCAATTTATCTATACACTTGGACTCTCAAAAGTGAACCACAATGGTTACTGGTGCTAATTTAGAAGAAAAGAGGTTCTTACCTTTTTATGGTATTCTTTTTTCAAAATGGCAACATCAATTCGCTTGTGGCAAGGAAATCCCAATGCTTCATAATGATTCACACTATCTAATATTCTTTTCATCTCATTGGTTGAGCTTGTTTCTTCAACAACTACTTTTCTAGCAGAAGACTCCTTTTGGTTATTCACAACGGATGAGCTAGCAACTGGTTTGCTAGATGATTTGCATGGTTGCACCTTTTCAGATTCATCAACAGGAAACGAGAATTCACATTCTGCAGAGAACTCATCTTCCAGAACTGTTTCAGATTCCTTATGCTCGTCAGATTGGGTGCTTTCACTAACATTATCACACCATTGAAGCAGAAAGTTTAATACATCATTTGAGAAAAAGGTAAGGTTTACTGATAGGAAAACACCATGCCATCCAACTTGAACTTTCACAAAATAGATAGCATATATAGTCGCCATGAAGACCACTAGCCGTGCATGATTCAGAGAGAACAAATAGCCTGCATTTCCATAATGAAGAGAGTTAAATTCCTCAAAGTTGGGGGAGGAGAGGGGGGATCATCTACTTGCACTAGGAGCTCAACTTACCTCCAACTATAAATAATGTTCCAGTTATCCAAAAGTTAGCATACATCCATAAAATTAAAATAGCAAATAGTCCTACAATAAAAAGTCCAGGAGTGTAGCCCAAATACTGAACAGCAGTTCCTGCAGCTCCCTGAAATATTGAACCCACTGTTAGTACCATTCTAATGAAATTTCCTTTTTCGAAAATTCACTTGAATAACAATCCCCAACAAAGCCAATGTATCTAAAGGCCCTGTTGGTTTATAGAAAACCCATCACCTATGACCAAATTTCTAGTGATACTTTTGTTATAACCTACACTATGTTTCGGATCCATGATTATTAATGAGCTCAAATGCTTAATGCAAAAAATCGTAACTGCATGGAAGCAATCAAAAGCTGAAAGCAGCCCAGTAATAAATTTATAAACATAAAATACACGATCACAGCTTTAAAATCTATCATTCCCCATCCAACCCTGGCCAGAAAAACAAATAAAATAAAACAAATAGTGGGCTAATTTAGAACTAACTGCGGGAGCAGCTGAAAGTGGACAAATGAGAAGGTTGCGAGCATAAAGACATCACCACAGAATTAGGCCCTATCACTTTCTCCCCCAAGAGAACAAATGGATTGGGGGAATAGAACTAAATGAGATCAGGAGCTTCAGGAACTTAACCTATAAACATAAGCTTCAAACACCTCTTAAGTTTGGATAATAATTACTCACTATTTGTTGAATTAACAGTCTAAGGATTTTGCACTTCCTGAAAGGAGGTAAACGTTCTTACTATTCCAGGATTATCTGCAACTAAAATTTTAGATTTATTGCTTGTCAATCCCAGTTACATGCACAAACACCCCTCTAAGACTTCAGTTCTATTATGTTCTTATTTTATTTAACCAGGTATTGAGATCTGATCTTACACTCGAGCCTTTTCTTCTATAATCCCTCTCTTATTCTGGTGAATTTCAGTCAGTAAGAGAGTTGTGGGATACTGCATCACTGGAATTGCATGCCAAAGTGGTGATGGGGCTATGTAGGATTCATAGTCAGGTTCCTAGCCTTTCAGGATCCAATTCATTAATTTTAATTTGGTTTCATGAAATACCCACGAGAGCTTATACCATATTTGTTGACAAACTAATTTCAAGATTGGTATCATCAGGGCAGATAGCCAATAACTTTGCATTGTACAAAAACGTAAATTAAACTCTACATTGTTTTCATTGATTTAATCACCCTCCACCTGGTTTTCAGATTCTAATGATTAGACTATATAAGATTACTCACAGCTTGAATATGCCAAGATATAAATTTGAACACCATTCATACAACTCAAACAATGATAAATTAGAAATGCATATTCAAATGATTGAATTACAAAACAAAAAAGAAAAGATAACGACATGATCAGAATAAGAATCAGGTGCAAACAAGAGAAAGTTAAAACACTAAAATAAGAGAACATACCATACAAAGTAGTACATAAAGCAAGCAAGACATCGAAGTAAGACTAAGGAAGCAACTCCACATTATAAGAAGCAAAGCTGCCGAACCCAGTTTGATAACAGAATTAAAACCCCTCATAGCGCAATCTTTCCAATAAATCAACATGAAACGCATCAAGTTCCCGAATCTTGCACATCCACTGCACAGCATAGGCCAATGCCTCTCTATAAACACTCCAATCTTGTCCCTCAAACACCCCACTGCAGTTTTCCCCCGCGAATAGATATGTTTCTGCGTTTGCAACCATTTCCACCCTTGCTTAACCAGCCCAATATCCTCCATTATCAAACTTCTAACTTTATAACTAACTCCAAAAACACATAAATAAACACAACCCACGACTTAAATAAGCATCTAGATCTTCATATACTACAATCTATTCATATCTCCATAGATGTTACCCCAAAACCCTCTACCTCTCACACAATGTGAAGCTAAAACTTGAATGCTATCCATAGTGAGAGAGGCTTGATCTACCAAAACTACCATAAAGCAACCTTGAACAAAGAAACTTCACAGGTTTCTTGAGGTTGCCAAGAGAAACAAGTGGAGTGAAGGTTCCTATTTTAGTAGTGGGAGTTGAAAAAGAGAAACAATCATGAAGAAAACAGTAAAATCCATCAAGTTCAACACTAAGTTTTGCTTCACATGTACGTTTTCAAAAAAGCAAGATCAACCCATATTATTCTCCTCTCTTTTTTTTCGAGACTTATGTCTTTCTTTATCCGTGACCTCTCTCTCAAGACTGAACACAAGGCAAAAAAAGAAAAAAGAAAAAAGAAAAAAAAAAGACCCAAAAGAGAAAGAAGTCGGGAACTAACAGTTACTGTATTAGGGTGTCATAAAATCACCAATTAGATCCCAAAAACTCAGCAAATAACCAGAAAGATTCAAACTTTAACCAGAAGAAGAAGAAACAACAGCTGGGCACAGCTGGGTTTGGTGGGGTTCACATAATAGAGGAGGGCTAAAACTGAACAAAATACTACAAAACTGGAAGAAATACTAAAATGGGTTTCTTTAAAAGAGAGAGATTTTAGAAGAGAAGATACTGATCTTTTGGCTTTGGTGGTGAAGGGAGACAAGAGAAACCCTATAACTTTTTTTTTTTTTCTACCAAGTGCAGATAGGGCTCGTGAAAAAGAAACAATAAGTTTCAAAAAGTGAGTTTTTTTATTAAAGTGGAGAAGGGGACTTGTTGAGGTTGTAAGCAGAGAATGTGAGAGAGAAAGGAGAGAGAGAGAGAGAATTTACTTTTGGCATCGTGTAGTGTTTGAGGATCTAAGAAGTGGATGAGTGTTGCTTTGCATAATGACATATCCATGGGAGCAACATTGTGTCTATTTTTTTTTGTATGTTTAATGGATAATAGTTTAATGAATTTCTTTTTATAGAATGCATCCGTTTGCAGGATAGTTGTTGTAGTTGACAACTACCATCCATGGAAGAGGAGTTGGATGAGAATGACATCTTTAACAACTCTTTTTTGTTTTTTTTAAATGTTTTTTTTTAAATTAATTCTTTTTTTATATTTTTTAGATTATTTTGATGTGTTAATAATAAAAATAATTTTTTAAAATAATTATTTCAATGTATTTTCAAATAAAAAATACTTTAAAATATAATTGTTATCATAATATAAAACAAGCTCTAAAATATTAAGGGATAACATAGAAGGACTTGGACAACCTTTAGATAACAAGGACTTGGACTTGGGAAACCTCTAAATTGCTCGCACTACATTACGGGTCGAGTAAATAATTTTTATAACTATTGGGATTGAAATAATTAATAAATTTTGTTAATTTAAAAATAAAATATGACATTTATACATGCAAGATTTGATATAATAAAACACATCAACATACCTTATTATAACTACAGTAACATCAAAGGTTTAACATCTAAAAATATCATTACTATTATTGTTAAAACAATAAAAATTATTAAATTATTCTAAGAAAAAAAACTCGAAAATATTAACAAAAGAGAACGCAAGAAAAACAACTAAAAATATTATTATTATTACGTGAATAATGGAAAAATAAATTCAATAAAAGAATTAAAAAAAGCCCATAAATTTTAACAAAAGAGCAAACAAAAAATAAATAAAAAATATTAGCTAAAAACAATCATTTGACATGAAAAAAAAACTAATAAAAAAACCAAAAGAAAGAACAAAGGAAAAAAACAAATATCAATTTATTATTATTATTGCTAAAACAATAAAGTTATTAAATTACCCCAAGGAAAAAAACTTGAAAACATTAACAAAAGAGGAAGTAAGAAAAAAAACTAAAATTATTACTACTATTATTATTGAGTGAATAAAGGGAAAATAAATTCAATAAAATAATTTAAAAAACCTAAAAAATTAACAAAAGAGCAAACAAAAATTAAAAAAAATGATAAAAAAATACCTAAAAAATTTCATTTGACGTAAAAATAATAATAAAAAACTAATAAAAAAACCAAAATAAAAACAAAGAAAAAAAAGAAATATCAATTTTATTATTACTATTATTGCTAAAATAATAAAAAAATATTAAATTATCCCGAGGAAATAAAAACTCAAACATTAATAAAAAAGGAAGTAAGGAAAAAAACTAAAATTATTATTATTATTATTATTATTATTGCGTGAATAATGGGAAAATAAATTCAATAAAATAATAAAAAAATCCAAAAAATTAATAAAATAGAAAACAAAAAACAAAATAAAAATGATAAAAAATATTACCTAAAACATTTCATTTGACGTGAAAATAAAAAAAAACTAATAAAAAAACCAAAAGAAAGAACAAGAAAAAAAAATCAATTTTATTATTACTATTATTACTAAGATAATAAAAATTATTAAATTATCTCGAGGAAAAAAACTCGAAAACATTAACAAAAGAGGAAGCAAGAAAAAAACTAAAATTATTATTATTATTATTATTATTATTATTATTATTATTGCGTGAATAATGGGAAAATAAATTCAATAATAAAAAAAGCCTAAAAATTTTTAAAAAAAGAGCCAAAAAATAAAAAAAATATATCAGCTAAAAAATAATTTGACGTGAAAATAAAAAAAAAACAAAAAAAAAGATAAAAAATTAGAAATATCAATTTTCAAATTATCACAAACTCAAAATAAATTTAAGAACAAATTTTTTCAAAAAATGTCACCTCAACAAAAGAAAATAATAAAAATTAAAAACTAAAGATAATAGCACATATATATAAACATGACAAAAATAAGGACTATTTAAGAAATATAAAAAATAAAGGAATTAAAATAAAAAAAATTAAAGTATAAAGGCCGAAATGAAAACCAAATATATTATCAATTTCAATCAAAGGAAAAAATTGCAAAATTCAAATCTTCTATACCAAATATATTGAGGGATTTAAAATTAATCCAGAAATTAAAAGAATGAGGATCGAATTGAAACCTAAATATATAATCAATTTCAATCAAGTGACCCAATTGGAACCAATCAAAACTTATATAACATAAATTAAGACCATGCAAAACAATTAAAAGATAAGGGATTTAAATGAAAACACCATAAAATGGGGGGTTGACGTGTAGTTTAAGGTGTAGGAGAGAGAAAAGGAGGGGAAAATTTAACCGCCCACAATCACGTCTTCAGCCACAGGGTGATCGCACGCGTCACACCATGAGGAAGAGGACACGACAAAGCATCCACAGAGACGTCAGATGGTCATTTTCCTCCATCAGGAGACGTTGCACTTACCTCCCGAAAAAGGGCATGAGGCCGAATACTATCTACCACGTGTGCGCACAGTATTCAACGTAAAATATTAAAAAAGAAGGTAAATTACCGGGACACCCTGCAACCAACTCTTTAATTTTGTCTTATTGGGGATATATCCTTATTTAGTCATTTTCAAAAAATGTGAAATTCCTATGGCACCCCTCCCGACCAGAGTTGATTTTTGTCTTTTTCGAGGGATAGAATGGTTATTTTACTGTGCAAAGAAATATAAAAAAAATTAATAAACCGGTGACCCGAATCAAACCGAAAATGTGCAATTACCGTGGCACCTCTCTAGGCAACATCCTTTTTTTTGGTCTTTTTCTAGGAAGAAAGTTGTTATTTTACTGTGCAAAAATATAAAAAAAAATTAGTAAATTGACAAACCGAACAAACCGAATCATCCTGAACTGACCCGAAAACTGAGCAACACTATTATAATCTACAGTGATTTGTCTCACAATGAAAAGTAACTGAATCATGATCTCTTTTGGTATATAGTATAATAATGCACAAAACAAGCAAAAATAAGAGGGAATGGCAAAGACTAACGCTAGCACCTCTTCACTACTTGTGTAAATATTGAAAGGATTTTGTAAGGCTTAACTACATTGTTGATCTTCTCAAACGTGAATCACGACATTGTTTGTTATTGCATTAAGAACATGGTTTACAGAAGAATTTTATTTTATTTTATTATCATATTATTTTGATGTATTATTATTAAAAATATTTTTAAAAAAATATTTTTTTAATATATTTTTAAATAAAATGCAATTTAAAAAGTAATAAATACACTATAGTTATTTTTGTGTTGGGCTTAATGTGGAGCTTTGCTTTTTGTTTACACCTAATTTGGATCAAATAAGATTTGATGGGTTTTGGGTAATTGAGCTCTAAGGGTTGTGGTATTTTCCAACTTGCTCTCACCTTATGGCATATTGTATATGTTGTTTTGATGGCCATACATTTTTATATTGGATTAGTTTTCTTGTGTAGTGATTGGATTTGTCTCCAATTATACCTTAGGTGGAATATTTAAGCAAACCATAGCTATTTTTTTCTAGTATTTGCAAGAGTTTCAATTTAATCTAGGAAAAATGGGTTCATTAGTTTGAATAAAATTAATTATAAACAAAATAACATTATTATCAAGTAAATATGAAGAAGAGTTTTGGGAAAATATGATTATTGAATACATTATGAAAAGGTTGGCCATGATAATATACTTGATTATAAAGAAACAACTTACCCAAATAAATAATAAATACATATTTTTAAATAAATGGAAATTTGGCTAGTATATATACCTTAATGGCTTACTAAGGAATCCATTTTATCCATGAATGACTAACCATGTATAATGAATAGAGGAGAGGAGATATCGATATTTTCTTGACTTAACTCAAGCATTACTCAATCATTTGTTCATATACCAACAAAACTCTATCCATATTTAATAACAAATTAAATGAAACAAATTCAAAACCCTAGTTGAAACTTCCTTCATATGGGGAGACATGTTTTCTCTTCAATATTTTTTAATTAACATTTTACCCGTTCTTTTTCCACACATTTTAACATATTTCAAGCACCAAATAACCACTTCAAACAATTCCTCTTAGAATTCTATTTTTCTATAGTGTATATCTACACCAAATCCTCACAAATTCATAACAAAACTTTAAATTCATCTTATATTAAAATTATTTACCTCTTAATAATGTTAAAAACAAAGAAAGGATTTGATTCCTCTTTGTTCATCAACTTATTCTTACCACCCTACTCCTCTCTTTTCAAGTTTAAACACTCATAAAAACCTCACAAAAATATTTCTTTAATCATCATATCTCTCTAATTTATTAATACTATATTCTATTAGTAAGATTTTATTTATTTTTTATACTATAAATTTGGGCAAAATAATAAATTTATGCATAATTCTTGTGAAGCGTGAGTTTCTAATAAAATATATGAATTTTAAATCAATGTAAATTTATCCACTTATATAATTATCATCACCATTAAAAATAAGAAGATTTAGATAACTGAATTATCAAATTTTATTGTATTAGAATTAGTTAATTTTATAATCTAATTGAAATTAAACACATAGAGGATCAGAATGCACTTTGCCGCTGCAGGAGAGAGAAAAGAGGAAAAGAAGAAAAATCAACCACTAGTGATACTCCGATCTCCGCCCGATGACACTCGCATTACCATGAGAAAGAGGACACAGCTACGCACTAGGAGACACAATGACCTGACATTTTAAACCACCTAAGGATGTCATGCACACCACCTGAAAGGCATGTATGCTGAAAATTGACGGCGTGTCTAGAAGACAGCTTGCAGTAACATCGAAGAAAAATAATTAAAAAATAAAAAATTACCTAAACACCCCTGGACTAAGAGATAACCACGAAAAATTAGGAGTGAAAGTACCTCCATGCCTAGAGCGCTAGACCTTTGTTTTTGTTATTTTTTAGAATATTTAAGTAGTTTCACTGTGCAAAAAAACATGAAACACCTAAACTACCCTTGCTTTCAACACCTAACTCATGCCTCACCCGAGGGCAAAGTTGTTATTGCAATGTTCAAGTTTGGGCAAACAACCGAAAAACCCCCATCCAACCTTCATCCTCATGCCAATGCCCAGGGGTACATAGGTAGTTTTCTTGTACAAATAAAAATGAAAAAGACTAGGACACCTCCAAACAATTTGCAAATGCCACACATGTCCCCTAAAAATGTTGAAAATACTTTGAAATCGAGGGTTAAAATTTGAGGACCAAGGGGCAAAAGAGTAATTTTACTGTTTAAATCCACAATGATTAGTGTCTAGGGACACAGTGAAACATCAACGTGTTTTATATTATTTGTAATAATTTAAAATGCATGAAGCAATGAATCCATATTTAATGTACTTATGTATGAACAATATGAAAAAAATATGGTGTGCATGATGTCAAATGATGAATCTGTCACCCAAATGTGGTTGTTGTGAGTGGTCAGGGCACTCTCATCCCTTAAGAGAGGTCTAGGGTTCGACCCCTCCTCTTGTATGGAGCTGCCCATTTGAGGAGCACTTTGACCCCTTCGGGGCCCACCCGGTGCAAGCGTGGATTAGTCTAGACTAGCGCTTGGGACACTGCGTGGTTAATACCAAAAAAAAAATGATGAATCTGTCTCTTAGAATCAAAAGGGCTTTGGGATTTAATCATAAAATTATAATTTTTCTAAGGGGCTGCCACCTATTATCATAATCATGAGAAAATTTAATAGTCTGTGAGAGTTTGGGTAAGGAGACTGATTATACAATAAAAAGATGCATCACCTCCAGTGCACCCTGTCTATTATAAGCTGGATTGTTGATTGATTGTTTTTCTAGGTCATGTTTCTATTTGGTTGATATATCTAAGGCTGAAGGCAAGTTCCTCCTCGTGAGGAAACCTCTACCTTATTGGATTAAATCCTGACCGTCCTAGGGTCTAAATTTTAGCATTACATCTATTTTCTACGTTGTATCTTTAATACCTGATGATATACTTTATAGTTTAATTTTATACCCTCAAAATAATAAAATCTATAGGTAATTCCTAATATTTATAGTTCTGTTTTTTCTGTTTTTGACCCGTTTACACACTGCTTCTCTTCTTATTTTTCCCTTTTGGTTTTTTTATAGCACTGTTTCCACAACAAATGGTGCGCCATTGTTGACAGCTCTTCTTTAATTGCAAAAAAGGCAGAAACTTGTTGCTCGCTCTTCTTTCAGGTTTTTACTCTTTTCCTTCCTTCAAATTATCTTAAAAACATTCTTCAAACATAACGTGATTTTTATTGCTTGCTATGCGTTGCTTTTTACTCACGTTTTTTAAACATGCATGCTGCATCCTACGATCAGCATGCATCGCTATGCTACAAGGAGCCATGCTTAGCATTTTGTTTAGATGCAACAAATTAAATTGTTGGTTTTGAACATTGATTATCTATTTACGATTCTCTAGCATTTTGCTCGCATCACATGTTATTCCCTACCACATCCATGCAGTTTCCTTTTAAAGAGGAACACTCTTACTGGTTTTGCAGTCAAATATGGTGTCGTGTTTCTCTCATGAATTTGAAGTTTTTTCCCTGTTTTATTTTGATGATCTATTTGATTGGCTGATGATTTTCTTGATAGTGTCAATGAACCATCTCATCTAAAAATTTAAGTTGATATGTGAGGCCCCATAATATGATTTATATTATTCTCTAACACATCCTTTCAAGTGAAAATCCTTTGGGCTTAAAACTTGCATAAACTCTCATTATCTTGTGCTTAATTTTTATTAAATAGAATGAGGGTGGTGAGATTGAACTCGTGACCGCTGGGTAACCTGACTCTGATATCATGTTAAGGAACTACCTCACCTAAAAACTTAAGTTTTTATATGAGACTCCAGAATATGATTTATATTATTCTTTAACAGATAAGAAGTGCTTATTTTACGTTATTAAGAAATGGGGTTTGGTGAAAATTTCTTTAGTATATTTGCTGTAATATATTATGTTGTAGACATCAATAGGTTTAATAATTTATATCGAGCTTCAAAAACTTTGCTTATACCATTACCAGGAAGACATCCACGTTCTCCTTTGTAGTGTTTTTTTTTCTCACTATGGAATATATTAGCTTTTAACTGCATCATCTGCAGATTTTATTCTCATTATTTTAATTATTTATATAAAATCTCTCCTTCGACACTTCTTTATTTTCTTAATTAGTGCTCTTATTTTTATGCCAACATCCCTAGTGGTGTCAGCAGGAATCGTGTTAGTTGTTGTTCTCTTTCTAATATAGATATAGTGGTATGATCCGAGAACCACATGGTTAATGATTTCCCCCCCATCTGATATACTTTTGAAAAGCTGTTACAATTTTAATTTAAATTTTTTAATAATTAATATAGACGTTTTAATTAATTACCATAACCATTATAATTTATCACTATAATCAATTACTATAACTATTTTGTAATTAAATTGTATTAATAAGATATCGTTAATTTGTCACATTTAATTATTTTAAATATAATATGTAACTGACATTTCTAGAATGTGTATATATATATATATGGCAGGTGCATTTAAAGAAAAAACAGATTCTAAAGAACAAAAATAGAAGTACTTACCTATTTTAAACTATTCTCCCACATACCTTTTATTATCTCAAGTTCTACTATATTTATCTTTTATTCTAATAATTCAAGGAGCATTAAGAAATCACACAAAAGATAGATTTTGTATGCTTAATAAATGAAAAGAGATCTCCATGAATGGAAAATAAATTATTTTTGCTTCTACAAAACCAAGATTTGAAACACAATTATATATAGAGCCTAATATAAAAAGACAGGTTATTTAGTTAATCAAATAATTTTTTTCTCTATGATTAAACGAAAAATAGAAGCTACCACAATATTAAATAATCCTTACATAATGAATGGTTTTTTTATTGGTTTATAACTAATGATTTATAAATAGGGCTAGCCAAATTCCCTACCCTCCGCTGTAGGCAGAACCATATTTTTTTAAGAGTATGAAGATTTTTTATAATGTTATAAACCTAGGTAAGATGATAAATCTTTCAATTTTTTATATTTTAATGTTTGCCAAGTGTGAGTTTCTAATAAAACATTAGTAATTATGTTTGCTATAACCATTACTGTGTATATTGTTGTTATTATTGTCGCTATTATTATCATTATCGCTATAACCATTACTGTGTATACTGTTGTTATAGTAATTATCGCCACAACTATAACTAATATTACCATTATTTTATTCTTATTAGCATCATCATTATTATTTTTATAACCACAATTATTATTATTATTTATAAACACTATCACAACCCATTTCTGGGTTATTCACCAAAATCTACCCAAAGCAAAACAAAAATAACAAAAATAAAATAAAAGGGACTAACATTGGTAGAAAAATCAAGATGGATATTTTGGATGTTTTCGAAAGCCCGATCGTATCTCTTTTAAAAATAAAGGAAAATGCAGATTCAAAGATAAAATAATTTATTATTGGATAAATCTGTATAAAAATTAAGTCGATAGGCATAATTATATTTTTATGGGCCGATTTGATTTAATCGTTGGTTAATTTTAATTATGTTTGCGAATTAATTTAGGGTTCAATTGAAGAATTTAATTAAATCCAAGGACTTAATTATACTTTAAATTGGTCAAAATAATTTTATTAAGGGCTTAATTGATCAAAAATCCAATTCTCGAGCTTAATTTAGGTTTAATTGTAAAGATTTGAATTTTCAGAAATCGAATTGAATTTTTTCCAAGGTAATTATGTGAAGTTAGGGACAAAATTGAAGAAAATTGAGAGTTTAATGGTCAATTGAGGGTCAAATAGCATAAATCTGAAACGTAGGACCAAAATAAAAATGGCATGCAAAGTTAAGGTTGCTATTGAAATTTTGGCAGGGATATAATTGCACAAATTTAAAAGTTTAAAGCCAATTAGAGTGCAATTTGAATAATTATGAATTGAAGGACCAAAACACACTTGCACCTTCTCTCAAATCCTGTAGACATACCGCTGCAAGTATGTTGTTATAGGAGATAACCCACCGTTGCACGCAATGGTGACTCCTGCATCTATAAATAATACACAGACGGGGGATAGAGATGATCACAAAGTTAACTGAAAAAACACTCACATATAACAACCAACAACTTATAAAACAATATTCATACATATGTCTTATAAGTCCAAAATATGCCTAATGTTATTATGGTAAATGAACAAAACAAAAGTGTTCTACTCCTATAGCTAATGTGAGGAACCTGAAAATATGACAACAAATAATATAACAAACAAAGTAAATAAAATAATTTCCACAACATAGAATTATATAATTTTCACTCCCAATTTAAAAGTTTAAAACCATTTAGGGGTGCAATTTGAATAATTACAAATTGAGGGACCAAACACACTTGCATCTTCTCTCAAATCCTGCAGGTACGTCGCCGCAGGTGTGATGTTACAGGAGGTAAGCCACCACTACACGCAATGGTTAACTCTTGCATCTATAAATAATACACAAACACGAGACAAAGAATAACAACCAACAACTTATAAATTTGATATAAAAATAATTTGAAATCAAATATTGAGGAATGAAATTGAAAATAATAATAATTAGGACATGAAAAACAAAAAAAAAGTAATTAAAAGAATGAGGACCAAATTGAATATTAAGATTAAGTGAAACCAAATGATGAGAGGTGAAATTGAAGAAAAAATAAGTAAAACATAAAATATAAATAAATAAATAGAAATCAAAGAATAAGGACCATATTGATACAAAAAAATAATTAAAGGAAGCCTTTATATTTCGGTAAGGAGAAAAGAGAGAAAAGAGGGAGAAGAGGAAAAGAGTCCACCAGAGCACCACTCCTTGGCATACACGGGTGACAATGACAGAAGAAAAAAATCCATTGCTAGCAACGCTTGAATGACATGGGCGATTCCCCCTTGCTAATATGTGCATTACACAAGCCAACATTTTTTTTTAACAATACTACTGAAAGTTGAAAGGCTAAACCATCCCAAAACCAGCTTGTTAACGAATAAAAACCTAGTTTGAAATTATAATAAAGCCACTGGAAGCAGGCTTGACAAAACTTGATTTTAGGGGTGATTTAGTCTTTAAATTGTTCTTGTGAACTATGAAAAGACCGAGTTGTCCTTTATCAGCCTTATAACAACGTTCCTTATAAGGGTAATAAAGTCTTTTACACCATGTGTTTTTAAAACAAAAAAACAAATTGTCCCCTATCAATTTTATATTGCCTAGTCAATCCTATGAAAATGACCAAAACTACTCCAACACAAAGCTTGTTAGTTTTTTTTTTAAAAGGATAAAAGAATAAGTATACTATTCCTCAATTGTGTAATGTGTCCAGATACACCGTGAATTCACCAACCCAATCATTTTTTTCCGAATTACTTGTCATTCTATCCATGCTTAACGCCCTGCTTACTCAATTTGGGAGGAAAACGGCTGAGACTTGGTAAGTCTAATTAAATAGTCCAACATATTCTACCATGTTTGAACCTTGATGTGAATTGAGCCATATTCTATTACATGGAAGAAAACTAAACCCCACAATTTACTTTGTGGAAAATGTTTGCCATAAAGAACCAGTTGGAAACGGGAAGCTCAGGAAATCAACCAATTGGAAATAGTTTATACAGAGAGCCAATCACAACATAGTCAACTGGGAATAGTCAGAACAGAAGGGCAATTAGAAAGGGTTAGTAAAGTAGGAGATGAAGAGAATGCTAGCTGTGGGAGAAGGGGATTCTGGTTTGCTGCAAGCTTAGGTACAGCCTTTGACTCTGCTGCTAATATGGTTGCAACTTCTCTGGACTCAAAAGATATAATTGTTAATTAGGTGCACCAAGATATCTTCTTGCAGTTTTCCAAGTTGATTAAATTATATTTTTGTGCCTAGTTGACTTGATTTTAAATCTTTATATATTGCTTTGAAATCGTTGGACACGCGTTCTGATTTTATATATTCCAATTTCTATTCATGCAAATGAACGAGTCTCTGGTGGCCAAGCATTCAAGAGCTCCAGAAATCTTGAAAAAGCTGGAGGACCTTGGATCATATGCAAGAATATATGATTATTAGAGTGATGTAGATAGTATTTTGATTTGAGTTATGATAAAATGAATATATGATGGTGTGGTGCTAGCTTGACAAATTATTCCATGAAGGTATTAAATGATTTTTTTTTAGTTTAAATAGATCTGTATGTAAATATGATTAATCATTGTTGTGTGAATAAGATGATTGGAATATTGAGATTGATTTAAAATTGATTGGACCGACTTTAAAAACAAAAGGATAATGTGAAATAAAAAGGGGAATTCTGAAAAAGACTATATTTTTTTTTTATGTTTTGGCTAACCTTAAGGGAAATAAAAAAAATAAAATGAGCGAGTTATATTGATTTTGAATATCGTGAAAGTGTTTTAATTGGGCTGAGATAAGTGATGGAATTTTCCAAAAAAAAAAAACTTGAGTATAATAGATTTGGTCGTGTATTGGCATGGAAGCATCTGATAGATGGACTATAAAGCGAAGTAGGTGTCGGAACATCACACACAACAGATACGTGTCTTATACCTTTATTTGTTTTGTAAATTTTGCATCCATAGAATTGTTAATTATGTTTTGTTATGCTCCTGTGTTAGTTTGGAAACTTGTTAGCCTAAATAAAAGAAAAAAGATAGAAAAGAAAAGGAAATAGATGGAGTAACCTGCTTGATGGAGGCTAAGAATATCCATTGGATCTTGACTACCATCATTTTGAATGATAAATTTCAATACCTCAAAGGACTTGACTACCATTCCAGGGTTTAGAAAGCTAATGATATCAATAAGATATGGTGATATCAACATATATTTGGATTTGATTAGTTGATCCCGGTAAGGGAGACTAATGAGATTTATTAGCGTTAATCTTTCAACAAAAAAAAAAAAAAAGAGAAGAAAATGATGAGTTTGGTTAGTTTTCTCGAAAAATGGGGAACACTTACCCTTGTTTTATAAGGATAAACTCTTATACCAATGAAACAATTTGAGACAAGGGAACAAGTCTATCAATAAGTATATATAACACAATTTAACGATTACATGATGGGATGTGCTATAAGGGAAAATAAAGCTATGACTTTGCATAGATTTTATAAAGGTTTGAATGATGATTTTAAAAAAGAGATTAGACTCATATGTGTTTTTACTCTTGAACAAGTCTATATTATATTGCAAGATTACGAGTTACCCATAAAGAGTTGATGGACAAAACATCAGGACCCTCTTCAAAACCCTTTGTTGGTCTCAATTTTAAATAATGATTTTTTATTAGGTGCTCCATCCTATAGGTCTAATCCTAGTAATGCTTAAGTTTATAAAGAAGATAAAGGCAAACAAGTCATCAATGAAATATTTAGGATGGGTTAAAAGGTTCAATGTGCAAAATATTAAAGTTTGGGTCATATGTTAATTAGTTATACCTCTACACACTTAGAAGCTGTTTGGAACAGCTTCTCAAAGTGCGTTTCAAAAATTTTTATTTTTTTTTCATTTTAAAGAAATATATTTTAGTGATTTTAGATCATTTTGATATGCTGATGTCAAAAATGATTTTTAAAAAATAAAAAAACATCATTTTGATATATTTCGGCACGAAAAACATTTTGAAAAGCTACAACAATAGCTGTCCCAAACAGGCCCCTAGTCATCTAAGAACATAAGAATATAGGTGAAAGGGAAGACTATTGTATTCAAGTGTATGAATCCTATCTCGAGGATTTTAGTAACCTAGATGAAGATGTGTAAGAAAAGACACTTAACACTATAAGTCCAAAAAAACTGTCAAAATAAGATTAATAAAAAAATAATATATCTGATTAAGTTGAGCCTTTTGCATTTAGAATTCATAATTTGAATTTTATCTTCAAGAGTGTTATTGGAGCTGCCATGAACTATACTAAATGAGGTCGAGTTCTTTTAACTCTGGGAGAGTTGATAGAGAGAACATACTAGAGACATGATCCACATATTGTATGTAAGATCTATGATGATAGAGGATAGCCCAACCGTTGTGTTATTATATTTTATTTAGATTAATTTATAAAGAACATCTGGAGTTGTATTTGAAAAACGATTTCCCAACGAAGGCACTAAAGTAAACCATGGTTTTCTTTTTGTGATCATCTACTGCCAATGCATTATAGCAGCAGTCAAACTCTTTGGTGACCCTACATAGAGCAAGTTAAGCCAACATAATGATGACTGAATCTTTATAGAACAAGTTAAGGCACAAAGTCTTCGTTCTGAGGTAGACATGCTTTCAGGCTATTTCTGGTGGGGATAAAGAGTAAGATGACAGAATCTACTGGGGTAGCTCGGGAAAAGCTTTCTGCATCAAAGATCATTGGAGTGCTGGGTTCCAGGGATTTCAATGCTTTCAATCAAGCAATGCTAGCTCAATATTACCATACTCTGATAAAATTCAAACCTTTTTCTGCTGGAAACTGCTGTACGTTAAAATTCTCCAGGAATATTGCTTGATATAGAGCAATTACTTCTGAAATCAACTCTGAATGATATGACTTTTTACTTGGATCACTCTTATATTACTCTGAATGATATAAACTCAAAGCAAATTACGATAGCTTTTACACTGCTATTTTTTGAGCCTGTTTGGATGGCGTTTCAAACGCAGCTTTTCATTTTTATTTTCATTTTTATTTCATTTTAAATGAATATGGTTTGATGTTTTTAGATCATTTTGATGTGTTGATGTCAAAAATAATTTTTTAAAAATAATAAAAATATCATTTTGATGTATTTCGGCACGAAAAACACTTTGAAAAGCTACAGCAAGAGCTCTCCCAAACACCCTCAATTATTGGAGTGAATCTATATGCCCTTCATTAATTAGCTTTCGATTCACGCTTAATTCCCTGCTTATAAATTCTGGAGGAAAATGGCAAATCCAATAAATGGTCCAACGGTCTACCATGCATGAACCTTGATGAAAGTTGAAAAGCCATGGTTTATTGTGGCAGAAAACAAGGAAACCGGTTTATTGTGGCAGAAAACAAGGAAACCTAAATCCCTCAGGTATGTGTGTGTATCCTGCATTCAACAGTGAGGATAGGTGTCTCATCCCTCTGATCTCTTGTACTCTGAGGGGAGGTTAAACATTTTCGAAGGTAAAAAAAACGGGTCAAATGGAAATGGTTAGTGTAGATAACCAGTTGGAAATGGCTAGCTCTGAAAACCTGTTGGAAATGGCTTGCTCTGAAAACCAGTTGGAACTGGCTATCTCAGAAAAACAGTTGGAAGTGGTTAGCTCAGAAAACCAATTGGAAATGGTCGGTACACAGATTGGGCGTTAATAAAATACCATTTCTTTTTTAGTGCATATTTGTCCAAGTTACTTTGGATGTAAATAACAATATGTTTATTAGTTTTAGTTTGTAATCTAGTGTTTTATGATGTTTAAAAAATGATTATTGATATGCTTTTGATGCTTGAACACTTGTTTTTTCTGCGTGAAAAACATATGACATAGTTTGATGACTATGTGAAAAAAAAGATACAGAACAATGTTTGCCCCTTCTGGTGTTTTTGTTGTTCAGTTTTAAAAGTTCATATAAGATATTTTGATATTGCATTTAATTTTGAATTGAATAACGTATGTGCATGTTTGTATATTAATAGTAATTTTAAAGTCTTGAATCCTATGCATTTCCACCCTGACAAGACATGGATATCTTATCTTGATACGATGAAATATTTTGCTGATACGGAATGCTTTCAATCAAGCAATCCTGAAAAAATATGGTTGGAGGTTATTGTCGGATGAAAATTCTTTGGTGGCTGAAATTCTGAAATGGTGTTATTCTCAAATAGCTCTTTTATTATCTATACAACAAAATCAGCTGGCGGATTTACTGTGTAGCAAATCACTGTAACTCTAGATTTAGATTCACTGTGGATTTGAATAGTGAAACTACTTACTAATATAAGTATTATTTCTATTCTACAATAGCATAACGAAGTTGTTTGGCCGAGTGGTCAAGACATGTGCCTAATTCCCCACTACGAGAGTTCGAGTCTCTCAGCCTACAAAGGATTTTTGGTTTTGCTTTTTAACAGTAATGAACAATGATTTTCACTATTCATTACTGTTTATAAAGGTGATTTCCTTTCTTTTTATAACTGGGCTTCCTTTTTTTTTTTAATTACCGTGATGTCCGAGCCAGTTTCTGCGCACCACAATTAATCTCTAGACCCACTTTTTTTTTTTAAAAAAAATCCTGTTTTTTTCCACTTAGACATTTTTTTTGGTTTTTCTTATAACCGGAGTGTCCGGGTCTGCTTACACTAACCATAATTTCAAACAGTAATGAGTAGTGATTTTAACTGTGGTTTTCGCTGTTCATTACTATTTGAAAAGGTGAATTGAACTGTGGTTTTGGTGGGAGATGGCAAGGGTATCTGGGAATGTGTTTGGAAAGCGTTTTTGAAAAAAAAAATTATTTTTTATTTTAAATTAAAATAATTTAGTGTTCTAGATAATTTTGATGTGTTGATGTAAAAAATAATTTAAAATAATTAAAAAATATATTGTTTTGATGCATTTCTAAACGAAAAGCACTTTCAAAATCAACCTCAATCACACTCCCAAATAGGCCCGTCATGTGGTGGAGGTGGAAGGTAAAAGGCGAATTAAATTGTTAGCTAAATTTTGTTCTTTAAATGGCATTTATTATATGTGTTTTTCATTTTGGTCCTTATACTTTTAATCTTGGATTTTATTTTGATTCTTTATTTTTTTATATATATTTCTTAAAAGGTTCTATTTTTGTCTATGTTTATATGTACATGCCCTTAGTTTTTGTTTCTTATTTTTATTATTTCCATTGTTATTAAGGTTTTTTTTATTTAATGTTTAAATTTTAATTTGTGTTGGTGATCATTTGAAAAAATGATATTTGTTATTTTTCTCTTTTTTTTATTTATTCTTCAAGTCAAATAATTTTTATAAATCTAATAATATTTAGTTTTGTTTTGTCATTTATTTTGTTTTTTAATTGCTTTTTTTTGTTAATATTATTAGGTGTTGAAATTTCTAATTATTATAAATAAGACATTCAAAAAAATGATTATTTGTAAGTTTTTTTCTTATAAATATGTTAGACTAATTATATATTTTGATATTTATTTAATGTTAGTGCCTTAATATATATATATATATATATATATATATAATGACCTAGGTTTTTTTTGAGAAAAAAATTAAAATCAATATTCTAAAATACTTTTAATATAATAATATAAGGAATAAATCTTATAAAATAAAAAAATAATTTAATTTCTTTTTCTAACAATAATTATGGTGTCATCGATAATATGAACAATAATAATTAGAATATGAATTGTTTATAATAATATTTATAATGACAACTACAATAATTGTGACAATTTAACAATCATGATATTAACAATGACAATAATAATCGAAATAATTCATCAGTTGATGTTATTTTTTTAGAGGTTGACTTCGACGGCTTTTTTATGTATGATATTTCATATCTAATATCACATAAACAAAAAAATATACGAAATAAAACGTAGACGAAAAAGGTGGAAAAATTTGAGCAAAATAATCAGCCTACAAAATTTTTGGTTCTTACTATAACAAAATTATTTACAATAATAATAATAATAATAATAATAATAACAATTATTGTATATTAGGTTTTTATATATTCATTTTATTATGCAAAAGACATTTAAATAATGATAATAATTATATATTTTGGTATTTTTTTAATATTAACACCTTAAAATATATATAACAAAAATGAAGTAAGTTTTTTTTTTAAATTCTCGAAGTAATTTAATCTTAGTATTCTGGAATATTTCAAATATAATAATATGAAGAATAAATCTTGGAAAAAAAAAAAGAATTTTTTTTATAACGGTAATGATAGTGGAAACGATAATATTGTCATTAATGATTAAAATATTAATTATTTATGATAATTGCTACAATAACAGCTATAATAATTGTGACAATTTAACAATCATGATAAAAATAAAAAATAATAATCAAGATAATGCATTAATCGATGTTGTTTTTGTGAAAAACTGATTTTTGTAACTTTTTTATGTATGATATTTAGATCTAATATTACATGAATAAAAAATATACAAAGCTGCGCATAGACAAAACAGGTGAAATGTTTTTGTCAATTTATCTACAAATACAAAATATATGAGTCACTTGCCTGCGCTTCACCGCAGATAAAACCAAATTTTATAATATGTCAAAAAATGTTAATGGTTATTGATTTTTTAATAATGCTATACATTAGAGTGAAACAATCAATCTACAAGACTTTCAATTTTTTTTTAATATATTCATTTTATTATATATAATGCATTTAAAATAATGAAAAAAATTATTTTAAAGGTTTTTTCTCTTAAAAATAATTATATATTTTAATATTTGTTTAATATTAATGCCTTAAAAAATATAACAAATAACTAACAACTGAAGAATAACTATACATGCATAAGAGAGAGTTTTACTTTCATTTCACACCACCAAAGATGAACTTACTCTATTTTTTAACCAAAGATACATTTAATACAAAGATAAATTCTAATAAAAATTTAAAGACAAAACTAAGAATATAGATACATAAATACAAACAAATTATTTAAATTTATTCCAAAATTACTGAAAAAACAAAGGGATCGAAACTAAATCAAGAAATAAAAGAATTATTTATTTTTTCCTTACAACACTTTTAATTTTTTTAATTTAATCGTTCCATTTAAATTATTTACATATTTTGTTTTCATTTCGGCCTATATACTTTTAATTATTTATTTTAATTCTTTTATTTTTTAGATATATTTCTAAATAGTCTCTATTTTTGTCTATGTTTATATATATACGCTCTTAATTTTGGTTTTTAATTGTTTATTTTAGGCGAAAAAATCAGTTTCTAACAAATTTAATCTATTATAATTTTAGTAATTAAATATTAAGGTAACCAATTACAACATGTACAAAATCAATCAATTTTTTATATAAAAAAAATTCAGCACAGCGCGCGGACAAATAACCTCTCGTGGATGCTAAAATTAGTCAATGTCTAAGCTTTACCTGAAGTAGCATATGGTGTAGGACAGGTTTAATGGTGCGCAATGTTCCGCAGAGTGGGAAATGGAGCACAGGTTTACAATGGATGGACAATTTGCTTCCATTTAATAACAGATGTTGTATTTTTCCCAGAGGATTCTTCAAGAAGACACTGCAACTGCAATCTCCTTATTAATGAACAATTGTTCAAGAGATTATTGTTTCCATCAGGCCGACTACCACTATACCTTGAAAAAAAAAGTTCTGAGCCGAGAGCTGATCAAACTCAAACCTTTTCTGCTGGAAACTGCTCTACCTTCCAATTTGCCAGGAAATTTTTGTCGATAAAGATCAATTACTACTGAACTTAACTCTGAGTGATATGAATTTCTCCTTGAATTATACTCTATGTTGTTTTGGCCTAACCCCCATGAATTAGCAATGGACAAGAGTCAATGTAATTACACTAGATTTTACCAGTGACATTTTTTATTTGAGTGAATCTATAGGTACTGAATTAATTAGCATTCAATTAAATCTTAATACCCTGCTACTAAAGAAAGGAGAAAATGGCAAATCCAATAAATGGTCCAACGTTCGATCATGCATGAATCTTGATGAAAGTTAAAAAGCCATGGTTTACTGGGGCAGGAAACAAGGAGACATAAATCCCTCATTTATGTGCGCGCATATATATCCTTCATTCAACAGTGAGGTTAGGTGTCCCACCTCTCTGATCTATTATACTCTGTGGGAAGCTTAACCATTTTCCAGGGTAAAAAAAAGAGAAGAAAAAAAGATGCCAAATGGAAATGGTTGGTGTAGATAACCAGCTTGAAATGGCCAGCTCAGAAAACCAATTGGAAATGGTTGGTGTAGAAAACCAGATTGAAATGGCTAGCTCAGAAAACCAATTGGAAATGGTTGGTGTAGATAACCAGCTTGAAATGGCTTGCTCAGAAAACCAGCTTGAAATGGCTAGCTCAGAAAACCAGCTTGAAATGGTTGGTGCAGATATGGTCGGTACAGAGGGCCAATTAGAAAACATGGGTGGTGCAGAGAGTCAATTGGAGATATCACAACAGATCCAAATGGAAACTGTTAGAAAAGAAGGGGATATAGAAAAAGTTAGCAAAGAGGGTTCAGTGGAAAGGCTAACAGTAGAAGATGAAAATGAGAGATGGTTAAAACATTATAGCAGCCATCAAAAAATACTACTAGTCGGAGAAGGGGATTTTTCTTTTGCTGCATGCTTAGCTAAAGCCTTTGGGTCTGCTGCTAGCATGGTTGCAACTTCTCTGGACTCAAAAGGTACATGTAACAGTTAGGTGCCCTACCTATATTCTTGCAATATTTCAAGGCAATCTATAGTTCAAATTGAATTCTTTTAATCTCAAGTGTTCCATTGCTTTGAAATATTTAGATATGCATCTGATTTGTAATGTTTCTATTTATTCATTTTTTATTTTATTTTTACCATGCCAATAAAAGAATCTCTAGTGGTCAAGTATTCAAGAGCTGCAGAAAATTTGAAAAAGCTGAAGGAGCTTGGATGCACAATTCTGCATGATGTAAATGCACATACAGTGGGCTGCCATCCTCTCCTCCACGAGCAATTGTTTGACAGGATAGTCTTCAACTTTCCTCATGCGGGTTTTCACTATTTATACCGTGAACATGATATCTGCCAAATTAAGTAAGTTAGCTTTCATTTTTATCTTGTCCTCATTGGGACTTGTCCCTAGCAATGCCGCTAAATATGATGGAAAAAGCTATCAACTCTTGTGGGAACTTGATATTGTCTACGTACTAGCTAGGTTAACTTAATAGCATGTGCTAATACATGAGCATTTTAAAAGTGGGATTCACAACTGCATGTATGGTATGCATAAACTGTCTGACCTCGTGGATATCCAATATGATGGAGAACAAGTGGCAGATGTGTATATGTTGAAGAGGGAACACCCTAAATTAAAGGGCAATTGAATTTTTCAGTAGTCTAGGCATTGAAGTCGGAATGATACGAAACTCATCCAATTAATGTGTTTCAGTGAGTCCCGCATTAAACAATAGCTTTGCTATTGATGCATATCTTTTTTTTGGCCGAATTCTATCGTTTAGGCCCAGAAATCATCGTTTTTGCTATTTTAGGAAAGTTTCGTTTTAGCCATAACTCTTGATTTCCAGGTCCGAATTGACTCTGTCAATTCTGGCTTGCTCAGGATTTCTAGTAGTTTGAATTTCCGCAATTATCTCAATTTTGTTATTTTTGATAATTTTAATAATTAGTCCTGTTTTCTTGTCCAACAAGAATTTTGGCTAGGGTTTCCGCTTTAAATATAATTGCAAGTCTTTTGGCCGAACTCATTCAATTATTCAATAAAAATTTGAACTTTCTTGAGAGTTTCTCTCGTTCCAGAATTATTTACAGAATATCGACGTGGGTTATATTCTTTTGTGTTTTCTGCTGCATCACAATACCCGCGAGAGATTGGTAACGCATTGTGTGATTAATGACGCATTTCTACGACTTTCAGGTCTCACCAAAAGTTAGTGAAAGGCTTCCTGAGGAGTGCATATGATATGCTGGCGAAGAATGGCGAAGCTCACGTGACCCACAAGACTGCTCATCCATTTGATAGGTGGGAGATTGAGAAACTAGCAGAGGACGCTGGTTTGTGTTTGATTGCAAAGTCCGAGTTCTTTAAATGGGACTATCCAGGATACTGTAATAAGAGAGGGGATGGGAACAGGGCGGACGGTAGCTTTCCTGTGGGAGATTGCTGTACTTTTAAATTTCGGAGGTCAAAAGGCTAGAAGAGAAAAGACAGAAGGCATGCTGAGTGGTAGAATAAACTCTTTATAAAATTATCCCTTTTAAATACTAGCAAAATTCTAAAAAAAGTAAATCCTTGCCCTTACCCTAATTATATGAAAGTTACTGCATTTCTTGCTCCTGCATGCATCACCTTGAAGTTCTTGCGAGTTCCAGTCTCATGTTTTCTGGTTTCAATGGTTAGGTGATGTTCTTGAGTCAGGTTTTACTCATCATTATGGAATCATGTAGTCTGAATTGATATCTGAGGGAAATAATAATAAAGTAAGAGGTCTCCAAGTGACTGAGATTTCTCTTGTTAGACATTTGAAAATATCCACAAAATATCTCACGAAACTCTACAAACTCAGACAAGAAAAATGCACAACAGGGACGTCTTAAAAACATGATCTAGAAATAAGCTCTTACAAGAACTGCAAAATTGGAAATTGAGTCTATCTTCCCCCACGCCAATAGCAAAATTTATACAAGCGTCAGAAATTAATGATTACATTGAAGATAAATAAATATGTACCTTACTGAAAAATAGGCTATAATAAACACCTAAAAATCCAATCCTGGTAGTCACCATGATTGCTTTCTAGCTATAAGCATAGTTATCAAACCCCATCTACAATATAACTTGGAAAAGAACTTGGGTCACTAGATCAACTCAGTGGGTCGCTATGCCATTTATTTTAGTTAAAACGATGTTGTCTCATTTCTAGAAAAAAATCCTTGTATGACTCGGCTAAGTTTGAACCGGGTTTGTTCAAGTAAATCAAATCATTATAAGAACTTGGTCAGGTCAAACATGTTTCAGTACCGGATCAAATTTTTTTCTATTAAACTTAAAACTTGATTGAGGTATTTGAAGAAAAAAAATCTACCAAAGTAGCTGTAGCCTTTTCACATTTTCTAGATTTCAAGGAGCAAAGAGGGATCACTGACAGCCTTTTCTACCTGCAAATACATGCAGCCACCTGACAGGAAGAAATTTCTTGGTAGAAATTTACTGAGTGTTAATTAGGCCGGCACATAGTTTTCGAAGTTTGAACAAGAGTAAGATACTTATTACTGGAATCAGGGCTTAACTGCTGAAACAGTTTTGGATATCTAGACCCATAATCACTTCCTTGTAATAGGATGTACGAAATTTTCTACAATAAAGTAATCAACAGGCAACAATTCTCAAAAATAAAGTAATATCAATATCATCCAGGCAACTTAGTAACAAAATTATGTGAAATTTAACTGGCTAACGAATGGTTTGCTTTCGTCTTTGACACGTTCTAAGACTAGAGTTCGGGTGGTTTAGCACTTGATAGGCTAATCGCGTTCAATGAATCAAAGCACCATCAAATCAATCCAAGCCAAGTTTCTTTGAGTCAAGAGTGATGGAGGTCAAGTAATTAGAGGAACGTGTTAGGCCAGTTTAGTGAGTTAACAGGGAAGTCAATTAAGTTTGTCTGGTCTATGATTAGCTTGTAGATTTTCTATCTTTATCTTTGTTACTTTTCTTTTTTCTTTTCGGCCGTGCTCTTAATGGCTAAATTACTTGTTTAATAAAATTTTCATAGTTTGTAAGAAAAAAGGAATTGATAAATTATATTGAAGAGAAACCAACAACTCCTGTGATGTGTGAGTGAGCGAGTTTGTACGGATAGAACCTATTTTTACTAGCTTAGATTGAACATTTAAACCAAGATGATGTTGTTTGAATCTCGGGAGGCATGAACTTCTCTTGAGAGTTCCAAGATCTTATTAGACTGATCAAGAGTAGTTTAGGTTTTATACAAAGATTACTTAAATATCAAATGTTCATTTTGGCTTTGAATAGTTTCCTCAAGGATGGGTTGTCATAAATTCTTTTAGAAAAGAAAGATTATTGTTGTGATTTTTGAAATTAAAAAAATAAAATATAAAAAGGAAACATATCCCTTGAAGGCTAAGAAAAGAGGAATGAATGAATAAGGGGTATTATGGCAATTGAAAAAAAGAACTTATTAATATAAAATGAAGATAAAAAGAAGAAGAGAGTTGATTTTAAAGAGAGAATAGGGAGGGCAAAATAAAAGGAGAAGAGAAATAAGAGGAAGGGGAACAAAACTTAGGAACCTAAGTTGTTAAGGTAAAGTTTATACTTTAATGTGTATAATTGTGATTATTAACTTTGATTTTGGGTTTTTTTATTGAGGTTTAGGGTTTGAATTTGTATTTTTAGGGATTAACTAATGAATTAGATGAGTATAGTGTGATGGGTTGATTTGTTATAGGTTGATTATGTTTGGTTTTTTAGATTTATGCATTGAAATTTGGATTTGCCATTGTTTAGAGAATTATGATCGTAAATATGAAATTATTGACTAAATGGTCGTCTGATTATTGTTGAATTAGTTGACTAGTTGACTATTAGATTTTGGTTGACCGGTTGGGTTGAATTGGTAGATTGGTTGACTTAATCGTAAGGGAAGAATAATTCTTCTAGGTTCAATCAATTTAAGTTATGTTTGGAATTGGCCGAGTGGATCGATTTAGGTTTATAATTACATTTTTATTTTCTAAATATATAGGGTTATGGGTTAGACTCTAAGTTAAGTGTATTAGATATATTGTACACTCTCTTTAAATTTTTTTTTGTATTTAGGTACTTTTGACACTTTACTTGTTAGGCAACAATAAGGTTTTCTTTGACATCTACTAATGAGTCCATTTTGCTTTTGAGTCAAATGAGTGGATAAGTTCTCATATGTAATAGAAATAGTACTTGAATTGTTCATATGAAATTGATCATACTTTTTGGCAATTCTTATATTGTTATTTATATCTTGTTTATGATTAAGCATGATTAGTCATTGAAACTGAATCTTTGATATGAACCATGATGAAGTTCTAAATTGATAGCTCCTTATTTATTAATGTCATGAGTTGAATCTTGATATATAAATTTGTCTGTTTGATTATGATATAACCCTTTTTATGCTAGTTAGAATATATATGCTAACATAATAGTGTTAGTTTTTGTGCACATCATATCAGAACCCTAATTGGTTGGGGGAGTCACCAACCTATGGTGACTCATAATCCCACAATATGGAGGATCATGCTCATTGCATTTCTTATTATGGTCTATTTGAGAAACTTTGTTATAGAAGCCTAAATCTATACTTGTATATTTTTTCATCATCGTTGTATTACCTTGTTTATGTATATTGAATATTGTCTACTTATTGACTTGTTGAATTCATCCTCTTGTTATTTATCTTTTTTTCAAGCTTATAGTTTGTTAGTAGGTCACTTTTGTTAGGCTTTCAGAACTTGCTCTTTTGTTGTATTTTGATACTTTTGATTATGTGTAACTAATGAATTTGTATTAATACAATTAATTTATATTATGAAATTAGTTATGTTATCATGTAAGTTTGGGTTCATATAGGTATGGAACCTTGGAGAGAGACCTTACATATGTTCTGGTCATGAATTTAGGAATCAGGTAGACAATTATACCTTTGAGTGCTAGCTTTTTGTTTTGTGTTTCAGATGTTTTGATAGCTAACATAGTTTTTCACTATTCTATAAGAAATAAGAGGTATAATATTTTATTTATAAGAAAACTTGAAAACCTTATAAATAACAAAACATCAATTTATTCATTAAATAATATCATATATATTATTTTAGAAACTTATTGAATCATGTCCTTATTTTATTTTATTTTAGTCTAGAATTATAATCCCGTATATTAATTACATTCTAGTTCTCAATTTGTAAAATTTATTTACAATCAAATTACATTTGATTAATCATTTCATTTTAGTTTATCATCAATAGTTCTTATATATGTGACCCATTATGTTTCCTAATAAGTTGACCCAAATATAAGTCATAATTCTAAATAAAATATGATTAAATAAAGTAAACAATTTAATTTATTATCAATTCAATATTTAATTGATTTATATTTGAAAATCAAGTACAATGTCTAGCAATCTATTATGATTCTCCAGATATTAGAAAATTTATAAATAGTTTGACTTAACCTCTTAATGACTGATTTCTTAGTATAATTATTATTTTTTCATAAAAAAATATTTTGATTTAAACATCATAGCATAAAGTATGTTTGTTTTGTTAAATTATTTTTATTCTCAACACTATAGTCATTGATTTTGTAAATAAAATTTGAAGTCTTTTCAAATGTCATTCTACCTTAGTCAAGGACTTTACAATTAATATCATTTAAGAATATATGAAACATTTTTTTTTTTAATTCATCTTGTGATGAATCTTTTATTGATTACTAAAATACTTTCATACAACTTATGTTATACTCGATGTCTATTTATTTGTTAGTATTGATTTGGAAAATGTGCAATCAGATTAAAATATCATGTTTTTTTTATATAAGATAATGTAGTGATCACTTACACAATTTTCGTATTAGACTTTCCATAATCCAACCAGGATCAATCCTAATGATCACTTACAAAACTATTGTATTAGATTTTTCATAAACATAAGTGATCTCTTCATATGAAATCTTCATATGTCGCAACTTAGTGTATATGTTAATTGACAAACACTTATATATTAGATTAAGGTATTGTTTATAATTTAACCTATGAGAAAATTGCTTCTATCCATTTTTAATAGTATATTGACCATAAACATTTATAAAAAATGTTTTGAAGTAATAAAAATCTTGTAATTATAATAACTTTATAATTTTTTTGGCAAAATATTTTTGTTTCATATACTTTATTTTACTCTAGAATTATCAATCAAATATTAAAAATAATAAAAAATTTATTAATAATAAATATATTGTACATAAATAAAATTAATAAATAATAAACCAATAATTAATTATAAGAAGTCACTTTTCAGTTGACTAACAAAAAAATATTAAATAATGACACAACACGAAGGGTTTACTTTTAATATAGTATTAAGAAGTTGATTTTTTTTTGGGCTCCACCACTATATACTATAATAATGTTTTCGTCTTTGACCCGTTCTAAATTAGAGCTCAAGTAGTTGAGCACTTGATGAGATAATTGCGTTCAATAATGATTCAAAGCATGATCAAGTGAATCCAAAAAAAAAAGAGGAAAGCAACTTGCTAGGCTACTGAAAATTAAATTTTTATTTTTATTTTTATTAGGAAAGAAACTTCATAGGAAGTATTAGGAAAATCTAAAAGTTAAGGATGTTTTGTAATGAAGTGATGCTATTTTTAGGATAATTTACGTCTTCCATTAAATGATTTTTGGAAGATATTAAATGAAAGAATAAGTTGAAGAATAAATTAGACTATGAGGATGAAATTGATAAAAGTTCAAGTATGGGAACTATATTGGAAATTAATTTTATATACAGTTGTGGGATTAATTTGAGATTTATCCCGATAATGATGGTATAAAACTACAATCTGCACAGTAGATCTCGAGTTCAAGTCAAAGCATGTATCTTTTGTAAAAACCTGAGATAGCCATGGTTTTACTTGTTCACCTAGATCCACAAAATATGTCAAGGAACCATCTCATCTAAAAGCTCAAGCTTATAGGTGAGGCCCCAGGATATGATTTATATTATTCTCTAACACACACCCTTAAGTGAAAGCCCTTTGGGCTTGAAACTTGCACACAGGCCCACACTACCTTGTGTTTGATTTTTATCAAATAGAATGGGGGTGGTGAGATTCGAACTCATGACCGCTGGGTCAATAAGGCTCTGATACCATGTCAAGGAACCATCTCACCTAAAAGCTCAAGCTTGTAGGTGAGACCCCAGAATATGATTTATATTATTCTCTAACACCCCCCCTCAAGTGAAAGCCCTTTGGGCTTGAAACTTGCACACAGGCCCACAGTGCCTTGTGTTTGATTTTTATCAAATAGAATGGGGGTGGTGAGATTTGAACTCATGACCGCTGGGTCAATAAGGCTCTGATACCATGTTAAGGAACCATCTCACCTAAAAGCTCAAGCTTTTAGGTGAGGCCCCAAAATATGATTTATATTATTCTCTAACAAAATATACTATCTAGGAGATGGAGTTTCTCCAAAAAAAAATAATAGCAATGGTTTGCTAATTTGGAGGAGAATCTTCATACTTACCTACCATTTTAGAAGCAAACTCTTTTAAGTCGTAACATGAATCCATGATTCATAATTATGTTAAAAGATCATTGACAAAGAATTATATAACTTATTTTTTTAATTAACATTGCCTGAAGATCCCAATTCAAGAAAGTTCTTGCACTCAATCAAGAAAAACATTACCCCAAATTTCGTAACTTTTTCTTAAATTTTGTACTATATAAAACAGTGGGTTCCACTTGTTAGCAGAATGTGACACATCTAACACAGAAGTCCAAGAAATTTCATGGAACCTTTTTATACAACCTAGGACAAGTAACTTCTCCTAGTCGAGTCTCTATTTTTCATAATTTGAAAGATAGCAGCAGACAAGGAAAATCCCACATGAGATATTTTTCTTCAAATTAATAGTAATTCAATACGGTGTAAGTTCAAATCCAAAAAATAAATTGTTGACTGGTTATTGGAGGTATTCCTCACGGTGATCATGAGATTGTGTGCTAATTTCCAAGTACATATCCTGGTTTTCTACATCTAGCTAGTGCAGGAATTTTCTTTATAAATCCACTAACCTGCTGCCATCAGTTTATCACCATAGCATACTAGACAATAAATTTTCTCCAAAAATGATAAGTTACTTGCGAATAGCTTGTTGCTTTTCATTCCTACCCTTCTTATCTCCAGCAAACTCTAGTTTGACACCCTTGTCACAGACTTCTTCCCACCCTTTCTTGGGCCAAAAATGCATTAGCAGTGAAAAAACAACCTTGCTCCAACTCAAAAGGGATTTATCTGCAACAAAACCTGAATCCTCTCACCAGCCTTCCTCAGGTTCTTTGGTTACTTCATGGAAGCCTAACACTGATTGTTGCTCATGGGAAGGTGTCACTTGCCATGAAGTCACGACACATGTGATTGGCCTTAACCTTAGTGGTCACAACCTTTCTGGTCTTGTTAATTCAATCTATTTTCTTAACCTCCCCTACCTTGAAAGGCTGAATCTTGTCAACTGTAACCTTGGAGAAATCCCGAGTTTCGTGGAGAAACAAGGTGGGCTGGTTGAGCTTGACCTTTCTAACAACAAGATCCATGGCAATGTGCCTAAATGGGTTTGGCTGTTAGAAAGCTTAGTTTACTTAAACTTGTCTAACAATTTTTTGAAAGGATTTCAAGTACCACCTTCTGCTCCATTTTTAAGCTCTTTGTCCTTTCTTGATCTTAGCTGCAATTTAATAGAAGGATCGATTCCAACTCTACCAATCTCTATCAGCTTCCTCTCACTTGCAAAGAATAAGCTCACTGGAGAGATTCCATTATCGTTCTGCAGCATGAGCAATCTGACAATCTTGGATACTTGTTATAATTACTTGACAGGCCAAATTCCAAAATGTCTCGAGGTCCTTGGTGATACCCTCATCGTGCTGAATCTACGGAAGAATAGAGTTTTTGGATTGATGCCCTGGAATTTAACTAAAGAATGCAGCCTCGAGACACTCAACTTATATGGTAATCAGTTGACAGGGAGAATTCCAAAGTCTCTGACGCATTGTAAGCGCCTTCAAGTTTTAGACCTTGGAGATAACCAGATTAATGACACATTTCCGTTCTGGTTAGGGATGCTTCCCAATTTGCATGTTCTTATCCTACACTCAAATAGTTTGCATGGTCCCATTGGTGAGCCGTTAACATCAAATGACTTCCCAATGCTTCAAATCTTGGATCTATCCTCAAATTATTTCACTGGAAATTTGCCATTGGGTTACATTGCAATATGGAAGTCAATGAGGATCAAGTTGAATGGGTCACCAATGTATATGGGATCGTACTATTACAGGGAGTGGATGTCAATAACAAGCAAAGGACAAAGGATGGATAATATAAACATCTTAACAATTTTCAATGTCCTAGACCTGTCAAACAATCTTTTTGAAGGAGAGATTCCTGAAGTGATTGGTGATCTCAAGTTGCTTGAGGTACTCAATCTGTCTAGAAATAATCTGATAGGTGAGATCCCAGCATCTCTATCAAAGTTGACATTGCTTGAATCCTTGGACCTCTCAAAAAAAAGCTCATAGGTGAGATCCCAATGAAACTATTAAGCTTGACATTCCTATCGGTTCTCAACCTTTCGTGTAATAGGTTAGTGGGGAAGATTCCAATAGGGAATCAATTTTCTACATTCGCTAATGATTCCTATGAGGGAAACTTAGGGTTGTGCGGGTTCCCATTGTCAAAGAAATGTGATGAAGTTGAAGATCATCGGCCATCAGCAGCTCAACAAGAAAGCATCCTTTCGGATCTTGGTAGTCCATTTAGTTGGAAATTTGCTTTGGTTGGATATGGATGCGGAGTGCCTGTGGGGGTTGTCATTGGTTACATCTTGTTTTGGAGGACCAAGAGATGCACTAAGTGGATTGAACAATCATTCAAGGCAAAAATACAGCAGTAAAATGAACAGAATCAAAGAAGATGGTGATGAATGTTGTAATAATGCAACAAATTGTAGAAATAAGTATAATTTGTTCTCTCTCTTCTTCTTTTTTGATAGCATAATTATTGAAGTGCAATATAGGTTAATAGGATTTAGCGTTTGTAAGAGTTTATTTGTCACTCTACAAAAAATATTTAAATATTATTTTAAGCATACATCAAATTATTTCTGAAATTAAGAGGTTGGGTCGGTGCTAGTTGAAAGAATGGCGGCCGACACTGGCTGGAGGAAGAGGACTGATTTGTTTTTGTCGTGGCAAGAAGGTGGAGGAGAGAGTTGCTGCCGATGTCGTCGGAGGAGAAGAGGGAGTGCAGCTGCTGCTACTGTCGGAGGAGAGAGTCTGCAAACGCATGTTGCAGGACATGGACAGGTATTTTTCGGTTGGAAAATCAAGAAGAAGATTCAGGAACTTTGATTAACCTGATAGGCACCCAAAAATCTCTACTGATGAGGGAATACATACTTACATAGTGATATGAGGAACATTCATGGTCAAATTCTCTGTATTGGCTTCCATGTGTAAGTGTTTCCTAGAAATCAAATGGTTCTTCCAAGAAAATTAATTAACTGAGTGATTACTAATCTACGGTCACTGTTGTTGATGACATTTAATTCCTTAAAATCAAAAGAAAATATAAAAATAACTAATCAAAAATTATTTTCTTGAAAACTTCTTGCATCTCACACGGACATAAAATAACATGTGGAATTATAGATATTTATACTTTTATTTTCATCATTAACAATAATTTGGGTTAGATTGGAAAGAGAGTACAATAATTTTATAAAAAAACATGGTTGTCACATCTAACTCATGAATTGATAGGGAAAAGTAATAAATTATCGTGTTAATCCAAGTCAATTAATTTTAATATAAAAATAAAATTAATTAATATAAATTAATCATTAAAAAATAAAATTTATTAATATAAATTGATAGGTTTGGACACTAACCTATTAAAAAATCAGCTAAATCAAATAAATTTGAAAGGGTTTATGGTTTTTTTAAAAAGGATCAAAAAGTTATAAAAAATGACTCGAGATATATTAAGATTCTCTTTGGCATTGCATTTTAAAAATATTTTTTTAAATTTTTTAATTTTAATTTTTTATTTTAAATTAAAAATAATTGATTTTTTAGATTATTTTAATGTGTTAATATAAAAAATAATTATAATATTTTTATGAATAAAAAATATTTTAAAAAACAATCTTAACCAAAAAAATCACCAATAAATGAAATCCAACTTTGGTATAAACAGATAACTAAAAGGAAACAACAATATTTATCTCCCAACTATCACGATTACAAATTATTTTCTAAACAAAACATGTTTTCAATTGAATTCCTCATCTATCAAAAATTACAAATGAACCCATTGTCAAAATTTATTATTTAAATTAATAGAGATAAATTTGAAAATAGAGTAATTAAGGACTGCCCAATAGATGGAGGATCCAATTGAGAATTTCTTATTTATTCCCAATTGAGAATTGGATTGGATGGCATAGTTGAAGAATCTCTTTCTTTCACTTTAGCTGAAGAAGTTTTTGTCGCATCAACAATGGCTGTAACACTGTTGGATACAAGGGTAAGCCCGTTTGGCATGAGAGTGAGAATAGCATTAGAAGAGAAGGGTGTAAAGTATGAGTACAGCGAGCAAGATTTGAGGAACAAGGGCCCTATGCTTCTTGAAATGAACCCAGTTTACAAGAAGGTCCCAGTTCTCATTCACAACGGGAAACCAATCTGTGAGTCTCTTATTGCTGTTCAATATATTGATGAGGTGTGGAATAACAAGTCTCCTTTGATGCCCTCTGATTCATACCAGAGAGCTCATTCCAGGTTCTGGGCTGATTTTGTTGACAACAAGGTATGTATGTGCCTGTCTTTGATTTCTATTCTTAGTTTTGGTTTCTGCTTTTACCTCCTAGACTCCGAGATTATTTATTGCTGAAGGGGCCAGCCATTTTGCTTCGATCTGGCTTGCAAACTTGTATAAACTATGTGGATTTTTTACCTCATTTTCGTCCCATTTAGTCAACTGTGAAGAGTTTCACCCCAGGGAGATTTTTTTTTATGTTCAGTCCAGTTGGGTTGATTGGAGGAAATCGACAAATGTATGATAAATTTGATGAAATTCTTTAAATAGGGTCTAGTTTGCTGAAATTACACAAACAAAGAAATCTAAATTCGGGATTTTCCAATTGAAAAATCCCCCAATTTAGCTTCTTTGTTTGTGTAATTTTGACTACAAGGTTTGTTTGTTATTCACTTTAAAATTAAAATGTTTGGATATGAATCTGTAGGTGTATTTTCCTGGGAGGAAGACATGGACAAAGAAAGGACAAGAACTGGAGGCAGGCAAGAATGGTTTAATTGAGTCCCTCAAGTTGTTGGAAGGAGAGCTAGGAGACAAGCCTTATTTTGAAGGTGACAAACTCGGCTATGTGGATGTTGCACTTATTCCTTTCTATAGCTGGTTTCATGGCTATGAGACATTTGGTAACTTTAGCATAGAGGGTGAGTGTCCCAAGTTAATTGCTTGGTGTAAGAGGTGCATGCAGAATGATAGTGTATCCAAATCTCTTCCAGATCCACAAGAAGTCTATGGTTTTTTGGTGGAGCTGCGAAAGAAGTTAGGGCTTGAATAGATGGAAGGATGTGCATCCACAGGCAAGCTTGTTTGGTCTCTGTTTTTCTGCCAAGTGTAAACCTACAAGCTACTATCTGGAAATAATATTGTGGGAACGTAGCTGTGACCTGTTTGTGTTAGAAACAGAACTCAAATTTTTGGGCTCATGTAAGAATATTTCAAGCTTCAATAAAAGCCATTCAAATGCTTTTAGTTTGACCACCATAATGCTTGAAATTTCTTTTCATACTATAAAACACTATCCAATATATATCCTTTTGCATGTATATTTATTAATATCATCATTTACCCTCTAGCTTAGTATCTCTTTCCATAATTTATCACAACCACATATCTGCTATAAAATTATGCTTTCTGCTGTTAGAAGATTTTAGAAGGGAAGAGGGAAATATTAGTGATCTTGTGATATGATTTGAGTTTTTGGATAAATCCACATGAGAGTCAAATAGCGTTGGCAGAGAAGGGTGTCAAGTATGTAAACAGTGAAGAGGACCTGAGGAACAAGAGTACCCTGCTTCTTCAGCGAATCCAGTTTACAAGAACATTCCGGTTCTCATCTGCAATGGAAAACAAGTTTGTGAATCCCTTATTATCTGCAATGGGAACTTCAGCATAGAGGTCCATTGTCTCTTCCAGAACCTGAAAAGGCCTGTGAGTTGGTTTTGGAGACGAGGAAGAGTCTCGGGGTTGATTTGAAGGATATTGCATTTGCATCCATGAGCAAGCCAGTAAGATGTTTTTTGTTTATTTAGAAGTTGCATCAAAAAAGTTCAAAATTTATTTTGGCTTTCAACGCATATAAATATGATTAATTCATTCCATGCTACTGTATTTTATTTATTTATTTTATGAACAAAATTAGGAATACATATATTAATCAGTTATTTTGTCGGGATAAATTTATTTAGTTGAAGACGAGATATTGTTGACAAATAAAATCAGCTTCAAGATTTGCACTTGCTTCAATAAATACCCTTCATGTTTTTGGAAAGCGACTGGCCTTTATTTTTTATTCCCACACACACATACACATGGATATCAAACCTGGCATGACCCAGTCGTATGACCAAGGATCAGGGCGATTTGAGCCTTGGCCGGGTTTACATTAGATAAAACCTGCGCTTGTAATTGACCTGGTGAAATTTGATTGACCTAGCGAGTCAACCTAGAATCCGGGTGACTTGACATAACCTGCAAGGCAACAACCTGTTGGTTTAAGGGTTTATTTATATGTTAATATTCTTGTTTTTTACATATTTTTATTTTTCTTAACAATTTGAAAAATTAAAACATCATATAAGCAAGTGGTTTTGTTTAATAGAGGGACAAAAATAGATTGTAGTGGTTTTAGTAGCCGTTTAGTATTGTAGGTTTAAGGAAATTTGGTGTTATGATCGTTTGGTTATTTTACAACCACGTGTTCTATTGTTATGGGATCCACCCAAAAATGTGTTCTACTGTTCGGAAATAAGTCTATGGAGTTCCATGGGAAAATCCCGACCCTAAGATATAGAGGATTAGGCTGGGAAGTATCATTAATAAACCTCATAGAAAGCAAATACAAAAACAATCATGACAAGGACTTATAATGTTTTCCAAAAATATATTTCAACTATAATTATAAACTCCTTTTCCATTAAATTATCGTCGCCATATACCATCACTGATGATGTCTTCTTAGAGGAAGTTTTGCAGAGAAATTATTATCAGGATGAATAAAATAACAAGGATATGTAAGCAGAATAAACAAAGTTTCTTTCAAATTATTGGGTAATAAGTGACGGTGTATCTTTTTATTTTATTTGGTCAAAGATTACGTTAGCTGGCTGTAATTAAAATGGTTGGTTTAATTTGTAATGGAAAAATATATTTTATTTGGACAAAGTAATTTGCTAAGTGTTCAACATGGCCATGTCATGCAGCGAAGAAGTCAACTCTAGAAAACTAGACTTATTAATCTACTCCACGATAAGTTAGTCAAATAATTAAGTTCCTTGTGATGAGTAGAGAGCCATCAAATAATTAAGTCAGTCAAATGTTTGTTCATGATTTAAGAACCATGTTCTCATTTAGAGTAATGTTTTCAAAAACAAATTAATGAGTTTAGTAACAATGTATATAGAAAATATATTATCTTTGAATAGAAAAACATTAATGATAATACTATTGAGTTTGGATGAGCTCAATTTTTTTTTTATTGAAAATTGGTTTTTATAATTTTTTATTTTAAAAAGGGAGAAATATATTAATAAGGAAATGTTGTTAAGATATACCTTTTTCTTTGTTATTTAAAATTATTTTATTTGTCTTTATTTTTAATTCAAGAACACACTACTAATAAAAAAGTACTCCGGTAAAAAAGCATCAATGAGAAGACAATAATTTATTTTAAAAAATATTTTTTGAAGAATTAAATTTGTATTCTCTTAAATATGTTTTTATTGTTTACTTTTTATTTGATGAAAAATGCAGCTAAGAAAAAAATATTTTAACATCAAGATAAAAAAATAAAAAATGATGTTTTTTAAAATTCTTCTATCTATTTTTATTATCAAAACATCATATAGAGAGAGAATAACTTAGGGTGTATTTGACATTGCGGTTGCTGTTGTAGTTGAGGTTTAAAAAAAACAGTTTCATGAAAGCACTTTTAGTTGCAGTTCATAACTGAAATTGAAGTGTTTGGTTAAAACTATGGTTGAGTTTGAGGTTTAATGAAAAACAATTTTGTGTGTTTGGTTATCATGCTTTTCATATTACTGTCAATTTGTGAAATTACATTAACGGACACACACACACACAAATATATATATATATATATATATATTGTTTTTGAAATATTGTAGATTAATAATCATAACAATAAAATGTAATTAATAATTCAAGTAAATTAGACATTTTTTTTATTCTCCCATCAAACTAGCAATTTCATCACGAACTAAATCGATCCATGAATGCCTTTGTGAACCCTTGCTATTTGATCAAGGAACAACATCTGATAACAATATCATTAATAACAATGTCTACTATCTACTTGTAGAGATATAATTCCAAGGTCAAATTCAGTTGCAAGTTGTTGGTTCATAATCAATCGAACAACATTAGGGTTGTGAAGTGAAATGAAGTCACGCGCCTTTTTCTTTCATCAGGATTGATCTCTGCCTACACATTTTTTTTTAAAAAAAATGAACTAGGTTTGACCCAACAAAATGGGTCGTCCCAACTCTTTTGGACTTGGTTGGGCCAAGAGTCCAACATATATATAGAGAGAGGGAGTGAAACGGTGCACTGCACTGTTCACGTCTTCTTAAAACGTGAACAGTGCAGCGGGCTATTCACGTGAGTAGTAGCCGTGACTGATGGTGATGAAAGGCTTAACTGCCGATGGGTAAAGAAGGCTGAGGTGGTTTTTCCAATGGTGGTGGCATCGTAAATGGTGGCCGGGATGAGTGTCGAAAGCTTACTACCACCACTACTGCTTCTACACCGGGGCTTGTTGCTGTCGCTGGAGGTCACGGTGGAGCTTATGGCATGGATGAGAAGCTACTGGTGCTGAGGGGGATGATGGTGGTGATCTTTGGGAGTTGCCCCCAACTGTGGAGAGAGAGAGTTACTACTTTAGAGAGAGAGAGTTGTCGCTACGGAGAGAGAGAGACAGTTGGTGGTGTGCCTGCAATTAGTGTTCTCCTAGAGTTGCTTCATGCTATTATACATCGTGGTTTAGTCATTGTGTAAAAATGAAACGCAAGTAAAAGCATGATAATCTTGCTTCTTCTAAATCATGGTTTCAAATGATTTTTTAGTGGATCCCATAGCAATTTAAATTGCGTTTTATCATTACCAAACACCACAAACAGATTTTGCTCAGAACACCGTTTGGAACACAATATCAAACGACCACTTAATGTTTAACATGGTGTACAAATCCAGAAGCACGCATGATTTCAAAATCCTTGTAGCAGCCTCATGGTGATCACCAAGAACAGGGACTAGCACAGAATCTCTCTATGTATTGGAATACTCCAATGATAATTCAACTCACAGTCGTAAGGGTGGCTAAAAAAAGTTGCCTTCATGTTAATTCCATCCTCCTTTAAATACTAATATTGTCTCCAATTCCCACTAGGAAAGTAATATGCTAGGAAAACAATAACAAAATAGATTTCCAATTCTAATTAGGAAAAGTAATAAACTAGAGAAGCAACAAGAAAGAAATAAAATTGCAGCATCTCCCGCTTTGATCATGATACTACGGGGAGTCCTTTCCCTGATTTGCAACAACTACTGGTCTCTTAAAGAACTTGACTCTAGCAAGTTTTGACTGGTGTATGTTGTAAATAGGTGTGGGTGTAAACGCTTGATCTCTGAAGCTTGCAACCACATAGAGTTCGACCCTAGATGATTTTTCCATTGCACCAAGAACTTATAATAACCCCTTCGATGAGTAGTAACAAATTGATGGTCAAGAATGACAGCAATCTCATCTCGTGGTGCTGTATTTTTTGGAACCCGTGGTACTGGTGTTATGGCCGATACTGGTAGTGCAAAAAAATATTGTCAACATCGCCCTTGAACTCCATAAGATCCTCAATGTTAAAAATTGGACTAATATTAAAATCAGACTGTAGATCAATGACATAGGCATTAGCACCCATTTTCTTAGTAACTTAGAAAGGGCTTGCTCTTTGTGCATGAAGCTTAGTAAAACTCCTCGGAGGAAAACGCTTTGGCGTAGGCAAAATAAAACCATATAACCTACATTAAATTGTCAATTCTTGCATTTTGCATTTTCTACAGCTGCATAAGAACTTGTATGGGTGGTTAGACGTTGTTTGCATTCCTTGTGAATACCTCGCATATAGCTGGATAAATCCAGCACAACCTCGTTTGGCCTGGGTGGTGATTGTAATGAAATAATATCAAGTGGAGCGTTGGGTCAAAATCCATAAACCACTTCAAATGGGGCGCAACATGTCGATCGGTTAACAGAGTTATTAAAGGCAAATTCGGCGTAAGAAGCACCATATCCTAGCTGGTCACATGATTCGTGAATAGGCAGTGTAATAAATTCCCTAAACTGTTGTTGGTTACCTCAGTTTGGCCGTCCATTTAGGGATGGAAGGCACTAAAGAACATCAATCTTGTTCCCAGTTTTGCCCACAATGTTTTCCAAACAAAACTTACAAACTTGACATCCCTATCAAACACGATTGAGACTGGGATACCATGGAGTCGAACAACCTCCTGCAGAAATAAGGCAACAACTTTTGATGCATGGTAGAAAATGGGCCATTTTGGAAAAACAATCGACTACCACCATAATCGAATCATGTTGCTATAAAGTTCTTGGTAATCATGTTGATGTTGCCATGGTCTATTTGGGATAGGCAGGGGCATATAAAACCCTACGGGTTGCTTAGTGCCTTTCTTTAATTGGCAAACTCGACACCTATCTGACAATGAATCACCTGGAATCACGCCAATTCAAATCAATTCAAACTGTATTCAATACATAATCCCATTGTATTCAATATGTAATCCCTTAATCTTAGGCATTAGTTTAGCCTATTCCCTAACCTGCAGGTTCCGTTACCTGCCAACTTTGTATTTAAACATATGCACTGGTTAACAATAGAAAATGAACATTACTCAATTATGGTATCAGAGCTAAATCGATCTACATAAACCAAAACCCAGTTTTTTTTCTCTCCCGGATCCCACCATGTCCACTACCACAGTGAGTCCAGCCACTCAAACTCCCAATGGCACAAGTCACACACTAATCAGCATCAATACAGCAGCTCAAGCTCCACTGAAACTGAACTCTTCCAATTACCTGTCATGGAAACTTCAGTTTCAGACACTCTTTGTTGGGTATGACCTCCTTGGTTACATTGATGGAACCAAACCCTGCCCACCTACAACAATCACACAATCTGATGCAACGATACCCAACCCTGCTCATCATCTATGGACTCGGCAAGATCAACTCCTCCTTAACGCCATTATTGGTTCCATCACCCCCAGTATCATACCATTCATCGCCCAAGCTGAAACATCCAAACAAGCATGGACAATTTTGGCCAATACCTATGCCAAACCATCCCGTGGCCGCATCAAACAGCTCAAGTTTCAACTCAAAAACACAACCAAAGGCACTCTAGGCATCTCTGAATTCATGCAAATTTTCAAAACCAAGGCAGACGATCTGGCTCTTCTCGGAGCACCAATTGATGATGAAGAACTCACCGACAAAATCCTTGAAGGACTTAATGACGATTACAAGGAACTTGTTCGTGCTGTTCAAGCACGAGACACAACCATCTCCTTTGAAGAACTACATGAGAAGCTTCTGAATTTTGAAACTTCTCTTCAATCACAAACTGAGACCCATTTCCCAGCCTCTGCTCACCTCACCTATCGCAACAACAATCGACCATGGCGTTCAACACCACCAAATCACAAATACCCACCCAGTCACAATAACCCATGGCGTCAACCAATGAACCCACCTGGAACCCATGGACGATCCCAATTCTCTCCTCCCTCTCACCCTCGACCTTACCTTGGCAACTGCCAAATATGTCGGGTTCAAGGACATACAGCCAAACGATGCCCTTCTTTTCGCCTAATACCCATTTCACAGAAACCCATGAATGATACCTCCCAACCCCGACCACCATGGCAACCCCAGGCTAATATTGCCACAAGCAACACTTCCACATCTCCATGGTTGTTAGACAGTGGTGCCTCTCACCACGTCACAGCCGATCTGGACAATCTCTCACTTCACACTCCATATCCAGGCAACGACGATGTCATGATCGACGATGGCCACACCCTTCCCATCACCCACACGGGTTCCCTTTCTCTACCTACACCTCATACAACATTTCAATTAAAAGAAGTCCTCTGTGTCCCGTTAATTAAAAAGAATCTCATTTCAATATCACAATTTTGCAAATCAAACAATGTAAAAATTGTTCTCTTACATGACTCTTTTTTTGTGAAGGATCTCCGCACCGGGGTCACGCTGCTGAAGGGACGCACTAGAGATGGGGTTTATGAGTGGCCGACTACTTTTCACATGTTTGCTCTCTCTACAATAAAAATGTCTTCCAGTGACTGGCATCACAGACTCGGCCACCCTGCACTTTCTATTTTAAAACACCTTATATCCCAAAATCATGTTGGCTTACCATCCACCATAATCTCCAATTTTTCGTGTAATGCGTGTTTATGCAATAAAAGCCACAGGCAGTCGTTTTCCACTTCCTCCATCGTCTCCAGTCGCCCACTCCAAATTATTTATTCGGATGTCTGGACCTCCCCAGTTGTGTCCATCACTGGCTACAAATATTATGTAATATTTGTAGATCACTTTACCAGATACATCTGGTTTTATCCCCTCAAACACAAATCTGACGTAAAACTAGTTTTCACCAAATTCAAAGCTATTACTGAAAAATACTTCCAGTGTAACATCCAAACCTTATACTCAGACAATAGAGGCGAATACCTTGCCTTGGCAGCCTTTCTCTCCACCTCTGGTATAACACATCTCACCACTCCACCTCATACACCACAACACAATGGCCCTGCAGAACGACGCCATCTCTATATTGTTGAAACTGGCCTTGCTTTGCTATCCCATGCCTCCTTACCACCTACCTACTAGACATACACCTTTGCCACTACCGTGTATCTTATTAATAGACTACCCACACCCACACTCCAGTACCTCTCCCCTTTTCAAAAAATATTCAACACCCCACCCAATTACTCGAAATTGAGAATTTTTGGCTGCCTGAGCTATCCGTGGCTACGCCCATACACAAAACACAAAATGGAACCTCGATCAAAACCCTGTGTTTTCCTCGGCTACTCTCTCACTCAAAGTGCCTACTACTGCCTCGACCCAGCCATATCTAAAATATATATATCCAGGCATGTCAAATTCATCGAGTCTCAATTTCCATACACTTCACTTTTGAGTAAGTCCACGTGTCAACCATCCACCCCCATCAACTCTTGGCTTCCACCTGTGCTCCACGTCACAGCATCCAATCAGCAGTCTGTCACTCAGCCCTCATCTGACGTGGAATCCTCTCAGCAGCTCCCTTGTGTAACTTCAATTCCAGTCATCCCACCCGATCCACCATCAGTCTCTCCTGCTAATATCTCTTCTTAAAACACCTCTCGTGCAGCAAACACTCCCTCACAACCAACAACCCAACCTCCACAGTCTGTCTCTTCCACCATAGCAGCCATTCCCCAAAGCAGTACAACTTCAGCTTCCACTCATCCCATGACAACGAGGTCACAGAATAATATTCACAGACCCATTCAGAAGCTTAATGTCCTCACTCAGCTATCATCACTGGACAGTACAGAACCCACATCAGTCTCCCAAGCTTTAACTCATCCTCAATGGCGCAAAGCCATGTCCACTGAGTATGATGCCTTAGTGGACAATGGCACGTGGGATCTTGTCCCATCTTCTTCCAACCAAAATGTCGTCGGTTGCAAGTGGATTTTTAGAATTAAACATAACTCTGATGGTTCTGTCAACAGGTTCAAAGCCAGGCTGGTGGCAAAAGGGTTTCATTAACGCCCCGAAGTAGATTTTCTCGACACCTTCAGTCCAGTGGTTAAACCAACCACAATACGGGTAGTACTCAGCATAGCTATCTCCCACAATTGGACGCTCAGGCAACTCGACGTCAACAATGCCTTTCTTCAGGGTCATTTAGCCGAAACAGTCTTCATGCAACAACCACCGGGCTTCATTGATCAAGATCATCCATCCCATGTCTGCAAACTACGCAAGGCAATTTATGGACTCATGCAGGCACCACAGGCCTGGTATCAAGAATTGCGTAATTTTCTTCTTCAGACAGGATTTACCAATTCCCATGCTGACTCCTCTCTGTTCATACTCAAACAAAATGGCCATGTCATCTACATCCTTGTTTATGTAGATGACCTCATCATCACCGGAGACAACACCGAACTAGTCAATTCCTTCATCTCACATCTTGCTCACCGATTCTCCCTGAAGGATCTAGGTCAGCTGTCCTATTTTTTGGGTGTGGAAGTTGTTCATAATAGACATGGCATCCTGCTCTCTCAAAGGAAGTATATCCTTGACCTTCTGGCAAAAACGAAAATGACTCATGCTAAACCTGTGGTCACTCCTCTTCCTACTAGCCCTACGTTGGTACTCAAGTCTGGAACACCATTGCTGGACCCCACTGAGTTTCGAACCATTGTCGGCAGCCTTCAATATCTCCTCCTCACCAGGCCGGAACTAGCGTTTACAGTCAATAAGTTGTCTCAATATATGCATCAACCTACCACTGATCATTGGACGTTTGTTAAACGTCTACTTCGTTATCTTAGTGGCACTCTCAATGATGGACTTCAGCTACACCGTTAATCTCCCCTTCACCTGCATGCCTTCACTGATCATCTTCACAGTACCACCTCAACTTCCCTCTCAACCTACTCTGATGCTGATTGGGGAGGAGACAAAGATGACTTCACATCCACCAGTGCATACATTGTTTATCTTGGCCATAATCCGGTATCTTGGAGCTCTAAGAAACAGCAAACTGTTGCACGATCATCCACTGAAGTCGAATACCGAGTAGTAGCAAACACTGCAGCAGAACTCAATTGGCTCACCTATCTCCTCACTGATCTCGACATCTCCCTGCCTCAATGCCCAGTAATCTATTGTGACAATGTCGGTACAACTCATCTCTGCTCCAACACTGTATTTCACTCTCGAACCATTGACTTCCACTTCATTCCGGACCAAGTTCAACACGGCAAACTTCGTGTATCTCATGTATCGTCTGCGGATTAGTTGGCAGACGCACTCACCAGACCGCTACCACGTGCGCGGTTTCTTGATCTCAAGTTCAAGATTGGAGTCCTTCCACGCCCTCCATCTTGAAGGGGCATGACAATGAATCACCTGGAATCACGCCAATTCAAATCAAATCAAATTGTATTCAATACATAATCCCATTGTATTCAATATGTAATCCCTTAATCTTAGGCATTAGTTTAGCCTATTCCCTAACCTACAGGTTCCATTACCTGCCAACTTTGTATTTAAACATATGCACTGGTTAACAATAGAAAATGAACATTACTCTGTTACTATCAACCACTGTATGCACGCCCCTTCACATTCAAGGCTAGGAGAATCGTTCAACAACCAAAGCGAAGGTTTTATCATAACAGAAATGGCATCTAAACCCCCACCATGGAGCTCTTTTATGAGAAATTGCTGAAAAGAGCCATGCGGGACGCAAAGCCGTGATTTGTAGAAATAGGAATCCATCCTGCGACACATACTCCTTCCCAACTGTGTGTCCTTGATTGGAGATGTTATTCCATACACTACCAAAGTCATTTTCATTGGTATATTATGTCTTCATACTGTTGAAACCTGCAACATTGGCTGAAAACATATGTAACAAGTGTGGTCTCTTGCTTAAGGTCTCAGCCACCTTATTTTTTGTCCCTGACTTATGTTTGATGACAAATTTGAGTTGCTATAGATAATCTATCCAACAAGCATGTCTTGTATTAATTTTATTCTGGGAGTTTAAATGTTTCAGAGAGTCATGGTCTGTAAAAAGGTGCTCTTCATCATTATAGCTACTACCATCAACCATTATGCTTCACACAAGTGTGAAAAATATTGGTGCGCAACCATTCAGGATTAGCTTGAAGATCCTTCTTAGTTCCTATTAATATCCGATGGATAACGTAGCTAGGTAATTCTGAGGCACTCAAGTGCTCTTCATCACTATGGCTGCTCCCATGAATCTCTTCCTCCTCCATGTGTTCAACAGTATCCTCTACTAACAATTCATTTTAACAAATAAATGCTAACTTCTTATCTCTTGTAGGACACATAACAACATAGTGTTCGAAGCCCTTACATTTATAACATTGTGGTCCTTCATTAGAGGCTTTGGTTTTTCCTTTATAATCTCCACTAACCCCACTTTTGGTTTGCTCCTTCAATGGTGAGGGCCTTTGGGTTGCAGATGCTGGGACAAGTTCTAATCTTGAATCCCACAACGTCACTTTTCTCCCCATGGTAGGCCCTATTTGTTTCTCAATACGGAGTGTCAATTGATACACCTCTTCCATGTTGATTAAGCGTGCAATCCATATTTCCTTACACAGGTTTCTACGTAACCTAGTGTGGTATCGAGCTAAGGTTTGTTGCTCAGTTTCCACAACCTTACTACGTACAGTTAATTCATGGAAGAGATCTGTAAATTGATAAACACTTAATGATCCTTGTCTCAGTTGCAACATCTACTTGAACATCATTTGCTCGTAGTCAATGGGCAAATATTTTTCTTTTAACTACTTTCATCTCTTCCCAATTAGAAACTACTGGTCTTCATGTTCGGCGCAATTGTTCTTCCACACCTCCCCACCATGCTCGTGCATCCCCCTTTAATTTCATCTGAACGTAACAAACCTACCTATCTTCTGAAACAGAAAAACCAATTGAAGTAATCCTCGATAGCTATTAATCAGTCTTCAAAAGCATTGGGTTCTAACTTTCCAAAACTAATTGGCACATCAACCTTCACTCTTTTGGTCAATTCATCAAAAAGTTGATAACCTTCACCATGATTCGCATGTCCTATGTGCATGTTTCGCCTATGATGCTGAACTCAAGGTTCATGATCCTTAAACACTTGATTTCCTTTTTCTTCATCATAAATATCCTCATCACTATCATTCAACCTCTCTCTATGAACTGCTCTGAGCCCTTGCCAATTAGAGGGGCCATACTCCTCTTGAAGACAGCGCTCCTCCATGACATCCAATGGATGAATAAGTTGTGCCATTATTGTGGCGATCTAATCAACTTGTTAATGCAGTTGTGGCTGGTCTGATTATCTGGGTTTTGATGGCTTGAGTTTGATTTGTTTGTGTTGCTTGGGTTTTGGTTGGTTGGGTTAGGGTTGTTCGGGCTTTGGTTGGTTGGGTTTGGGTTGTTCGGGTTTTGGTGGGTTGGTTTGGGTTGTTCAGGTTTTGGTTAGTTGCCATGGTGTAGGAAGTACCACTATGAGTTACAAGCATAGACGTAAAACACCGCTCTGATACCAAATTGATGTGAAAATCCTTGGAGCAGCTTCAAGCTGATCACCAAGAACAGGGACTAGCACATAATCTCTTTATGTATTGGAATCACTCCAATGACAATTCAACTCAAAGTCGTAAAGGTGGCCAAAAAAAGTTGCCTTCATGTTAATTGCATCGTCCCTTAAATGCTAATACAATCTCTAGTTCCCACTAGGAAAGTAATAAACTAGGAAAACAATAACATAATAGATTTACAATTCTAACTAGGAAAGTAATAAACTAGAAAAGTAACAACAGGAAAGAAAAAAAATTGCAGCAGCTCCCGTTTTCATCATGATACTATGGGGAGTCCTTTCCCTGATTTGCATCAGCGCATTTATGCCAAGACTGAGCTATCAGCTAACATACCTGTCATAACTAAGGACTTTAGCATGTTACTAAACATATCTGCAAAAAATTGTAAATTCAATCACACTCACAATTATCTATAAAGCTAAAAGAGCTCACGGTTTTAAACAGTGTTTTATAATGTTCATCTACACTCAGAAACATTGTGGACTTGAATAGTGAAATTGCATAATAATATAAGTATAATTTGTATACTAGGACAGAACAACGAGGTTGCTTGGACGAGTGGTTAAGGCGCGCGGGTGCTAACGAAGGCAAGAGTTCGAATCTCACAATCGACGAAAACAATTTTGAAGAGGTCACCCATGAGCAGTGATTTCACTATTCATTACTGTTATGGAAAGGACTTTTTTTTTACCAAGCTTCTTTATTTGTTTTTTTATAACCGAGGTATCCGTGGCAACTTACATGCACCACGACCAACCTCCGGACCCAATTTTTTTTTCCTGTTTTATTTTGCCATTTCTACATTTTTTTTGGTTTTTTTCTTATGATCGGGGTGTTTAGGTCAATTTACATGCACTGTGATTTTTTTTTCTCATTACTATTTGAAAAGGTGTTTTCCCCTTGCACTTAATGAATAGTAAAAGGTGCTTTCCCCTAGCAGTTTTTTCTTTTTTTGTATTTTTCTAATAATTGGGCTGTCTGGAATAGTTCACTCACACCACGACTAATCTTTTGACCCACTTTTTTTAAAACATTTTTTTCCTGTTTTTTTGCCACTTATACAATTTTTTTTGTTTTTTTATAACTGGGGTGTCCAGGTCAGCTTACGCTTACTTTCAAACATGAATGAACAATGAAAATCAAAGTAATGAACAGTAAAAGGTGTTTTCTCTTTGCACTTTTTTTTTAATAATTGGGTTGTCCAGGGCAATTTATGCGCACCACGACTAATCTCCGGACCCACTTTTTTATATTTTTTCCTTTTTTTTTCCGACTTGTATATTTTTCTTGGTGTTTTTTATAACTGGGGTGTCCGGGTCAGCTTACGAGCTCCATAATTGTTTTCCCACGTATACATTTTTTTTATAACTAGGGTGTTCGGGCCAGCTTACGCACGCCACGAATAATCCCAGGACCCACATTTTTTACATTTTTTTCTGTTTTTTTTCCACTTATATATTTTTTTTATAACCAAGGTGTTCGGGCCAGCTTACGCACACCACGACTATTATTATTAAGAAAACGCTAAAACAACTCGCTCAAACACTGTACACACACTCACAAAACACCGTGGATTACAATAGTGTATTATCGATTTCGCCCCTCAGTGCATCTCAACCCTTACATTGGGATCAGAGGTATTTTTGAATTTTCCACGGGACTGATTGGCATTACTAGATTGTTTAGGGGTAGTTTTGTATTTTACCAATATTTTCGCATAGTAAAATAACAATATAATACCCATGAATAGGAAAAAAATGCACAGGAACCGCTAGGTACATTAAGGTTATTGCACATATTTTTTTAAATAGCTAAATACAAATTTACCCCCATATATATATATATATAAATGACCTGTTTATTATTTTCAACAAATGATAATTTACTGTGATTATTATAAAATATTTTTAATATAATAATATGAGGAAGAAATCTTAACAAATAAATTATTTTTTTTAAACAACAATGATGATGTCATCGATAGTATGACCAATAATAATTAGAATATTAATTATGTATAATAATATTTATAATAACAACTATAATAATTATGATAAAAATTCATTGGTCAATGTTATTTTTGTGAAAAATATCTTCCGCGTTTTTTTTTATGTATAATATTTCAAATCTCCTATCACGAGAAACAATATATGAAACCACACGTGAAAAAGACAGGTAGAAAAATTGTTCCAAAGTATCTACAATAATAAATTAAAAAATTGCCCTGCATTTCGCCATAGTCGACACCAAGTTTTTTAACACGTAACAAAATTGTTAATAGTCCTAAATTTTTATATATATTATTTTTTGGACTTTTTTCTTAAATATAGGAGAGACTAATTATATATTATGATATTTTTTTTATATTAACGTCTGAAAATATATATCAAAATTTGAACTAACTTTTCTATAAAAATCTCACATTAATTTAATCTTAGTGTTCTAAATTTTTTTAATATAAATCTTTGATAAATTTTAGCAGTTGCATTTTTCTATCTGTCAAATAAGTTATTTGGCAAATAGTTAAAACATGCCCAACAAACAATTAGTATGTTGCAAGCAACAAATAATATATCTTTAGTCAATTGATCAATTGCGGTTTTGCTATCTACCAATTAAATTATTACCAAAGTAGTCTAAACAAAATTATCAATCAAATGGTTTGCTGCATAAAACAAATCACTCATCTGTGCTACAATTAAATGATTGTAATTTTACTATTTGCTAATGAAAAAATTCATGAAACAAATAAAACATACACAAAAATCACAAAAAATTTTCAATTCCAATTGTACAATTTTCCGATTAAATAATTATCAAAACAATTTCAATAATAGCAACATTCAATCACTTTTAGGCGGGGAAAAAAACATGTTTCTAAAAGATTCTATTAATTACAATTTTACTAATTAAATATTAAAATAACTAATTACAACACATAAAAAATCAATTAGTTTCTTCCATAGAAAAAAGCTCAGCGCAACGCGTAGGTAAATCATCTCGTTAAAGTTAGAGGACATTCAGAACATGTTTTAAATTGCAGTCAAAAAAATATTTTTTATTATGAATTAATTTTTTTTATGTTTGTAGATCATTTTCATGTGTTAATGTCAAAAATAATTTTAAAAAAATAAAAAAACATTATTTTCATACATTTCTAAACAAAAATATTTTCAAAAGCAATTTACTCTCAAAACGAGTAAAAAAAATTCAATTATATATATATATATATATATATATATATAACAGTAATATTCTTACTAAGCAAACATATCAACTCACATAAAAGATTATGACATAATAGTTTATTTATGAGTTAAAATTCATTTGTTTTCATGTATAATTATTAATAAAAAATTCAATTTCATTATTGATTACCTCCTTCCAACAAGAAGCTTTAGAATAAAAATATTTCTAATGTTAAAGGTTTATTTTCTAACAAGTATGTTAGAAAATTTGGACCATATGTTTTGTTTTTGTTTTTTACGTTAAAGATGATGAATCCCAATTTGATCATTAAGTTATGATATTTCTAGTTTAGTCTTTGAATATTGTAAAATTATATTTTGGCCTCTTGATTTTAGGAAAAAATATAATTGGTCCCTAATTATTAAAGAGCTTTTAGTTGTGTCCCATTATGTGTTTCATATTTATTTATGGTTTATTATCAAGTAATATTCCTTAGTTTTTTCTATAATAATTATTTTTACATTTGAATAAGTATTGTTGTCTTTATATTAATTAGAATGTCATACTTGTGTGTTTTAAGCTCATTAGAGGTTCCCCCATCAATTTCTATATGATTGGTGGATCTTGATACTTAGCTCATTTTATGATATCTAATATATGTATAATCATACACATAAATAATATTATATTTGAATTAAACATGCATGACCAGGTTGATTATCTGCCTTTAGAGTTTTGTGATTTGGATTATTAATATAAAATGGATTGTAGAGTTATCCAAGTTAGAATACTTAACCTTTGTAATTACAATAATTTCCAAGTTGTTCTTTTAGGATGACATGCAGGTGTGCGTGCGCTTATTATCTTAAAAGCTAAAACAGGTCGTGGTTCGATTACTGTTCATAGTGAGATAAATCATTGTGGATGGCAATAGTATTGCTCAATTTTCAGTTTGGGTCGGGTTGGTTCGGTTCACCGGTCTACTTATTTTTTTAATTTTTGCATAGTAAAATACCATTTGTCCCTAAAAAAGAAAAAAAACGAACGCTGAGTGGAGGGATTCCACGGTAATTGCACATTTTTGTTCTGGTCCAGTCTAGTTCGAGTAACCGGTTTATTGATATTTTAATATTTCTTTACACAGTAAAATAACTATTCTGTCCCTCGAAAAAGATAAAAATTAGGTCTAGCCGGGAGGGGTAACACGGGTGCAGGGGTGTTACGGTAATTTTAGAGTTGGCTGCAGGGGTGTTACGGTAATTTTCCTTTTTTAGTATTTATTCTGACGTGGTACTGTTGGAGCGTCATCGGATGCGTCGTCCATTTCCGCGCTCACGCGGTTTTTGGACGGCGTGTGCGGCGTTACGTGACCTTCAAAAATACACTATCGGTGTCTAGAATTATTTTTCGACATGTTCTCTTCCTCCTAGAGTGGCGCATGGTGGTCTAACATGGGCGGAGACGTGCCGGTGGTTGGTTCAACTTTCACCCCCCCGTTTCTCTCTCCTGCCTACGCAAATACACGTCAGGCCCAGTTGTTTGTTTACTTTTCATTATAATCCCTTATCTTTCGATTGTTTTGTATGGTCCTTATTCCTTTAATATAGATTTTGATTTGTTTTAATTTCGCCCTTCAATTGAAAATAATTATATATTGTAGTTTCATTTCGATCCTCAGTTAATTTTGTGATTGGATTGAAATTCTTAAGATTTTCGGTATCAGAGTTTTAATTTATTTCAATTGTATCCTTCAATGCAAATTGATTATATATTTAAGTTTCATTTCGGTCCATGTTCTTGTAATTTCTGGTTTTGTCTTAAATTCTTTAATTTTTTCAGCATCAAAGTTTTGATTTGTTTCAATTTTTCCCTTTAAATTTAATTTATCATATATGTCCTTTTCATTTCAGCCCTTATACTTTTAATCATGAATTTTATTTTAATTCCTTTATTTTTAATATATTTTTCATAAATGGTTTCTATTTTTTTCCATCCTTATATGTACATGTTCTTAGTTTTTGTTTCAAATTTTTATTATTTCCACTGTTATTAAGGTTTTAATTTTTTTTATGTGATGTTTAAATTTTAATTTGTGTTAGTGATTATTTGAAAATTGATATTTATTATTTTTTTCTCTTTTTTGTTTGATTTTGAATTTTTATTTATTCTTCAGGTTATATAATGTTTTAAAATCTAATAATATTTATTTATGTTTAGTCATGTATTTTGTTTTTAACTGCTTTTTTGTTAATATTCTTAGGTGTTGAAATTGCTAATTATTATAAATAAGGCATTCAAAATAATGATAACGATTATTTCAAAGTTTTTTTTCTTATAAATATGTGAGACTAATTATATATTTTAATATTTATTTAATAGTAGAGCCTGAAAATATATATATAGAGAAAAAAATGATCTAGTATTTTTGAAGAAAAAAAAATTAATATTAGAATTTTGAAATACTTTTAATATAATAATATGAGGAATAAATCTTATAAAATCAAAAAAGAATTATATATTTTGATATTTTTTAATATGAAGACCTTAAAATATGTATATAAAAACTTAAATAAGTTTTGTTTTTGAAACTTCTCAAATTAATTTAATTTTAGTATTCTGAAATACTTCAAATATAATAATATGAAGAACAAATCTTGGAAAAAAAATGAATTTCTTTTTATAACGATAATGATAGTGGCAGCGATAATATTGTCAGTAATGATTAGAATATTAATTATTTTCAATAATTGTTCCATTAATAGCTATAGCAATTGTGATAATTTAACAATCATGATAATAACAAGAAAAATACTAATCAAGATAATTCATTAATCGATGTTGTTTTTGTAAAAAATAGACTTCTACAACTTTTTTATGTATAATATTTCATATCAAATATTACATGAATAAAAAATATACGAAGCTATACATATACAAAACAAGTTAAAAAAATTGGTCAAATTATCTGCAAATACAAAATATATGAGTTAGTTGCTCTACGCTTTGCTGCAGAGAAAACAAAACTTTATAACATGTCAAAAAATATTAATGGTTCTTGATTTATTTAATAACGCTATACATTAGAGCGAAATAATGAATTTACAAGACTTTCAATTATTTTGTTTTTTAATATATTAATTTTATTATAGATAATGCATTTAAAATAATTAGAAATATTATTTTAAAAAACAATTCTCTTCAAAATAATTATATATTCTTATATTTGTTCAATATTAACTCCTTAAAAAATATAAAAAATAATTAACAACTGAAGATTAACTATACATGCATAAGAGAAGGTTTTACTTTCATTTCACATCACCAAAGATGAACTTACTTTGCTTTTTAACCAAAGCTATATTTAATACAAAGATAAATTTTACTAAAAAATTAATAGTCAAAACTAAAAGTATAGATACATAAATACAAACAAAATCTTTAGAGTTATACCAAAATTACTGAAAAATAAATGGATCGAAACTAAATCAAGCAATAAAAGAATTAATTATTTTTTCCTGGCAACACTTTTAATTGTTTTCATTTAATACTTTGGTTAAAATTATTTACATGTTTTGTATTCATTACGACCCATATACTTTTAATTATTTATTTTAATTCCTTTATTGTTTTATATATATATATATATATATATATATTTCTAAAAAGTCCTTATTTTTGTTCATATTTATATATATACGCTCTTAATTTTTGTTTTTAATTCTAATTATGTCCTCTTTTGTTTACGTTTAATTTCTTAGAAAAATTTAATTCTTGGATTTTAGGTTGTTTTTGTAAAAAAAATACTCTTACAAGATTTTTATGTATAATATTTCAGATCTAATATTACCGGGGGAAAAAGACAACTCATAAACAAGAAGGATAGATAAATTTACCCAAGTTATCTACAATTAAAAAAATATATGAACCACTTCCTCTGCGTTTCGATTACACTGTTTCTTCTAGGTGGAAAAAAAATAATTTCTAACAAATTTTATTTATTATAATTTTATTAATTAAATATTAAAATAATTAATTATAATATATAAAAAAACAATTAATTTTCTACATACAAAAAAATCAAGATTAGCATGTAGGCAAATTATCTCGTATGATCTACTACACAGTGATTGTTCTCAAGGATTTTAATTTTGAATTGGTTGGTAAAGGCTCACGTGGTGTCCTAAAAAAAAAAAGCAAGTTGAAATTAAAAATCAATCATAGAGGAGAATAGTACGAATAAAAAACGGTACAGTACAGAGGTTATTTTAAAATGATATAATAAAAAATATATATTCATTATTGGAAGAATAAAAGAAGTAAAAAGTCATATGAACGCAATAAGCTCACGTGGTGCACTAAAAAAAAAAAGCAAGTTGAAATTAACAATCAATCATAGAGTAGAACGAGCTAACTTGCCTCCACAATGCGCTAAACTTTTTTTTATATATATGAAACTATTTTTTATATATACGAAACTAATTGATTTTATACCATTAAAAAAGCAATATTAATTTAAAATATTATAATAATAGCAATATCGGAGTCTTAACATCTAAAATTATTATTGTTATTACTATCAAAACAATAAAAATTATCAAATTAGACCGAGGAAAAGAAATTAAAAAGCATAAACAAAATAGTAAGAAAAAAAAACAATTAAAATATCATCATTATTATTATTATTATTATTATGAAAGAATAAATAAATAATTGAAAGACTAAAAAAATTGTATAAACTACAAAAAAAGATTAAGAAAAAAAACAATAAAAACTTAAAATTATCATTGTTATTACTGTTAAACCGATAAAAATTATCAAATTATTCTGAGAAACAAATAACCTCAAAAACATTAACAAAAGAGTAAGAAAAAAAACAATTAAATTATTATTATTATTATTTATTTATTTATTTTATTTTTATGTTAATAATGAAAGAAAAAAATTGAAAGACTATAAAAATTCTAAAAACTTCAACAAAAGATCAAACAAAAGAATAAAACGAAAACAAAAATTATCATTGTTATCACTGTCAAAACAATAAAAATTATCAAATTATCTTGAGGGAAAAAAACTTAAAAACATTAACAAAAGAGTAAGCAAGAAAAACAATTAAATTATTATTATTATTATTATTATTATTATTGTGTTAATAATGGAAAAAATAGAATAAATGAAAGACTAAAAAAATCATAAAAACTTTAACAAAATTAAAATCATAAAAAGAAATCAAGGGATTAAAATAAAAAAATTAAAAGTATGAGGTTCAAAACGAAAATCAAATATAAAGGGATTAAAATCCAAAATTAAAAGTATAAGGGCCGAAATGAAAATCAAATATATTATCAATTTTAATCAAAGGACAGAATTGAAAAAATAGAAACTACTGTACCGAAAAAATTAATATGTTTCAACCCAATCCGGAAATTAAAAGAAGGAGGACCGAAGTGAAACATTAAAATTGAATTAATTTCAATCGAAGGACCCAATCGAACTAAATCAAAACTTATATAAAACAAATCAGGACCATACACAAAATTCAGAGTCCAGGGGCCGAAGTGAAAATGACAGAAAACTGGGGGACTCTCCTGTACGTTTACGTGCAGGAGAGAGAGAAAGATGGCCAGCGTCTTTAGCCGGCCACCGCCGCGTCCACGGACGTCTGTTGCCGAAACGCGCCGCGCCGGGATGACGACCACGCGGAGGCGCAACGGGAGAGACTCTGGCATCCGATCTCCGGGCACCGCATGACACCGCATGCACCTCCTTAACAGGGCGTGAGGCGGCAAACCGTATGGCGCGTGCCCCTCACACTCTGATAGTTACCGAAAGTAATAATTAAAAAATATGGTCAATTACTGGTATGCCCCTATTCCGAATTCAGCGTTTTTGTCTTATTAGGGGCTATTTCCGTATTTAGCCAATTTAGTAAAATAATAAAAAAATCAGAAGGGCGGCGGACCGGGCCGGACCGAGGTGGGAAATGACCACGGAGCCCCTCAGTCCAGGTGGCGTGTTTTGTCGTTTTCGGGAGGTATAAACGTTAATACACTGTTCATAAACGGGAAAAAGAAAAAAAAAAGGCGGACGAACTCGCGCGACGCACAGATGGCAAATGTCCAGTCCACAGTGCGTTGAGTCTTGCGCTACAGTGCATCATGCTACAGGAAAAAACCCACGCGTATTATATATTAGGTAATGTCTGGTTTTCTATAGTTGACTTATTCGCTGCATGATATGGCCATGTTGGACATTTTGTCTTCTTCTATTCTATAATATATACAGTATTGTGGATCTTTCCATGGAGATGCTAGTGGTGGACTTTTTGAAAGTTTGGGTAATTAAGTTCATTGGACTTTGAATATTTTAGTGTTTTTGGCCCAGTAATCCTATTTTTAATATATATAATGTTTTAAGACAAAAAACATTAGATCTAAAAACTTGTTTTGTTTACTTAGTAATACAAGATTAAATATATATTTTAGATTAGATTATAATAAAGATTTTTTTAATCATTAATATATTGGTAATTATTAGTAACAACTCTGGCAAGAAATAACAATTGCAAAGAAATGAGTCTCTACTTTACATAGAAAATGAGTGTTTGCAAGTCACCATTAGCTAAAATTAAATATGATGTCAACCCTATTTACAAATATATATTTTCACAAACTAAGGTAATGAAATTCCAATTCTCATCCTTTCAATGCCTATTTCACTTGTAATGACTCACTCTCACCGTCAAAATTCTTATTTCTCTGATTTTTCAGACGAAAGTGCTGTTGTGGAATCCCTTGTATCTAAGACATCGGAACTCATATTTAAAATTAATATTACTGGAAAAAAATAAACTCATAAACAAAAATATAGATAAATTTATTTAAATTATCTACAATTAAAAAATATATGAACTATTTCCTCTGTGTTTTGATTATAATATTTCTTTTAGGCGGAAAAAAAATAATTTCTTATTTATTATAATTTTACTAATTAAATATTAAACAAGTAAAAAAATAATCAATTTTTTATACAGAAAAAAGTCCAAACACTGCATGCGAGCAAATTAACTCGTCTGATCTACTACACAGATTGTTCTCATGGATTTTAATTTTGAATTGGTTGGTAAAGGCTCACGTCGTATACTAAAAAAAAACAAGTTGAAATTAACAATCAATCATAGAGGAGAATAGTATGAATAAAAAATGATTCATTATTGGAAGAATAAAAGAACAAAAAAAGTCATATGAACGCAATAAAACAAATGAACCCAGTCACCGTTCTCAGCTACCGATAAGAAAATATCTGCCCTGAGTAGCAGACAACCAGATCCAACTTCTCTCATTACCCCTTCACCAGTCTCTTCCAAATTGTCGAAAACCGAGACAGGCCTTAACTGATCCTTCAGCTTCCATCAACTTTCGACCCCACCGTAGTACTGCATGATCAACATCATCATTGTAAGCTCGATAGGATAAAAACATTCTAGAAAGCCAAGCCTAGCCGCATCCAGACGCAGGTAATGTAATTCCTATTCTCAACCTTTCAATGCATATTTTACTTGTAATGACTCACTCTCACCATCGGAATTCTTATTTCTCTGATTTTTCAGACTCGTGGAAAATGGCTATCGAAAGTGTTGGTGGATCCCTTGTATCTACGATAGCAGAACTCTTGGCAGGACCGGTAATAAAACAGTTCCGTTACATGTTCTGTTTCAACAATTTTGTTCAAGAGTTCAATGAACAAGTGATGAGCCTGGCTTTGGCACTTTATCGTCTGCAAGATGCTGTCGACGTTGCTAAAGGGAATGCTGAAGAAATTGAGATTGATGTTAACAAATGGCTGGAAGATGCAAAAAACGAAATGGAAGGTGTGAATCGTTTGGGAAATGAAAAAGGAAAAAATGGAAAATGCTTCACTTGGTGTCCAAAATGGATTGGCCAATTCAAGCTAAGCAAGGCACTGGAAAAGAAGACGGAGACTTTGAGAAAACTAGAAGAAAAGAGCCGAGATTTTCGAAAAAAAGTGTCCCACAAAGCACCTCTTCAAGACATAGAATTTCTTCCATCAAAGGAATTCACACCCTCAGAATCATCAAAAGAAGCTTTCGAACAGATTATGAAAGCTCTCAAAGATGACAACATCAATATGATTGGGCTGTACGGCATGGGAGGGGTGGGTAAAACCACCCTGGTGAAAGAAGTAGGCAGGAGAGCCAAAGAGACACAGCTGTTTGATGAGGTTTTATTGGCTACAGTGTCCCAGAATCCAAATGTGATAGACATCCAGGATCGAATAGCAGATCGTCTACGTCTGCAGTTTGACGTAAAGACCAAAAAAGGGAGAGCAGATCTATTATGGCAGACACTGAAGACGAAAAAGAAGTTGCTTGTAATCCTGGATGATGTTTGGAAAGTTGTTAACTTGAAAGAGATAGGGATCCCATTTGGTGATGATCACAGGGGTTGTAAAGTTCTTCTAACAACACGTCGCAGAGGCATATGCTCTGATATGGAGTGCCAACAAAAAGTGCTCTTACGTATCTTATCAGAAAATGAAGCATGGGCTTTATTCAAAATCAATGCAGGTTTACGTGATGAGGACTTTAACTTGAACATAGTGGCAAAGAAGGTTGCGAGAGAATGTCAGGGATTGCCAATAGCACTTGTGACAGTGGGAAGGGCTCTAAGAGATAATTCTACTGTTGAGTGGGAAGTAGCGTCTAAAGAGCTCAAAAACTCTGAATTTCAGCACATGGAACAATTTGGTGAAGAAAAAAATGCATATGCATGTCTTAAGTTGAGCTATGATTATTTGAAGCATGAGAAAACCAAGTTATGTTTCTTTCTATGCTGTTTATTTCCAGAAGATTACAACATTCCAATTGAGGACTTGACGAGATACGCAGTTGGCTACGGGTTATATCAAGATGTGGAGTCCATTGAAGATGCAAGGAAACAAGTTTATGTGGCGATAAAGACCCTCAAAGATTGTTGCATGTTGTTAGGCACTGAAACTGAAGAGAATGTGAAAATGCATGACTTGGTTCGTGATGTTGCGATTCAGATTGCATCATCTAAAGAACATGGTTTCATGGTAAAGGCTGGCATTGGGTTGAAGGAGTGGCCAATGCGCAATAAAAGCTTTGAAGGTTGTAAAACAATTTCGTTAATGAGCAATAAACTAGCAGAACTTCCTGAAGGATTGGTGTGTCCACAGCTCAAAGTTCTATTATTAGAACTGGATGATAACTTGAATGTTCCAGAGAGGTTTTTTGAAGGGATGAAAGAAATTGAAGTTTTGTCTCTAAAGGGAGGGTGTTTGTCATTGCAATCACTTGAATTCTCAACGAACCTTAAATCGTTGCTATTGATGTATTGTAAATGCAATGATGTCATTTGGTTGAGAAAGCTGCAAAGACTTGAGATTCTTGGTTTTATAGGGTGCTCTTCCCTTGAGGAATTACCTTATGAAATTGAGGAGCTCAAGGAGTTACGGTTGTTGGATGTGACAGGTTGTCTTGGTCTAAGAAGGATTCCTGTGAATTTGATTGGAAGGTTGAAGAAGTTAGAAGAACTGTTGATCGGGGATCACAGCTTCGAGGGATGGGGTGTTGATGGATGTGACAGCACAGGAGGAATGAATGCAAGCCTAACAGAACTAAATTTGCTGTCTCATTTAGCTGTATTATCATTGAAGATACCAAGGGTTGAATGCATTCCCGGAGATTTTGTTTTTCCCAGGTTGCTCAAATATGATATAGTGTTGGGGAATGGGTATTCAAGAACAGAACACCGAACCTCGACAAGGTTATATTTGAATGGTATCAGCGCCGCATCCTTAAATGCAAAGACATTTGAGCAGTTGTTTCCAACTGTGTCTCAAATTGGTTTTAGCTACGTTGAGGGTTTAGAAAACATAGCATTGTCTGGTGATCAGATGACCAGCCATGGCCATGGGTCGCAAAAGGACTTCTTACAAAGATTAGAAGATGTAAAAGTGTATGGATGTAGGGATATTCGCACTCTGTTTCCAGCAAAATGGCGGCAAGCATTGAATAATCTAACAAGTGTGGAAATTGAAGACTGCAAATCATTGGAAGAGGTATTTGAATTGGGTGAGGCTTGTGAAGGAATTAACGAGGTGAAGGAGCAGCGACTGTTGTCATCTTTAACAGGGTTAGAGCTACTAAGGTTACCTGAGCTCAAATGCATATGGAAGGGGCCCACCAGACATGTCAGCCTCCGAAGTCTTGTTCATCTGGAGTTGCAGTTTCTTGACAAGCTGACATTTATCTTCACACTGCACCTGGCACAAACTCTTGCGCATCTAGAAACACTAAAGATAGATCGTTGCAGTGGATTGAAGCATCTTATCAGAGAAAAGGATGAAGAAAGGGAAATAATTCCAGATTGTCTTGGCTTCCCCAAATTAAAAACTCTCTTTATAAGAGGTTGTGATAAACTGGAATATGTCTTCCCTGTCTCCGTTTCTCCAAGTCTTCTGAACCTGGAAGTGATGCAGATTGAATTTGGTGCCAATTTAAAGCAGATATTTTACAGTGGAGAAGGAGATGCACTCACCAGAGATGGCATCATAAACTTCCCTCAGCTAAGAATATTGTCTCTTTCAAATTGTTGCAACTTTTTTGGTCCAAAGAATTTTACTGCCCAGTTGCCTTCTTTGCATTTGTTAGTCATTCACGGACACGAAGAATTGGGTGATTTGTTGGCACAGCTCCAAGTAAGTCCTTTATATTTCCCCGCTGATTAATTTAAACTGGTAAAGTCAATACATAGTGATAATTTCTGATTTCTTCCTTCAGATTTCTAAAACTAAAGTAATTGATATGTGAAATTGCGGCTCTTCCGCCAATTAATAGAAAGTAAAAAAATTAAATCTCCATCTCTTATTGAGTTGTTTGTTTCAGTGCTGCAATTTATGATAAAAGTTAATGAAATTGGGTTATGTTATCACCTTTTTTCATATGAACAAATCATTTTTATTTTATATACACATACAAGAAGTTTTAGTAATACGTAAAATTAAAAGTATTTTTTTTGGTTAATGTCATAATTTGTTTTTTTATTATAAATAAAATATAAAAAACTATTATTCTAGTTATTAAGTATAATTTCTTTCATGATTGCTTTTAACTTAACTAATATAAAATAATAATTTATATTTAGATTATCATAATTTGTTCTTGTTTTGATGCAGGGGCATATAAATTTGAGAGAAATACGTATTACAGACTGTAAAGGAGCACAGGATAGAAGAACCGGGCATGAACTTTCAAACTTAAGTTTGGAAAAATTAGAATTGACCTCCATGCCTGACATGAGGTGTATATGGAAGGGTCTCGTGCTGAGCCATTTGACTTCTTTGAAGGTGTCTCGTTGTGAGAAACTGACACATGTATTCACAAGCAGCATGGTTGCTAGTCTAGTTCAACTGCAATCTCTAGATATATCAGATTGTGAGGAATTGGAGCAAATCATAGATAAGGATAATGATGATGAAAAGGATCAGATATTGTCTGGAAGTGATCTCCAATCTTTATGCTTCCCCAATTTGCGTAAAGTTCAAATCGATAGATGCAACAAGCTGAGGAGTTTGTTCCCAGTAGCCATGGCTTCAGGTCTCCCAAAGCTCCAAACATTACACATGAGCGCCTTGCATGACATGAGGTGTATATTGAAGGGTCTCGTGCTGAGCCATTTGATTTCTTTGAGGGTGCATTATTGTAAGAAACTGACACATATATTCACAGGCAGCATGGTTGCTAGTCTAGTTCAACTGCAATTTCTATATATATCAGATTGTGAGGAATTGGAGCAAATCATAGCTAAGGATAATGATGATGAAAAGGATCAGATATTGTCTGGAAGTGATCTCCAATCTTTATGCTTCCCTAATTTGTTTCAAGTTCAAATCAATGGATGCAACAAGTTAAGGAGTCTCTTCCCAGTAGCCATGGCTTCAGGTCTCCCAAAGCTCAAAAATCTTCAAGTAGCAAATTCCTCTCAATTACTGGGAGTATTTGGGCAGGATGATCATGCTTCACCTGTCAATGTTGAGAAGCAGATGGTGTTTCCTAATCTGTCATTCCTGAGCCTAGCAAATCTACCAAGTATAGTCTGCTTCAGTCTTGGATGTGATGATTGCTTATTCCCTCATCTGGGTAGGATGAATGCGGATGGATGTCCAAAGCTGACCACAAAATTTGCTAGAAAAAAAAAAGTTTCAATGAGTGCTCAGTCAGAGGTGCTGCTGGTTCTACTTTGATTTCCTGCCACTCTTTTAGTGTTTTTGTTTCTTGTTTCACTCAATAATAATGTTTTTGCCATGCTTGAATTGGTTTTCAGGTATCTCAAAGTAGCTGAGGATTCAAGCACTGGTTGCTCCGGGCCAATTAAAGTGGATAAAAGGAAGAAGATGGAGGTGAAGATGGTGTGGTGAGAGTTGTAGGGCTGCAAATATTTTTTAATTGGTGAAAGTATTTTCAACTATTTCATTGGCAATGGGATACAATTCGGCTTCACATTGTAACAGTATTTTTTGCCAAAGAAGGATATCTATAAGGGTATCTCTATTGACTTATCTTTTTAAAAAAGTTTGTCGTGTGAACTTCAAAAAATAAGGGTATCTGTGTTGTCTACCCATGTAATGTTTCTTGTTTAGTCATTAATTATTGTGAGAAATAAGGGCATGTGTTTGTTTGCCCAATTGTGTTTCTTTTCAAGTGTTCGAACCTTAAAAAACCAATGGCATGATGTTTGCTTATTGTTTATTATGGTCCGGTTTATGGGTTTTACGGTCTAACTCATTTTTTAATTGTTTTTTACTTCATCATTTAATATTGTGTTCTAATGAAAATTAGACCCCATGATTTCTTTAGTTTATTCTTATAGTAGTAGATTAACCTAGTCTCATGACATTTAAATAGGGCTTAATGGTTAACCTAGGTCGACAATTGAGAATAAAACTTCATTATTTGTTTGAATTGCTCTCTATGAGGTTATATTTAGTCTCATTGTCAAAGTCATGAATTTAATAAGTTAACCGAGTTAAGTCAGATATTTTTTATATAATTTTTAAAATAATAATTAGAAAGGATCTAAATCATAGGCCAGAAACCATGTGAGAATTGATAATTTAATATTGTGTTCTAATGAAAATTATACCCTATGATTTGTTTGGTTTATTCTTATACTAGTAGATTAACCTGGTCTCGTGACATGTAAATAGGGCTTAATGGTTAACCTAGGTTGACAATTAGAAAGAAAATTTCATAATTTGTTTTGAATTGCTCTCTATGAGTTTATATTTAGTCTCATGATCAAAGTCATGAATTTGATAAGTTAACCGAGTTAAGTTAGATATTTTTTTAATTTTTTATAGGGTTATCTCGGTTTGATAATCCGGATTAATTAATTTCTTTTTTAATCTCATCATTTGATATTGAACTCATTAAGAATTAGGATTTATACAGTTGAGTAGAGGTTACATCAAGATTTGAAGTCCATTGAAGATGCCAGGAAACGAGTTCATGTGGAGATAAAAACCCTCTAACATTGTTGGATGTTGTTAGGCCCTGAATCTGAAGAATATCTGAAAATGAATGACTGTTTTTTCGTGATTGAGTGATTCAAATAACGTCATCTCTAGAATATGGATTCATGGTGAAGGCTGGCATTGGGTTGAAAGAGTGGCCAAATACTAATAAATGTTTTCAAGGCTGTCCATCAATTTCATTAATGGGCTATGAACTACAAAACGTCCTGAAGGATTGGTGTGTCCAAAGCTCAAAGTTCTATTATTAGAACTGGATGATGACTTGAATGTTCCAGAGAGGATTTTTGAAGGGATGAAAGCAATTGAAGCCTTTTCTCTAAAGTTTCTATAATTATAAATGATCAAGAACAAATCATTTTTATTTTATATACACACAAGAAGTTTAGTAAAACGCAAAATTAAAAGTATTTTTTTGTTAGTGTCATGATTTATTTATTTTATAAATAAAATATAAAATATCATTTTTCTAGTTATCAAGTATAATCAAGGTTGTCAAAATCGCGATTTTGACACGAATCGGAAAGCCATTCTGAAACTCGGATCGTAAAATTGTAAAATCGTAAAATCACAGCTAAAATCGTGGAGGTAGAAAAATCATAAAATTGTAAGTAAAATATTTCCGAATATAATATAACATAATTATGGCCATAAAACTTCAATAGTTAAGATTCATGCATGATTCAAAATAATTGAAAAATACATTACAAAACAATTATGTCCATAAAATTTCATTAGGTAAAAATTAACTAAAAATAAATATTTTGTTGATGTGATATATAAATTACAATCAATCTCATGACCGTCATTTTTCTCGTTATTTTTAATACATTCATCAAAAACATTATTATTGAAAGGATTACCAGTACTAATACTGGTATCAACATCGATATTGCTAGTACTAGCTCCAACTCCAACAAATTATTTTGACATCAGGACATGAAAATGATTTAAAAACATCAAAAAAATTAAATAGTGTATATATGACTTTTTTGTTGATGTGTTCTCCAATGATAAAAACTATTTTGGAGAACCATTTTTTTATTTTATTTTAAATAAAGTTCAATTATTTTATATATAGTTTAATTATACAATTAATTATATAATTAATAGGAGTAAGTTATATAATTAAATAATTACTTTTGAAAAACCCTCCAACAATAAAATTATTATTTTTAATTATATTTAAATTAAAAAAATGAATTTAAATATAATTAAAAGACCCACAATATTTGAGATTTGAAATTTAAACTACTTATTTTATGTTTTTCAAGTAATTGTATATTTTTTTTATGATTGTTGTATTTGAAATTAATTAATGTTATTTATTATCTTAAATTAATAGAATTTTTTTAAAATTATTTTTTATGCTAACTATTTTTTATGCTAATTATTATTATTATTATTATTATTATTATAAACCTCCAGATTATTATTAATAACCCCTTCCCCTGTATATATTATTATTATTATTATTATTATTATTATTATTATATAACTACTACTCTACTAGTGTAAAAGGGCCACTCCCCATTAACTAACCCTAATTCTCTTCTCTCACGCCGCCGCCCACCCTCTTCTTTTTTCTCTTTTCCTCCTCATTCTCTTCAATGTCTATGAATAAGAAAGATTGAAACTTGAAAGTTGAAGAGCGAAGTGAAGGCCGAACACGGAAGAGAAGAGAGGATTTTGATTTGAGAATTGAGCTGCAAATGAAATATGTAAATGAAAGAAATGAAAAATTGAAAACGAAAGCTCATAGCCCCGGCCGAATACCTTGAACTCGTAAAATCGGACCGATTCGGTCCGATTTTACGAGTCAACCTGATTTTGACCGAGTTTGACCGGTTTCGATTTTTCTTTTCGAGTCAACCAGTTTTATTGAGTTGACTCGCAAAATCGTATGATTTTGCGAGTCAACTCGCGTTTTTAATAACCTTGAGTATAATTAACTGTAAAGTAATATGAATAACATGATTTGTATGCTTTTCTCGTACAACTTTCAAGTATATTGCATTTAATTTACTGTATATCATTTTAGATATTTATTCTGTATCGTAGATAAAAAAAAATTAACATAAAAAATCGATGGTATTAGATGTTAAGGGATGAAACTAAACTACTTCTACGTACCAACCACAAAATATAGATTTAGGGGAATAAATCATAATTAGGTTATGACAGTTGCCCCCTCTTTACAATGCTTACTATTTAAAGTCTTGTAAGAGACTTTAGATAGTAAGCGTTGTAAAGAAAAAGAAAATAGATTTACCAAACCAAGAAATGGTTGATCCATCTGGAAGTGAAAATGAAGGCTACAAAGTGCATTTAGAAGGGAACAATAGAATAGAGCTAGAAAGCACACTACCTAAGAATTGAGGTCTAAATAGGACACTTAAAGAATGAAAAGATGATGATGACATAAGAAAGTGGTCTCATTGTAATGAGTGACCTAATCCTATGAAAATTAGTGAAGATTTTAGTACACTATGGCAAATCAAGTCAACATGATAATAAAAGACCAAATAAAATAATTGGGGGCATGTCAAGTCAACATGATGATAACACTAAAAATCCATACTATAACGCTGAAAAACCATGATAAGAGCCCCAATAAAATGCCGGAGGGTATTTTAAGTCATTGTACAAATCAATTATAAATACCAAAAAGAGCTCTAAGAGTAAGCACTTGTGATCTTTAGTCTAGAAAACCCTTAAACACTTTTTGAGCCTTCAAAAATCTTTTTTTTTAGCCAACAGCCAGAGCCTATTTTTCCTAAATAAGTACACATGCATCATCATGCATTGCATCCCCATTAAGAATCTAGGAAATGTTTTGGAGGGATTGTAATTTACAAAACTTTATCATTTTTGTGTGTGCCTTCAAGCCCAAACCATTTTCACTTCCCTGAGTGCGCTCGCAACTATTTAGAAATATATCTAAAAAATAAATGACTTGAAATAAAGAATTTAAGGTATATAGATCGAAATGAAAACAAATATGTAAATAATTTTAACAAAAGGATTAAAATAAAACAATTAAAAGTGTTGCAAGAAAAAAATAATTAACTCTTTCATTTCTTATTTTAGTTTCGATCCATCTATTTTTTCAGTAATTTTGGTATACCTCTAAATAATTTGCTTGTATTTATGTATCTATACTCTTAAGTTTTGACTTTTAATTTTTAATAGAATTTATCTTTGTATTAAATGTAGCTTTGGTTAAAATTCAAAGTAAGTTCACCTTTGGTGGTGTGAAATGAAAGTAAAACCTTCTCTTATGCATGTATTGTTAATCTTCAGTTGTTAGTTACTTGTTATATTTTTTAAGGCGTTAATATTGAACAAATATCATTATTTTGATTATTGTTCTTATTGTTATTATCATAATTGTTAAATTGTCATAATTATTATAGCTTTGATTGTAACAATTATTGTAAATAATTAATATTCTAATCATAAGTGACAATATTATCACTACCTTTGTCATTATCGTTATAAAAAAAATTCATTTTTTTTTTATTTTTCAAGATTTGTCCTTCATATTATTATATTTGAAGTATTTCAGAATGCTAAGATTAAATTAATTTGAGAATTTAAAAAAAAACTTACTTCATTATATATATATATATATATATATTACGGTGTTAAGATTAAAAAAATATCAAAATATATAATTATTTTTAAGAGAAAAATCCTTAAAAATAATTGTTGTTATTATTTTAAATGCATTTTCCATAATAAAATGAATATATATAAACCTAATATATAATAATAATTATTATTATTATTGTAAATAGTTTTGCTATAGTAAGAACCGAAACTTTTGTAGGCTGATTATTTTGCTCAGATATATAGTATTATAATCTAAGACCATTAATATTTTTTGTATTTTAAAAAATTTGTTTATGGCTACGGCGAAGTGGAGGGCAATTGACTTGTATATTTTTTCATTATAGATAATTTGCCCCAATGTTTTAACTTGTTTCGTCTATGTGTGACTTCATATATTTTTTGTTCATGTAAATTTAGATATGAAATATCATACATAAAAAAACTGCAAAAGTTAACTTCTAAGAAAAATAAAATCAACTCATGAATTATTTCGATTATTATTGTCATTGTTATTATTATGATTGTTAAATTGTCATAATTATTGTAGTTGTCATTGTAAATATTATTATAAATAATTCATATTCTAATTATTATTGCTCATACTATCAATGACACCATAATTATTGTTGGAAAAAGAAATTAAATTATTTTTTTATTTTATAATATTTATTCCTTATATTATTATATTAAAAATATTTCAGAACTCTAATATTTAAAATTTTTTCTTCAAAAAAACCTAGGTCATTTATTTATTTATTTATTTACATATATATATATATATATATTAAGGCATTAATATTAAATAAATATCAAAATATATAATTAGTCTCACATATTTATAAGAAAACAAACTTACAAATAATCATTATCATTATTTTGAATGCCTTATCTATAATAATTACAAATTTCAACACCTAATAATATTAGCAAAAAAGCAATTAAAAACAAAAATAAATGACAAAACAAAAGTAAATTTAATTCTTGGATTTTAGGTTGTTTTTGTTAAAAAATTACTTTTACAACATTTTTATGTATAACATTACAAATCTAATATTACGTAAAAAAAGAGACAACATATAAACAAAATGAGTAGACAAATTTGCTCAAGTTATCTGCAATTAAAAAATATACGAATCACTTCCTGTGTTTTGATTATAATATTCTTTTTAGGCAGAAAAAAATCATTTCTAATAGATTTTATCTATTATAATTTTAGTAATTAAATATTAAAATAACCAATTACAGTATATAAAACAACAATCAATTTAGTACATAAAAAAAACCGAGCGCAACACGCCGACAATTTACCTCGTATTTTACAATTCAAATTACATCAACTTGAAATAGTTCGAGACTCGAGTAATAAAAAAACGGGGCCGTGGATCTATTTTTTTATACCAGGGACAAAATTGACCTGCAGAGAAGCAGCCTATGAAGGGATAGAACTAGCCACGTTATTGTTTTGAAAGATCAGAATGAACTGGGAATTGATAATTCGTATGAAGGGGTGATCAGGTTCGGTGATGAATAAAATTTCTAAAGAGAGAAGGAACGAACAGCCATCGATGGAATAAATGTGGCCATGATCAAGGGCGGCTGCCATGACCAGTTTCTCTTAACAGGAGTTGTAGTGTTTGTTTTTTGACCAGGAATATGGAGGCTGGATCCAACTTCCAAGTGAAGAACAAGATGTCAACATTATGATCAGATGCTACCTAAAAATTCATTTGGATTTGAAATATGTGAATTCACTAATGAATTCATTTACAATAGTCGGCTCGAATGCACATGGGTGCCCCGGGAGAGAGTTTCCGAGAGGGATCCAATGAATCTATCGGCTGAGTTGAAATATGCGACCCTTCTACAGCTGAGTTAGGTGCTGGCAAATTCACTAATGAAGTTTATTAAATCACAGAGTTAAGTGATCTTTCTACGCTATGAACAGTTGCAAGCATAGTTCGTTTGTGTGATCTTTTAATACTTTCAATTAATTACCAGCTGGGGCAGCCTGGCTAGTGGCTATCAGGCTTAAATTTATAATTTTGCAATATGAGCATCATCAACATCGTCATGATCCAGTAAGAGAGACAAAGAAGGGAGCATCAAAAGCTTTCTTCTTTCTCTGCAACTTGTTCTATACGCGACAGCAACATGACCGATCGCTAAAAGCAGAGAGCAGATAAACAAGGTTATTTTAAAATGATTTAATAATATATATATATTCATTATTGGAAGAATAACAGAAGACAAAAGTCATATGAACGCAATAAAACAAATGAACCCAGTCACCGTTCTCAGCTACCGATAAGAAAATTATATCATTTAGATATATATATATCATCGGCAGTCGTCCCCTCTCCCTCTCTCTGCAACTGCATTCGAACCTGATGATTTTCTTCTGTGCAGCCATCCCCTCTCAACCCCGGTAAGCTTTCTCCTCTGCTGTTAGAACTTCTTCATCAAGTATTGTAGAGACAATCAGTATTTTTTTCTTCTTCTCAGTTAGTGGATTTGTAATATTTTTGTTTAATCAGGCCAGTTACATTATTTCAGGCTTGAATTCTGATTGGCCGTTTTCTTCTTGTTCTCTTTTTTCTCTGTACCAGGAAGGCAAAAGACATAGAGTCTTTGAATTCACTCGATTCCTAGAATCTTCATTTTCGAAAGAGTTTGGGAACCTGGTTAGTTTTAAATTGAGAATTGTTTTATTAAGACTTACGTGTGTTTGCTGATTCATCAAGAATATATGACATGAACATATTTTTTAAAATGTCGTTGAGAAATCAGAAGAACGCCACTGCATAATATCTATAATGACAGAGTGAATAGTGGAAAAAAAGTAAAAAAATAATAATTCCTTAAAAAAATATCTACAATGAAGTGCTTTGATCTGCACTAAACGTTTTAAAATTTATTTTATTTTTGATATTAAAATTATTTAAAAATACATAAACCAATTAAACTTACAAAAGAAAATTTTTAAAAGGTAGTTAGACTGTAGTGTCAAACACTTCTAAAATCAATGATGATATCTCAATCATGTAAAGCACACTTAGTTCATTAGTTTGCACTATGTTGTGAGTTAAGATTTTTTTTTTTAATGTAAAATAATGTCAAGATATTACTAATATATTTTCTAGTATAATTTTTTTAAATCATGTGAGAATTGATTTGATACAACCTGATTAACTTAACGAGTTTAAAGACAACCTAAACAATCATTAAAAGTCTAACTCGACTAAAACATTTATCAAGACGATATTTAAAAAAAAAAATATTGAGACATAAATATATTAGATCAAACCTAGGTTCCGTTTGTTTGCAGAAAAGTGGTTTTCTTTTGGAAAGTGAATTCCGGGGAAAGTGAATTCCTGAAAAGTGAATTCCTGGAAAGTGAATTCCGATGTTTGGTAGTGTAATGGAAAATAAGTTGGAAAACAGTTTCCAGTGTTTGGTTATGTCATGGAAAATGAGCTGGAAAAATAACTTATTAATGTTTTATTTTTCTCAAGTTTATTAAAATAATGAGGAACAAATCTTACAAATTAAAAAGTTGAATGAGAATAAAATTGAAAAAAAAAAAATAATTTCATAAATTATCTCAAATAAAATAAATAATAATCATAATAATAGAGATCAAATCTAAAAAATTAAAAAAAAATGAAAGGTGAATAAATTAAAATAATAATAATTAACATTTCATAAATTATTTCAAATAAAATAAGTAACAATAAAAAACATGAGGACCAAATTTGATAGATAAAAAATTTCAATAAAAAAATGATAAGAAAAAAGCAAATAGCAATTATAAAAATAAGGACCAAAATTAATATAAAAATTAAATTTTAAGAGATAGAATTGAAAAATAAATATTCAAAATAAATTATATATAGCAATCAAAAGTTTGAGGATCCAATTTGATATAATCAGCAAATAATGACATTTCTAAATTTTTCACAACTTCCAAAAAGTGTTTTCCACCCAAATTTTTCGGAAAACACTTTCCTGACAACCAAGCCAAATTTTTCTTTGACTGGAAAGTGTTTTTCGTTGACCAAGTTTTCTAATGGCAAACAAACACAGGAAAGTTTGGAAAGTGGTTTCCTGGAAACCACTTTCCGGAAAACAAACACAGCCCTAGTTAATTATGAAACTTAATTATAAATCAAATATTAAATGATTAAATTATATATATAAAAAATCAACAGGAAATGAAAAAAAAAACCCGAGTTAATTCGTTAAACTTGCAATATGTATCATGAAACTAGAATAAACAAATCAAATGTTGAATGATGAAATTGAAAAAAAAATCAATTAAAAAACAAAAAATCCTAGTTAATTCACTAAACTCGCGTCCTAAATCAAGAGACTAGAATAAACAAATCTATTGTTAATTTTTTTTTTAAAAAATGAAATTAAAAAGTAAAAATAAGAAAAACAAAAAAAACATCATTTAAGTGATGAATATTCAAAAGTGTCATTTGAAAATGAATTGAATCAAACTTCTATACATTTTATCCTTCTTTCCTTATTATAGATGTCATTTTTTCCTCTAATTCTTCAAACTTTTTTTTTTTTTCATTTTCAAGCAATCCTCACCATGCTATTTCATACATTTATATGGTCTTTTGTTTTTAAAAAACAAACTTTTTTTATTTGAAGTTAAATTTTATTCAATAAATTTATGTCCAATATGAAGTCTTTGCAATTGAATCCAAGCAGATAAACTCTTAGAACTAAATAAAGATATCAAAGGAATAAAAAATCTTAAAGAAGAAAGAAATGAAAGATTTTAATACTCTATATTTTATTAACATCATTAAGACAATTTAAAATAAATAGTAATAGTAATATAAATGAGGGGACAAGGAATTAATTGTTCATTGGTACACTTATACCTTCCTTGCCTTGTTGCTTTTGAAGCTGGATTCCATACAGAGCTAAAGGCCTCCTCGTTTTGTTCTACTAGTGCTTTTCGCGCATATTTTCACAAACTAAGGTAATGAAATTCCTATTCTCATCTTTTCAATGACTATTTTACTTGTATATTCCTGCTTACAAAATATCTGCCCTCAGTGGCAGACAACCAGATCCACCAGTCTCTTCCAAATTGTCGAAAACCGAGACAGGCCTTCATTGATCCTTTAGCTTCCATCAATTTTCGACCTCGCCCTAGTACTGCATGATCAACATCATCTTTGTAAGCTCGATAGGATAAAAACATTCTAGAAAGCCAAGCCTAGCCGCATCCAGACGCAGGTAATGAAATTCCTATTCTCATCCTTTCAATGACTATTTTACTTGTAATGACTCACTCTTGTTAGAATAGGAAGAGATAACAGAAGATTGAAGGATTTAGAAGGAGGAAGAAGAAGTTTAGAGACGAAGGAGAGAGAAGAGAGAGAAAGAGGGAAAATGAAATTTTGAACTGTCAACAGTAAAGCAATTCTGTTTTGCATAATCATTCTCGTGTGTCACTGTACCTTATATACACACAGTACATGCTTCTATTTATATTCTAGACTATTAATTTAATACTACATATTACACATTCTAGAATACACAATCCATATTCTTCTATATTTATCATCCCCCCTCAATCTCATGCTGCGATGAACCAAGCATGAGATTGCTGCAATGGCCATGAAACAGAGGAGCACTGAGACCCTTTCTCAAAATATCAGCAAATTGTTCTGACGAAGAAACAAATTGCACACACAGTTGATTGCTAGCCACCCTTTCACGCACAAAATGGACGTCAATCTCGATATGCTTTGTCCGTTGGAGTTGGACAGGATTAAAAGACAAAGCTATAGCAGAAAGATTGTCACAGAAAATGATTGGGGTCTGAGAAATTGGAACTTGCAGGAATGCCATCAATTGCTTAAGCCAATCTAGTTCAGCTGCTATAGAAGACAATGCTCTGTATTCAGCTTCAGTAGAAGATCGAGAGACTGTTTGTTGTTTATTGGAAGACCATGAAATTGGATTGGAACCAAGAAAAACAACGAGTCCAGTGGTGGAGCGTCGATCATTGGGATCCCATACCCAATCTGCATCACTAAAAGCTTTTAAAGCTAAGGAATCACGACAGTAACTCAAGCCATAGGTAGCAGTACCCTTGAGATAGCGTAAAATTCGTTTAATTGCAAGAAAATGGACCACCATGGGATGTTGCATGAACTAGCAGACTTGATGAATTGCAAAGGCAATGTCCGGACAGGTGAAGGTCAAGTACTGCAATGCTCCTACAATGCTGTGATATAGTGTGGGATTCTCAAAAGGAACACCATCATCTTTAGACAATCTTTGATACGGGAGGCAGGGTGTATGACAGGCCTTAGCATCATTCATCTCAGTCTTACACATTAAATCTTGAATATATTTTGACTAAGAGAGAAAAAGACCACTGATGGTGTGAACAATTTGAACCCCCAGAAAGTATTGGAGATCCCCCAAATCTGTGATCTCAAATTCAGCAGTGAGAGAGGCAACAATCTTGTGTATTTCACAAGGAGAAGAACCAGTTATCACAATGTCATCCACATATACAAGCAAGATTATGATCTTTTCATCAAAACTCTTAACAAATAAAGAAGAGTCAGCATATGTAGGTTTAAATCCCAGAGAAGGTAAGAAAGTAGTAAACCTGTCATTCCATGCTCGAGGAGCCTGTTTAAGCCCATACAAAGTGTTATGAAGTTTGCATACCAATTGAGGATGAAGAGAGTCTACAAATCCAGGAGGTTGAGCCATGTATACCTCCTCATGAAGAATGCCATGAAGGAAGACATTCTTAACATCTAGGTGCCGTAATAACCAGTTATGATGAGCTGCAAGGGCCAATACAAGCCGAACAGTGGTTGGCTTAACAACGGGACTAAATGTTTCCCCATAATCCAATCCTGCTTCTTGATTGAAGCCTTGAGCCACCAAACGTGCTTTATGTCGAGCAACAAACCCATCTGCATGTTTTTTGAGTTTAAAAATCCATTTGCATCCTACTAGGTTCTTGTTAGGAGGCAATGGAACTAAAGTCAAGGTATGTTGAGAATGAAGAGCAGTATAGAAGAATATGGATTGTGTATTCTAGAATGTGTAATATGTAGTATTAAATTAATATTCTAGAATATAAATAGAAGCATGTACTGTGTGTATATAAGGTACAGTGACACACGAGAATGATTATGCAAAACAGAATTGCTTTACTGTTGACAGTTCAAAATTTCATTTTCCCTCTTTTTCTCTCTTCTCTCTCCTTCGTCTCTAAACTTCTTCTTCCTCCTTCTAAATCCTTCAATCTTCTGTTATCTCTTCCTATTCTAACATGGTATCAGAGCATTGTTGACCCAGCGGTCACGAGTTCGAATCTCACCACCCCCATTCTATTTGATAAAAATCAAGCACAAGGTGATGTGGGCCTGTGCAAGTTTCAAGCCCAAAGGGCTTTCACTTGAGGGGGTGTGTTAGAGGATAATATAAATCATATTCTAGGACCTCACCTATTACCTTAAGCTTTTAGGTGAGATGGTTCCTTAACAACTCTCACTGTCGGAATTCTTATTTCTCTGATTTTTCAGACTGGTGGAAAATGGCTATCGAAAGTATTGGTGGATCCCTTGTATCTAAGATAGCAGAACTCTTGGTGGAACCAGTAATAAAGCGGTTCCGTTACATGTTCTGTTTCAACAATTTTGTTCAAGAATTCAATGAACAAGTGAGGAGCCTGGTTTTGGCACTTTATGATCTGCAAGTTGCTGTAGACGATGCTACAAAGAATGTTGAAGAAATTGATATTTATGTCAACACATGGCTGGAAGATGCAAAAAAGGCTTTGGCACTTTATGGTCTACAAGATGCTGTCAACGTTGCTACAAAGAATGCTGAAGAAATTGAGATTGATGTCAACAAATGGCTGGATGATGCAAAAAACGAAATGGAAGGTGTGAATCGTTTGGAAAATGAAAAAGGAAAAAATGGAAAATGCTTCACTTGGTATCCAAAATGGATTCGCCAATTCAAGTTAAGCAAGGCACTGGAAAAGAAGACGGAGACTTTGAGAAAACTAGAGGAAAAGAGCAAAAAGTTTCAAAAAGTGGCCCACAAAGCACCTCTTCAAGACATAGAATTTCTTCCATCAAAGGAATTCACAACCTCAGAATCATCGAAAGAAGCTTTCAAACAGATTATGAAAGCTCTCAAAGATGACAACGTCAATATGATCGGACTGTACGGCATGGGAGGGGTGGGTAAAACCACCCTGGTGAAAGAAGTAGGCAGGAGAGCCAAAGAGACGCAGCTATTTGATGAGGTTTTATTGGCTACAGTGTCCCAGAATCCAAATGTGATTTACATGCAGGATCGATTGGCAGAAAGTCTAGGACTGCGTTTTGACGAAACGACCAAAGAAGGGAAAGCAAATCGATTATGGCAGGGACTGAAGACAAAAAAGAAGTTGCTTGTAATCCTGGATGATGTTTGGCAAGATGTTGACTTGAAAGAGATAGGGATCCCATTTGGTGATGATCACAGGGGTTGTAAAGTTCTTCTAACAACACGTCTTAGAGACATATGTTCTTATATGGAGTGCCAGCCACTAGTGTTCTTAAGTATCTTATCAGAAAATGAAGCATGGGCTTTATTCAAAATCAATGCAGGTTTACGTGATGAGGACTTTAACTTGAACACAGTGGCAAAGAAGGTTGCGAGAGAATGTCAAGGATTGCCAATAGCACTTGTGACAGTGGGAAGGGCTCTAAGAGGTAAATCTGTTGATGAGTGGGAATTTGCGTCTAGAAAGCTCAAAAACTCTCAATTACAGCACATGGAACGAATTGGTGAACAAAAAAATACATATGCATGTCTTAAGTTGAGCTATGATTATTTGAAGCACGAGGAAACCAAGTTATGTTTCTTGCTATGCTGTTTATTTCCAGAAGATTACAACATTCCAATTGAGGACTTGACGAGATACGCAGTTGGCTACGGGTTATATCAAGATGTGGAGTCCATTGAAGATGCAAGGAAACAAGTTTATGTGGAGATAAAAACCCTCAAAGATTGTTGCATGCTGTTAGGCACTAAAACTGAAAAGCATGTGAAAATGCATGACTTGGTTCGTGATGTTGCTATTCTGATATCATCTAAAGAACATGGTTTCATGGTAAAGGCTGGCATTGGGTTGAAGGAGTGGCGAATGAGCAATAAAAGCTTTGAAGGTTGTACAACAATTTCGTTAATGGGTAATCAACTAGCAGAACTTCCTGAAGGATTGGTGTGTCCACAGCTCAAAGTTCTATTATTAGAACTGGGTTATGGCTTGAATGTTCCAGAGAGGTTTTTTAAAGGGATGAAAGAAATTGAAGTCTTGTCTCTAAAGGGAGGGTGTTTGTCATTGCAATCACTTGAATTCTCAACGAACCTTCAATCGTTGCTATTGATCCGCTGTAAATGCAATGACCTCATTTGGTTGAAAAAGCTGCAAAGACTTAAGATTCTTGGTTTTATATGGTGCTCTTCCCTTGAGGAATTACCTGTTGAAATTGGGGAGCTCAAGGAGTTACGGTTGTTGGATGTGTCAAATTGTAGGAGTCTAAGAAGGATTCCTGCGAATTTGATTGGAAGGTTGAAGAAGTTAGAAGAGTTGCTGATCGGGGATGACAGCTTCAAGGGATGGGATGATGTTGGATGTGACAGCAAAGGAGGAACGAATGCAAGCCTAAGAGAACTAAATTCACTGTCTCATTTAGCTGTATTATCATTGAAGATACCGAGGGTTGAATGCATTCCCAGAGATTGTGTTTTTCCCAGTTTGCTCAAATATGATATAGTGTTGGGGAATGGGTATTCAAGAACAGAACACCGAACCTCGACAAGGTTATATTTGAATGGTATCAGCGCCGCATCCTTAAATGCAAAGACATTTGAGCAGTTGTTTCCTACTGTGTCTCAAATTGGTTTTATCAACGTTGAGGGTTTAGAAAATATAGCATTGTCCTGTGATCTGATGACCAGCCATGGCCATGGGTCGCAAAAGGACTTCTTACAAAGATTAGATGATGTAGAAGTGAAAGGATGTAGGGATACTCACACTCTGTTTCCAGCAAAATGGCAGCAAGCTTTGAATAATCTAACAAATGTGGTAACTCAAGACTGCGAATCATTGGAAGAGGTATTTGAATTGGGTGAGGCTGATGAAGGAAGTAGTGAGGTGGAGGAGCTGCGACTGCTGTCATCTTTAACAAGGTTAATGCTAGTAAGGTTACCTGAGCTCAAATACATATGGAAGGGACCCACCAGACATGTCAGCCTCCGAAGTCTTGTTCATCTGGAGTTGTGGTATCTTGACAAGCTGACATTTATCTTCACACCGTCCCTGGCTCAAACTCTTGCTCATCTAGAAACACTACGGATAACAAATTGCAGTGGATTGAAGCATCTTATCAGAAAAAAGGATGACGAAAGTGAAATAATTCCAGACTCTCTTGGCTTCCCAAAATTAAAAACTCTCTCTATAAGTGGTTGTGATAAACTGGAATATGTCTTCCCTGTCTCCGTGTCTCCAAGTCTTCTGAACTTGGAAGAGGTGGGGATTGCATTTGGTGCTAATTTAAAGCAGATATTTTACAGTGGAGAAGGAGATGCACTTAACAGAGATGGCATCATCAACTTCCCTCAGCTAAGACAATTTACTCTTTCAAATTGTTGCAGCTTTTTTGGTCCAAAGAATTTTATTGCCCAGTTGCCTTCTTTGCAAGTGTTAGCCATTAAAGGACACAAAGAATTGGGTGATTTGCTAGCACAGCTCCAAGTAAGTCTGTTATATTTCTCCACTGATTAATTTAAACTAGCAAATTCAATACTTTCTGATTTATTCCTTCAGATTTCTAAAACTAAAGTAATGGATAGTGAAATTGAGGCTCTTCCGCCAATTAATGGAAAGTAAAAAAATTAAATCTCCATCTATTTTTGAGTTGTTTCAGTGCTGCAATTTATGATAGAAGTGAAGGAAATTGGGTAATGTTATCACATTTTTCATATGAAAAAAATAATTATAAATGATCAAGAACAAATCATTATTATTTTATATACACATACAAGAAGTTTTAGTAATACATAAAATTAAAAGTGTTTTTTTTTGTTAATGTAATAATTTGTTTTTTTATAAATAAAATATAAAAACTATTTTTCTAGTAATTAAGTATAATTTCTTTCATGATTGCTTTTAACTTAACTAATATAAAATAATAATTTATATTTAGATTATCATAATTTGTTTTTCTTTTGATGTAGGGGCATACAAAGTTGAGAGAAATACGTATTCTAGAGTGCAAAGGAGCACAGGATTTAATGCTGGCTAGGCATGAACTTTCACTCTTGAGTTTGGAAACATTACACTTGTGGTCCATGCCTGACATGAGGTGTATATGGAAGGGTCTCATGCTGAGCCATTTGACTACTTTGGAGGTGTATGAATGTGAGAAACTGACACATGTATTCACAGGCAGCATGGTTGCTAGTCTAGTTCAACTGCAATTTCTAAGAATATCAGATTGTGAGGAATTGGAGCAAATCATAGCTAAGGATAATGATGATGAAAAGGGTCAGATATTGTCTGGAAGTGATCTACAATCTTTATGCTTCCCCAATTTGTGTGTAGTTGAAATCTATCTATGCAACAAGTTGAGGAGTCTCTTCCCAGTAGCCATGGCTTCAGGTCTCCCAAAGCTCCAAAGACTTGAAGTAGCATATTCCTCTAAATTACTGGGAGTATTTGGGCAGGATGATCATGCTTCACCTGTCAATGTTGAGAAGCAGATGGTGTTTCCTAATTTGTCATTCCTGAGGCTATATAATCTACCAAGTATAGTCTGCTTCAGTCTTGGATGTGATGATTTCTTATTCCATTGTCTGGGGAATCCGATGGTGGATAAATGTCCAAAACTGACCACAAAATTTGCTAATAAAACAGAGGTGCTGATGATTCGACTTGATTTCATGCCTCTCTTTTAGTGTTTTTGTTTCACTCAATAATAATGTGTATGCCATGCTTGAGTTGGTTTTGCAGGTATCTCAAAGTAGCTGAGGATACAAGCACTGGTTGCTCCGAGACAATTAAAGGAAGAAGATGGAGGTGAAGATGGTGTGGTGAGAGCTGCAAATATATTTTAATTGGTGGAAGTATTTTCAACTATTTCATTGGCAATGGGATACAATTCGACTTCACATCGATTGTAATAGTATTGTTTTGCCAAAGAATTTCTAAAAGAAGGATATCTATGCGTTGTTTGTCGTGTGAACTTTAAAAAATAAGGGTATCTGTGCTGTCTACCCATGTAATGTTTCATGTTTAGTCATTAATTATTGTGAGAAATAAGGGCATGTGTTTGTTTGCCCAATTGTGTTTCTTTTCAAGTGTCCGAACCTTAAAAAACCAAGGGCATAATGTGTGCGTATTGTTTATTATGGTCCGGGTTGTGGGTTTTACGGTCTAACTTATTTTTTTTAATTTTTTTTTACTTCATCATTTAATATTGTGTTCTAATGAAAATTAGACTCCATGATTTGTTTAGTTTATTCTTATAGTAGTAGATTAACCTGGTCTCATGACATGTAAATAGGCTTAATGGTTAACCTAAGTTGACAATTGAGAATAAAACTTTATAATTTGTTTTGAATTGCTCTCTATGAGGTTATTTTAGTATCATGATCAAAGTCATGAATTTGATAAGTTAACCGAGTTAAATCAGATTTTTTTTTAATTTTTTTATGGGGTTATCTCGGTTTGATAATCCGGATTAATTAATTTATTTTTTAATCTCATCATTTGATATTGAACTCATTAAGAATTAGTCATTAGTATAGTATGATCTCTACTTGCTCTGGCTAACCAATCTGCAACTTTGTTAGCCTCTCTACCAATGGCTAACACAGAGACATTCGGCTAAACATATGTAATAAAAGAAATTGCTTGAAATGCTATGACATTGAAATTACAACATCCAATTATAAGGCATTTCATTTAAAAGCCAAATGAAAATTTCAAACAATTATGAATTGCCACCAAAATTTCGATCTCATTGTAGCAAAGGGAAATACTTAATTTGGATACTCTTTACATGAGCACATGACACAAACAATCCATCCATTTTGTATAACTATTTTTTTCTTGTTTGACATTAAGGACCAGAAGGTAGCAAAGGAGCCTTGTCCTTCCACTTAATAAGGGATTCATAAACTTGTTTTCCATTGCGGATGAGAACCAGAATGTTCTTGTAAACTGGATTCACTGAAGAAGCAGGGTACTCTTGTTCCTCAAGTCCTCTTCACTGTTTACACACATGACACCCTTCTCTGCCAATGCTATTTGACTCTCATGTGGTTTATCCAAAAACTCAACATTGTCACCTCATCAGCCATTGTTTAAGTAAAAATCATATCACAAGATCACTAATATTTCTTTCTTCCCTCATAAAATCTTCTAACAGCAGATAGCCGAATTTTATAGGAGATATGTGGTTGTGATCAATTATTGAAAGAGATACTAAACTAGAGGGTAAATGATGATATTAATAAATATACATGCAAAGGTTATATTTTGGATAGTGTTTTATAGTATGAAAAGAAGTTTCAAACATTATGTTGGTCAAGCCAAACAAGCTAAGATAAGATTTAAACTAGAAGTAGAAAAGAACAATCAAAACACATCACTAAATGATAGAATTTAAATGACTAACATTAATAAAAAAACTTATCACTAATTTACAGCAGAATTGGAACTAAATTCTTCATCAACAACTACGTGCCCACAATATTATTTCCAGATAGTAGCTTGTAGGTTTACACTAAGCAGAAAAATAGAAACCAAACAAGCTTGCCTGTGGATGCACATCCTTCCATCTATTCAAGCCCTAACTTCTTTCTCAGCTCCACCAAAAAACCATAGACTTCTTGTGGATCTGGAAGAGATTTGGATACACTCTCATTCTGCATGCCTCCAGTTCTTGTCCTTTCTTTGTCCATGTCTTCCTCCTAGGAAAATACACCTACAGATTCATATCCAACCATTTTAATTTGAAAGTGAATAACAAGCAAACCTTGTAGTCAAATTACACAAGCAAAGAAACTAAATTGGGGATTTTTTTGCTAAATATTGTAGAATAGGAGTTTAGTTTCTCCCTTGTATTCTTCTCTCTTCGGAGGAGTTATTTATATGCAAGTATTACAAAGTATCGTGATTCTACTAGGATACATCAATGTGAGTTTAAGTAGTACTCTTTATATCTAGTGTTTATCTTATATATATATGGAGAGTCCTATTACAGTTAATCTATTACATCTTTTAACACTTCCCCTCAAGTTGGTGCGAAGATGTCTTCTAAGCCTAACTTGCTTAGAGATTTATGAAGGACTTCTGCTGAAACTGCATGAGTTAGCATATCTGCGAGCTGCGAATTTGATCGAACAAACGGGATGTCTACTATCTTCATGAGTAACTTTTCTTTGATGAAGTGCCGATCTACCTCAATGTGTTTAGTTCGATCATGTTGAACCGGATTATTTGCTATCTCTCGTGCGGCTTGATTGTCACAGTATAGTAACATAGGTTCCTTTGGTTCATAACCTATTTCAGAAAGTAGGATCTTAAGCCATAATAGCTCACATATTCCGTGTACCATCCCTCTATATTCTGCTTCTGCCGAGGACCTTGCAATCACATTTTGTTTTTTACTTCGCCACGTGACCAGATTTCCCGCAACAAATGTGAAGTAGCCAGAAGTGGACCTTCGGTCGGTGAGGTTTCCTGCCCAATCTGCATCGGTAAATCCCTTCACTTCCATATGACCATACCTCTTAAACGCTAGTCCTTTTCCGGGAGCTCCCTTAAGGTAGCTCAGAATCCTCATTGCGGCTGCCATATGATCTTCGCTCGGAGAGTGCATGAATTGACTTACTACACTCACAGCATAGGCAATGTCTGGGCGTGTGTGAGATAAATAAATCTATCTCCCTACCAATCGCTGATATCTCTCTTTGTTGGTTGGTACCTGCTCTGGGTGGATGGACAAACGATGGTTCTGAACAATAGGGGATTCTTTTGGTTTGCATTCTAGCACACCAGTCTCAGACAATAGATCCAGTATATACTTTCTTTGTGACAGATATATACCAGTTTTTGTCCTTGCCACTTCAATTCCCAGGAAATATTTCAGTCCTCCCAAGTCTTTCATCTCAAATTCAGTAGACAAATATTCTTGTAGTTTTTTCATTTCATCAGTATCATCACCCGTTATAATCATGTCGTCCACATAAATAATAAGTAATGTAACTTTACCACTTTTGCATTTGATGAATAAGGTGTGGTAAGAGTTACCTTGGTGATAGCCGATTCGTTTCATAGCATCTGTGAACCTCCCGAACCATGCTCTTGGAGATTGCTTTAAGCCATATAAGGCTTTCCGTAATCTACACACCTTCCCACTAGTTTGTGGTCCATTAAACCCAGGTGGAAGCTGCATATAGACCTCTTCTTCCAATTCTCCATGGAGAAATGCGTTTTTAACATCAAATTGTTTTAACGGCCAATTGAAATTTGCTGCTAAAGACAATAGGACCCTCACGGTGTTCATTTTTGCAACTGGCGCAAATGTTTCCTGATAATCAATGCCGTATGATTGCGTGTACCCCTTTGCTACTAGTCGTGCCTTGTATCGATCAATTTTCCCATCTGCTCTATGTTTGAGGGTGAATATCCATTTACAACCAACTGGTTTTTTTTCCGGAGGTAGTGATACAATACTCCATGTTCCGTTTTTGTGTAGTGCATCCATCTCAGCTTCCATTGCCTCTGCCCATTTTGGGTTCTGTAATGCTTCTTCAACCTTTGTCGGTATTTTTATGTTCTCCATTTCATGTACAAATGCTTGGTGTTGTGGTGGCAATTTATCTGTGGAGACATACTTTGTGATGGCATAACTGATTTTGCCATTTGGAGAATACCTGTCAAGTGGTTTCCCTCGGTTCTGTCTAGGAGGCAAAGAATAACATGAAGTAGGCAATAAAGTGCAAGCAGAAGAGTTTTCCGTGTTACTTACCTCATGAATATTCGGTCGATCTTGGACATGGATTTGTGGAGAGGAAGGGGTTATTTCATTATGCACCACTGCTTCTTTATTGCTGAACTCGTTTTCTCCTTTCCCCGTACTGTCTTCCACGTCTTCCCCTTCATTAGATAGTTCAATTCCTTCCCCTGTGGTGATCAATTCAGCTTCTTCCCCTGAGCTGGATGGATGTTCTTCTCCTGCGTCAGGCTGTTCAGATGTCTGGGGAAGGTCAATCCAGTTGTAGGCGTCATTTTCCATCTCCCCCTGAGGACTAGAACTGGATGGATGTTTAAAAAAATATTCTATTTCAGAGAAGGTAACATCCATGCTGACATATAACCGGTGAGAGGAAAGGTGGTAGCAGCGGTATCCTTTTTGGTGAGGATTGAATCCAAGAAAGATACATCGCACGGCGCACGGATCTAGTTTTGTGCGTTGAGTTTTCTGCAGGTGGACATAAGCTGCACATCCGAATACACGAGGTTCCAATTGTAGTAGGGAGGGTAGAGGAGAGTATTGAGTAAGAATTTGTAGGGGAGTTTTGAAGTTAAGGACCTGGGATGGCATCCGATTTATGAGGTAAACAGCATAGGTCACGGCATCAACCCAATAATTTTGAGGGACATGGGCACCAATGAGAAGAGCTCTAGTAGTTTCAAGGATATGTCTATTTTTACGTTCGGCCACACCATTTTGTTGTGGGGTGTGTGGGCATGTAGTCTCATGGAGGATACCTTTGTTGTGAAAGAACCATAAGAGCTCTGAGTTAAGATATTCTCCACCATTGTCTGATCGAATGGTTTTAACTGGGAGGGAGAATTGAGTGCTCACCATGTGCCAAAATATTGGGAATATTTCGCATACCTCACTCTTGTGTCGCATAGTGTATAACCATGTCATTCTAGTACAATCATCGATGAACGTTACAAACCATCGAATCCCAGATTTAGAAGTAATTGGGGCCGGTCCCCATACGTCTGAGTGAATTAGTTCAAATGGCTTTATTGTTTTTTTGTTCAAGTTTATGGGATATGAAGTACGATGGCTCTTGGCCAAGATACAAACATTACATTTAAAACTAGAATCTGGAATGTCTTCAAAAAGGGATGGAAATAATTTCTTCAAGTAACCGAAGGATGCATGACCCAGCCGATGATGCCATAACCAAATTTTCTTCTGTTTGTTACCATTGCGACTTTGAATATGGTGAACATGACCCGAAGCCACATCATCTATATAGTATAACCCCTTCCTTTTAGTACCATGTCCAATGATCGCTTGAGTCCGGATATCCTGAAGTAAGCAAAACGTAGAAAACATTAGTACCACGCAATCCAATTCTTCTGTAATTTGACTAACTGATAATAAATTATTTGAAAGTGCAGGAACAAGGAGGCATTTATGCAGTGACAAATTTGGAGTTAGAACAATTGTTCCTTCTCCCGTGACTGGAGTAGCTTCCCCGTTTGCTGTTATGACTTTTTCCTTAGAAGGAGAAGTCATGTTTTCAAACAATGATTCATTGTAAGTCATGTGATCGGTGGCACCCGAGTCAATGATCCAGCTTGTATCATGAACTGTGGATGCCGAAAGACCTACTCCAGCGTTACCTGTGGCTGAAGATGGGTGTGTTGTTTGGTCTAATTGACACGGTTCACTCTTTTCTTGGCTGGTTGTCAAGGCAGCAAAACTGGAGGGGCTTTCTGTTTGTTTTGTTTGAACCGGGCGTTTCATGCTCTTTGTTTTGCTTTGCTTTCGTTTTTCTAGGAACCAGTCGGGGTACCCATGAATCTCAAAACAAGTGTCTTTGGTATGGTGATTTCCATTGCAATGGCTGCAGCGCAGCTTGTCTTTCTCTGCCTCCTCGATAGTTCTAAAATTACGGGACTTAAATGGAGTTTTGGAGATCATTGCCATTGATGAGGTTTCACCCGTGGTCTTTGTTCCCATCATGGTGACTTGCCTTTGAGCTTCTCGCCGTTTGTATTGAAGCATTCTTCAATACTTGGAACAGATTTTGTTCGAAGGAGGTCACTACGTATTGGGTCAAATACATCATCCAGTCCTGCCAGAAAGTCATATATTCGATCTTTCTGAATTTCTTCTTGTCTAGTTCGAAGGTCTGCAGCACATGTCATTTTAATTGGGCGTCGCTTATCAATTTCTTACCACACACTGTTAAGTTCTGCGTAATAAAAATTGACTGGACGTCCTCCTTGTTTTGTTCTTGTGGCCTTGCATCGCAGCTCATAAAACTGTGATTCGTCAGCCCCATCATAGAAGGTTTGGGTGACACTGTCCCAAATTTCTTTGGCTGATGATAGGTCTATAAACAAACCAATAAGGTGGGGCTCCATTGTTTTTAGCAGCCATCCACGCACCACTGCGTCTTCTGTGCACCATTTTGAGTAACCAGAGTTGCCTTCTTCCACTCTTGAATCTTTTCCAGTCAAGTAACCGAGTTTGTTGAGCCCAGCAGCGTGAAGCTCAATCATCCGTGACCAGATTTTGAAGTTTGATTCATTCAGTTTGAATCCAAAAGGTAAGGTGTTTAGGTTGGTGTTTAGGTTCGAAGTTTCAACAGACATTGGTGTTTGGTTGGTTGGGATGATGGAGGTATTTGTCTCATCCATGATTGATCTTTTGTTTCAAGACCAATTTCCCGTGAAGTGTTTAGGTTTTGTGAGATGAAATTGAAGCAGAATTGACTTACTTCAAGAACGGAAGAAAGGAACTGAGAAACTGAGAAATCGATGCGATGAATATGTATGAAAGAAAGGAGGAGGAGAGAGGCTGGGCAATCTTGGTTTGGGTTCAAGGCTCCTTGACAATTAGACTGCTTCCATAAATGTCGAGGTAGCCTCCTTGGCGGAGCGTGATGTTTGGATGACGGCGGCGGCTGGTCTGTGCTTTCCGTTTCTCAGTTGTGTAACTTTCGGTGTTTCTTGGGTTGGTTTTTTTAGGCTTTCTTCAAGAAGAGGCTGGGTAATCTTGTTTCGGTTTCCAGGCTTTTCTTCAAGAACAGAGTATTTGATTCAAGAAAGTTGTCTTGAACTGACTTTTATCGGTTTGTGAATTTTTTTTTTCAATCTTGCTCTGATACCATGCTAAATATTGCAGAATAGGAGTTTAGTTTCTCCCTTGTATTCTTCTCTCTTCGGAGGAGTTATTTATATGCAAGTATTACAAAGTATCGTGATTCTACTAGGATACATCAATGTGAGTTTAAGTAGTACTCTTTATATCTAGTGTTTATCTTATATATATATGGAGAGTCCTATTACAGTTAATCTATTACATCTTTTAACATTTTTCAATTGGAAAATCCCGAATTTAGCTTTCTTTGTATGTGTAATTTCTGCAAACTAGACCCTATTTAAAGAATTTCATCAAATTTATAATACATTTGTCGTGTTTCCTCCAATCAACCCAACAGGACTAAACATAAAAAAAAAAAAAAAAATCTCCCTGTGGGTGAAATTCTTAACAGTTGACTAAATGTGACGAAAATGAGGTAACAAATCCACATAATTTATACAAGTTGCATGCCAGATCGAAGCAAAATAGCTGGCCCTTTCAGCAATAAATAATCTCGGAGTCTAGGAGGTACAAGCAGAAACCAAAACCAAGAATAGAAATCAAAGACGGACACATACATACCTTGTTGTCAACAAAATCAGCCTAGAACCTGGATTGAGCTCTCTGGTATGGATCAGAGGCCAGCAAAGCAGACTTGTTATTCCACATCTCATCAATATATTGAACAGCAATAAGAGACTCACAAATTGGTTTCCCATTGTGAATGAGAAATGGGACCTTCTTGTAAACTGGGTTCATTTTAAAGAAGATATTAAAGAAGATGAAGATATCAATCCCATTGAATCTGCTGATGAAAATCAGCAGATCACAAGCAACGGCATTCCTCAATCAATTTGATTCGTTGACCTTCCCTTTGTGATATGTAAAATTAATTGTGCTTACCTTATATAGCTCTATTCTGTAAATAACATTAATTCCTGTATCAATATTTAAATTGTAAACAATGAATAAGAATACACACTGGAGTGACAATTATTCAAAAATTCTTTCTCTGTTTTCATCCCGTCCCCTGTTCTCTTCCTTAAGCTTAAATTCCTTTACTCATCCCGTCCCCTGTTCTCTTCCTTAAGCTTAAATTCCCTTACATTTCAAGAAGCATAGGGCCCTTATTCCTTAAATCTTGCTCGCTGTACTCATACTTTACACCCTTCTCTTCTAATGCTATTCTCACTCTCATGCCAAATGGGCTTACCCTTGTACCCAACAGTGTTACAGCCATTGATGAAGTGACAAAAAGTTCTTCAGCTAAAGTGAAAGAAAGAGATTCTTCAACTATGCCATCCAATCCAATTCTCAATTGGATCCTCCATATATTGGGCAGTCCTTAATTAGTCTTTTTCAAATTTATCTTTATTAATTTAAATAATAAATTTTGACAATGGATTAATTTGGTAATGTCTGAAAGATGAGGGATTCAATTGAAAAAATAAAGAGAAATGGATAAAGCATTACAGCAGTTCTCATAAATTACTACTGGTTGGAGCAGGTGATTTTTCTTTTGCTGCTTGCTTGGGGAAAGCCTTTGGTTCTGCTGTAAACACGGTAGCCATTTCTCTCTACTCCGAAGGTAATATTTACTAGTATCTATATGATCTGTTATTTCTTGGATTTGCGTTCTGATAAATCCTGTTACAAATAAGCAAAATAGACGATGATGCAGAAGTATTCAAAAGGTGCAACAAAACTTAAGAGAGCTTGAGGATCTTGGATGTCTCGTAATGCATGAAGTAGATGCACATGCTTGAGGATCTTGGATGTCTCTACTGAATCAGAATTTGTTTGACAGGATAGTCTTTAATTTTCCTGCTATATCCACAAAATATCTCACGAAACTCTACAAACTAAGACAAGAAAAATGCATACAAGCCTCTCTAGAAACTGATTCACATATTGTTTGTAAGATCTATGATGATAGAGGATAGCCCAACCGTTGTGTTATTATATTTTATTTAGATTAATTTATAAAGAACATCTGGAGTTGTATTTGAAAACCGATTTCTCAACGAAGGCACTAAAGTAAACCATGGTTTTCTTTTTGTGATCATCTACTGCTAATGCATTATAGCAGCAGTCAAACTCTTTGGTGACCCTACATAGAGCAAGTTAAGCCTACATAATGATGACTGAATCTTTATAGAACAAGTTAAGGCACAAAGTCTTCGTTCTGAGATAGACATGCTATCAGGCTTAGCTTGGTCCATTTAACATAATTTAGTATTTGGCATGTTTGTTTTTTATTTTTGTCAAAGAGAAAACATAATATTTTATTTTTAAGACGTGTCTATAAAACATGACATTAAGATATTTTTTAAGCCTCTTATTTTAGTCAAGGGCATGTTTGGCAAACATGTCCCCATGAGTTTCCAACAAACCCCAAATAATTTCCAAAAATTCAAGGATCATTTAAAATTTATTTCTGGGTCATTCACATGTTTTCCAACCATTTTATTTAATATTTAGATAGTAAACTTACATTGTATGATATGATTCGTATTAAATATGCCAACTTTTTTCTTTAAAATCTTAGAAAAAATACCTAGACTTGCCATCCAATGTCATGCATGCTGTGACGAACCACAAACATATTTGACTTATTAGCCAAGCGTTGAGTCTATATATATGTGTGTTTGGAAAATTACTGGACCCATCATTTGTAGGCTCAACCAAGCATTTAGCCCATACATGTATGAGTCTTGATAGCTACTAGATTTACCATTATTAGACTTAGCAACACTCTTAAGCCTATACGTGTATTAGTGTATTAGTCTGACAAGCTACTAGACCTATCATCTCTGGGCTCATCCAGCACTGAGCCCAGACATGCATGAGCATGGCGAGTTGTCAGACTCATTATCTATTGACTCAACATATAATTGAGTCTGGACTTGTATAGTTCTAGCGAGTTATTAGACCCATCATCTTTGAGTCTGGTCAAATGTTAAGCTTAGTTACACGCAAGTCTAGTAAGTTGCCATATCCATCATGTCCTAGCTCGATCAAATGCTGAGCTTAGACATGTATGATTTTGATGAGTTGTTAAACCCTCTGTCTTCTAGCATTTATGAGTCTGATGATCTACCTGATCCCCCATTGCTCTGCCTATGCTATCTTTAACTCCAAAATAATCTCAAGCTTTCCGATGAGAATGTGAGTAAGAGATGTTTTACTATTATGAGACAAATATATTTTATCCACATGAGTAAAGATATTTCATTCTGAAAATTTAGAAATATTTCCACTGGATATCTTATCATGATATCTAATTTATTTTTAACTTGATAAGATGAAGATATTTTGCTGTTACGGAATGCTTCCAATCCCTGAAAAAAACATGGCTGGAGGTTATTGTCGGATGAAAATTCTTTGGTGGCTGGAATTCTGAAAGGGTGTTATTCTCAAATAGCTCTTTTATGGATGCTAAATTAGTCAATGACTAAGCTTTACCTGAAGTGGCATATGGTGTAGACAAGTTTAATGATGCGCCATGTGACGCAGAGTGGGAAATGGAGCACAGGTTTACAATGGATGGACAATTTGCTTCCATTTTATAACAGATGTTATATTTTTCCCAGAGGATTCTTCAAGAAGAAACTGCAACTGCAATCTCCTTATTAATGAACAATTGTACAAGAGATTATTGTTTCCATCAGGCCAAGAAAGCCGACTACCAGTATACCTTGAAAAAAAAAAGGTTCTGAGCCAAGAGCTGATCAAACTCAAACCTTTTCTGCTGGAAACTGCTGTAGCTTCCAATTTGCCAGGAAATTTTTGTCGATATAGATCAATTACTACTGAACTTAACTCTGAGTGATATGAATTTCTCCTTGAATTATACTCTATGTTGTTTTGGCCTAACCCCCATGGATTAGCAGTTGACAAGAGTCAATGTAATTACACTAGATTTTACCAGTGACATTTTTTATTTGAGTGAATCTATAGGTACTGAATTAATTAGCATTCAATTAAATCTTAATACCCTGCTACTAAATAAGGGAGAAAATGGCAAATCCATAAATGGTCCAACGTTCGACCATGCATGAATCTTGATGAAAGTTGAAAAAAAGTCATGGTTTACTGGGGCAGGAAACAAGGAGACATAAATCCCTCATTTATGTGTGTGCATATATATCCTTCATTCAACAGTTGTATCTTTCTCATATTTTGAACAAAAATTGGATATCGTAACCAGTTTATGATTATCCGTTGGAATTTGGCCAAAATATCAAAAAAAATAAAAATTGTTTTTGTTTTAGCTATCTTGGTGTAAAATTACATTGTAAAGTACACCCGCAAACAAAAAATATTTGTTTTGAAAATGCAATGTAAAAAAATTAATCTTAGAAAAACAATCAAACAACAATGCAGCTTGCCTTAGGTAGGGTGCGCTGGGGTGATGTGTCTTCTCCTTGCACAACAAGTCCCCTTACCCAGACTCTCGCAGACCACTAGGTTCCTAGTGACCTTAATACTAGGTGGTGACTCCTGATAATTATAGTCGTAATTTTACGACTATAAAACACACCTCATTTCATCGCTCGTCGTTGTCTCCCCAATCCGGGGATGGCGGGTCGCGAAGCGCAAAAAAATCATCATCGCGACAAGTATGACCAATAATAATTAGAATATTAATTATGTATATAATATTTATAATGACACCTATAATAATTATGACAAAAATTCATTAGTCAATGTTATTATTGTAAAAAATAACTTTTGCGTCTTTTTTTATATATGATATTTCAGATCTCTTATCACGTAAAAAAAAATATATGAAATCACACGTAGACAAAACAAGTAGAAAAATTGTGCCGAATTATCTACAATAATAAAAAAAATTGCCCTGCGCTTCGAGACAGGCAGCACCAAATTTTTAACATGTAAACAAAATTGTTAATGGTCCTTAAATATAGGAGAGCCAAAGAGACGCAGCTATTTGATGAGGTTTTATTGGCTACAGTGTCCCAGAATCCAAATGTGATTTACATGCAGGATCGAATGGCAGAAAGTCTAGGTCTGCGTTTTGACGAAACGACCAAAGAAGGGAGAGCAAATCGATTATGGCAGGGACTGAAGACAAAAAAGAAGTTGCTTGTAATCCTGGATGATGTTTGGCAAGATGTTGACTTGAAAGAGATAGGGATCCCATTTGGTGATGATCACAGGGGTTGTAAAGTTCTTCTAACAACACGTCTTAGAGACATATGTTCTTATATGGAGTGCCAGCCACTAGTGTTCTTAAGAATCTTATCAGAAAATGAAGCATGGGCTTTATTCAAAATCAATGCAGCTTTACGTGATGAGGAGTCTACCTTTAACACAGTGGCAAAGACGGTTGCGAGAGAATGTCAAGGATTGCCAATAGCACTTGTGACAGTGGGAAGGGCTCTAAGAGGTAAATCTACTGTTGAGTGGGAATTGGCGTCTAGAAAACTCAAAAACTCTCAATTGCAGCACATGGAACGAATTGGTGAACAAAAAAATACATATGCATGTCTTAAGTTGAGCTATGATTATTTGAAGCACGAGGAAACCAAGTTATGTTTCTTGCTATGCTGTTTATTTCCAGAAGATTACAACATTCCAATTGAGGACTTGACGAGATACGCAGTTGGCTACGGGTTATATCAAGATGTGGAGTCCATTGAAGATGCAAGGAAACAAGTTTATGTGGCGATAAAGACCCTCAAAGATTGTTGCATGCTGTTAGGCACTGAAACTGAAGAGAATGTGAAAATGCATGACTTGGTTCGTGATGTTGCTATTCAGATAGCATCATCTAAAGAACATGGTTTCATGGTAAAGGCTGGCATTGGGTTGAAGGAGTGGCCAAGGAGCAATAAAAGCTTTGAAGGTTGTACGACAATTTCGTTAATGGGCAATCAACTAACAGAGCTTCCTGGAGGATTGGCGTGTCCACAACTCAAAGTTCTATTATTAGAACTGGGTGAGGACTTGAATGTTCCAGCGAGGTTTTTTGAAGGGATGAAAGAAATTGAAGTCTTGTCTCTAAAGGGAGGGTGTTTGTCATTGCAATCACTTGAATTCTCAACGAACCTTAAATCGTTGCTATTGATCGACTGTGAATGCAATGACCTCATTTGGTTGAGAAAGTTGCCAAGACTTGAGATTCTTTGTTTTATAGGGTGCTCTTCCCTTGAGGAATTACCTGATGAAATTGGGGAGCTCAAGGAGTTACGGTTGTTGGATGTGACATATTGTAATCGTCTAAGAAGGATTCCTTTGAATTTGATTGGAAGGTTAAAGAAGTTAGAAGAGTTGCTGATCGGGGATGACAGCTTCAAGGGATGGGATGTTGTTGGATGTGACAACACAGGGGGAATGAATGCAAGCCTAACAGGACTAAATTTGTTGTCTCATTTAGTTGTATTATCATTGAAGATACCGAGGGTTGAATGCATTCCCAGAGATTTTGTTTTTCCCAGGCTGCTCAAATATGATATAGTGTTGGGGAATGGGTATTCAAGAACAGAACACCGAACCTCGACAAGGTTATATTTGAATGGTATCAGCGCCGCATCCTTAAATGCAAAGACATTTGAGCAGTTGTTTCCTACTGTGTCTCAAATTGGTTTTATCAACGTTGAGGGTTTAGAAAATATAGCATTGTCCTGTGATCAGATGACCAGCCATGGCCATGGGTCGCAAAAGGACTTCTTACAAAGATTAGAAGATGTAGAAGTGAAAGGATGTAGGGATATTCACACTCTGTTTCCAGCAAAATGGCGGCAAGCTTTGAATAATCTAACAAGTGTGGTAACTCAAGACTGCGAATCATTGGAAGAGGTATTTGAATTGGGTGAGGCTGATGAAGGAAGTAGTGAGGTGGAGGAGCTGCGACTGCTGTCATCTTTAACAAGGTTAATGCTAGTAAGGTTACCTGAGCTCAAATACATATGGAAGGGACCCACCAGACATGTCAGCCTCCGAAGTCTTGTTCATCTGGAGTTGTGGTATCTTGACAAGCTGACATTTATCTTCACACCGTCCCTGGCTCAAACTCTTGCTCATCTAGAAACACTACGGATAACAAATTGCAGTGGATTGAAGCATCTTATCAGAAAAAAGGATGACGAAAGTGAAATAATTCCAGACTCTCTTGGCTTCCCAAAATTAAAAACTCTCTCTATAAGTGGTTGTGATAAACTGGAATATGTCTTCCCTGTCTCCGTGTCTCCAAGTCTTCTGAACTTGGAAGAGGTGGGGATTGCATTTGGTGCTAATTTAAAGCAGATATTTTACAGTGGAGAAGGAGATGCACTTAACAGAGATGGCATCATCAACTTCCCTCAGCTAAGACAATTTACTCTTTCAAATTGTTGCAGCTTTTTTGGTCCAAAGAATTTTATTGCCCAGTTGCCTTCTTTGCAAGTGTTAGCCATTAAAGGACACAAAGAATTGGGTGATTTGCTAGCACAGCTCCAAGTAAGTCTGTTATATTTCTCCACTGATTAATTTAAACTGCAAATTCAATACATAGTGATAATTTCTGATTTCTTCCTTCAGATTTCTAAAACTAAAGTAATGGATAGTGAAATTGAGGCTCTTCCGCCAATTAATGGAAAGTAAAAAAATTAAATCTCCATCTATTTTTGAGTTGTTTCAGTGCTGCAATTTATGATAAAAGTTAAGAAATTGGGTATGTTATCACATTTTTCATATGAACAAATCATTTTTATTTTATATACACATACAAGAAGTTTTAGTAATACGTAAAATTAAAAGTGTTTTTTTGGTTAATGTATAATTTGTTTTTTTTTAAATAAAATATAAAAAACTATTTTTCTAGTAATTAAGTATAATTTCTTTCATGATTGCTTTTAACTTAACTAATATAAAATAATAATTTATATTTAGATTATCATAATTTGTTTTTCTTTTGATGCAGGGGCATACAAAGTTGAGAGAAATACGTATTCTAGAGTGCAAAGGAGCACAGGATTTAATGCTGGCTAGGCATGAACTTTCACTCTTGAGTTTGGAAACATTACACTTGTGGTCCATGCCTGACATGAGGTGTATATGGAAGGGTCTCATGCTGAGCCATTTGACTACTTTGGAGGTGTATGAATGTGAGAAACTGACACATGTATTCACAGGCAGCATGGTTGCTAGTCTAGTTCAACTGCAATTTCTAGCTATATCAGATTGTGAGGAATTAGAGCAAATCATAGCTAAGGATAATGATGATGAAAAGGGTCAGATATTGTCTGGAAGTGATCTCCAATCTTTATGCTTCCCTAATTTGTGTCAAGTTCATATCAATGGATGCAACAAGTTGAGGAGACTCTTCCCAGTAGCCATGGCTTCAGGTCTCCCAAAGTTCAAAAAACTTCAAGTAGCAGATTCCTCTCAATTACTGGGAGTATTTGGGCAGGATGATCATGTTTCACCTGTCAATGTTGAGAAGCAGATGGTGTTTCCTAATTTGACATTCCTGAGCCTAGAAAATCTACCAAGTATAGTCTGCTTCAGTCTTGGATGTGATGATTGCTTATTCCCTCGTCTGGGTAGGTTGAAGGTGGATGGATGTCCAAAGCTGACCACAAAATTTGCTAGAAAAACAAATGTTTCAATAAGTGCTCAGTCAGAGGTGCTGGTTCTACTTTGATTTCCTGCCTCTCTTTTAGTGTTTTTGTTTCACTCAATAATAATGTGTATGCCATGCTTGAATTGGTTTTGCAGGTATGTCAAAGTAGCTGAGGATTCAAGCACTGGTTGCTCCGGGCCAATTAAAGTGGATAAAAGGAAGAAGATGGAGGTGAAGATGGTGTGGTGAGAGCTGTAAGGCTGCAAATATTTTTTAATTCGACTTCACATTGTAACAGTATTTTTTGCCAAAGAAGGATATCTATGCATGTGTCGAGTGAACTTCAAAAAATAAGGGTATCTATGTTGTCTACCCATGTAATGTTTCATGTTTAGTCATTAACTAGCGATGTGCCCGCGCGTTGCGCCGGGACTTTTTTTATCTATGTAGAAAATTGATTGGTTTTTTATGTATTGTATTTTGCTATTTTAATATTTCATTAGTAAAATTATAATTGATAAAATCTGTATAATCGAAATGCAAAGTGGGTCGTATATTTTTTAATCGTAGATAATGTAAGTAAATTTCTTTTTAATGAGTTGCTTTTTTTTCCCAGTAATATTAGATTTGACACATTAAAAATAAAAATATTGAATTTTTTTTTCCAAAAATAAACTTATATTTTCTGCATGCTATAATTAGTTATTTCAATGTTTAATTACTAAAATTGCAAACATATAAAAATATGTTAGAAATGAGTTTTTTGCATGGTATAATTAGTATACTTGCCCACGCATTGCGCTAGGGTTTTTTCATGTAGAAAACTAATGAACATGTTGTCATTCGTTGTTTAAATATTTAATTAGTAACATTATAATAGATAAAATATGTAACAAATAAATTTTTTCTAAGTGTAGAAGGAATAGTGTAATCGAAATGAGAAGTGGTTCGTATATTTTTTAATTAGAGATAACTTAGGTAAATTTTTTTTAAAAATATTTTAGTTGTCTTTTTTTCCCAGTAATATTAGATTTGACACATTATAAATAAAATAGAGAGTGACTCGTATATTTTTTAATTGTAGATAATCGAGGTAAATTTGTCAAAAGAAAAAAATTTGAGTTGATAATGTAGGTCAATCTGTGTACCTTTTGTTTTTTTGAGTTGTATTTTTTCTCCAGTAATATCAGATTTGAAATACTAAAAATGGGAAAATTGGAAAAAAGAAATTAAAAAATAAACCTAAAGAAAAGAGTATAAAATTTAAATTCAAAGCAATTTTTTTTATAAGATTTATTAATCATATTATTATATTAAATGTATTTAAGCATATTGATATAAAATTTTTTGTTTTAAAATCCAAGGTCAAATTTTCTCTCTCTCTCTATATATTTTTAGGCGATAATATTCAATAAATATTAAAACATATAATTAGTCTCACATACTTTATAGAGTAATAACAATGGGAAGCGGTTTGTATATGTTTGTAACGTAGGTAAATTTGTAATTTTATTCTTTGTTTGAGTTGAATTTTATTCCCAGTAATATTAGATCCCACACATTATAAATCAAAATATTGTAATTTGTTTTTAAAAATAAACTGATTTTTTTTTCATGCTACAATTACTTATTTGCCGTCTAAAAATAACAGTGTAATCGAGACGGGAAGTGGTTCGTATATTTTTTTATTGCAGATAATGAAGGTAAATTTGTCTGCCTTTTGTTTTTTTTCTCAATAATATTAGATCTGCAATATTAGAAATCAAAATACTGTAAATGTTTTTCAAAAAATAAACTTGAACAAAAGAGCAAAAAATTAAAATTTTGAGCCAATTTATTTTAATTTTATAAGATTTATTCATCATATTATTATACTAAATGTATTTAAGAATATTGATATAATTTGTTTTTCCTTGAAAAAAGATGCGGTATTTTTTCCCCTCTTTGTATATATTTTTAGACGATAATATTAAATAAATATTCAAACATATAAGCAGTTTAACATACTTTAATTTGACATAAATATACAAATATATAATTAATTTCACACAATTTCAATAAAGTTTTTTTTTATTATTATTAGGCGATAATATTCAATAAATATTCAAACAATTAAATTATTATTATTAAATTTTTGTTAATTATTATTATTATTATTATTATTATTATTATTATCATTGTTAGCATTTAAAAAATATTTGTGATTTAAAAAAAAATTAATGTTCAAATGATTACTACCAGGAATAAAATTTGAAGACTACATAAAAAGAAACCTCAACAAAAGAAAACATAAAAGAAATATTAAAAACCGAATTAAAGAAAAATATATACATAAACTTGTACAATAATAGGGAATAATGCATAAATATATACATAATAATACAGGAATTCAATTTCAAGAGAACAATTAAAAACATAAGGCCCAAAAAAACAAAATATATGATTGATTTAAAGTGAAGGATTAATTTGACAACAATTTATACTTTTGTACCAAAAATATTAAAAGATTTAAGAGAGAGAAAATTTAAAAGAAGAGGGACTGAAATTAGAGTGCAATATATAATGCATTTGACATGAAGAACAAAATTGAAAACAATATAACCTGCTGCACTAAATAAATTAAAGGATCTAATAGCAAACCGAAAAATTCAAAGAGGAAGGACTGACATGCAAACTACATATATCAATTTGAATTAAATGACGAAATTGACAGAATTCGAAACTTCTATTACAGAAATCAAACAAAAGCCAAGGGACTGAAATGCATCAACCATAAATCGGGGGACTGAAGTTGAATCCGGCGCTGAGGAGAGAGAAAAGAGCACATAAACGTTCAACCGACTATATGAGCCTCTACGTCGATCATCTCCCAGCACGCGCCACTCCATGAGATTCAGCGAAGGGTTGCGAATCGTTTTCACCGGCGGAGAAAAAATTATAACCGTCGTATGACGCCGCACGCGCCGCCTGAATCGATGGCGGGAAACAAACACGCCGACGCACCTGTACGGCCACCTGACAGTGCTGACGCAAGAGCAAAGTAACGTAGGCGTCAATTACGAAACCACCCCTGAGACTAATTCATGGATTTTGTCTTACCGGGCGCTACAGACATAATAACACATGTTCAAAAATATTAAAAAAAAAGGTTGCGGCGGACCGGACCGGACTGGTCTGTACGCGTGCAATTACAACCGTAGCCCTCATCCGAAACGTGTTTTTATCTTATTATCGGGGGTTGTTTCGCCATGACACTGTTCACATGAGGAAAAAACAAAAAAAAAGGGGTGGACGAACTCGCGCAACGCACGGACGACAAAAGTCCAGTCCACAATGCGCCTGAGTCACACTGAACAGTAACCACACCGAGCTCTTTTAGCTCTTGTACGAGCGAATTTGCCCGCGCAATGCGCTGTGCTTTTTTATCTATGTGGAAAATTGATTGATTTTATACGTGTTGTATTTTGTTATTTTAATATTTAATTAGTAAAATTGTAATTGATAAAATCTGTTAAAAACGGGTTTTTTTTCTACCAAAAAGTGATAATATATATTAAAGCTCTAATATTAAATAGATATCAAAAGATATAGTTATTATGATATATTTAAAAGAAAATAAAACTTAAAAATAATGAAAATTCAATACCTAACAATATTAATAAAAAATAAATATTATTATATTTAAAGAAATTATTTAACTTGAAAAATTAAAAAAAGAGAAATAATAACAAACATTATTTTTTCAATGATGACCAAAACAAATTAAAATTTAAATATTAAAAAAAATCTTAATAATAGTGGAATAAAAAAACAGAAAAAAAACTAAGAGCATGTACATATAAACATGGACAGAAATAAAAATTATGTAAACAATATATAAAAAAAGAACATTTTTTTCAAAGAGTAATGAAAAGTGAAAACCATAGTTGAAATAACTGTTAATTATTGTTTGAAATTGTGATCTCCTTTAGCCATTCTATAAAATAATAGTCGTGGTACCCGTAAGCTGACCCGGATACCTTGATTATAAAAGAAAAAATTATAAGAGGGAAAAAAAACAGAAAAAAAATGTCAAAAAAATAGTTCCAGGGATTATTCATGGCACGCGTAAGCTGTTATGGACACTTTGGTTAAAAAAAACAATGTATACATGGGGGAAAAAACAGGGAAAAAATATATAAAAAAAAGTATACGTGGGAAAAAAATTGTGGTGCCCGTAAGCTAGCCTTAACAGTCCGGTTATAAAAAAAAATGTATAATTGAAAAAAAAACAGGTAGAATTTTTTTAAAAAAAATGGGTCTAGAGATTAATCGTGTGTGTGTAAGATAGCGCAAACACCTCGTTAGAAAAAAAAATAGAAGTCTGGTTTATAAAAAAAGGAAATTACTTTTTCAAACAGTAATGAGAAAAAAATTTGTGGTGGGCGTAAATTGACTCGGACACCACGGTCATGAAAAACAAAACAAATGTATAAGTGGAATAAAAAAACAGGGAAAAAGATGTTAAGAAAAAAGGTGGATCCGGAGATTAGTCGTGGTGCACGTAAGCTGCCACGGATACCTGGTTATAAAAAAAATGACAAAAAAGGTCCTCATTTATTAAAAAAAGAAGAAGCCTGGTTATAAAAAACTAAGTGTAAGGGGAACGAACCTTTTTAAACAGTAATGAGGAAAAAAATCGTGGTGCGTGTAAATTAACCAGGACACCCGAGTCATGAAAAAAAATGTTTAAGTGGAAAGAAAGGGGAAAAAATGTTAAAAAAAAAGTGGATTCGGAGATTAGTCGTGGTGTGCATAAGCTGCCATGGATACCCCGATTTAAAAAAAAAACAAATAAAAAGTCCGGTTAAAAAAAAACCTTTTCGGACAGCACTGCACAGTGAAAATTACTATTAAAAACAAAAAAAAGTGCAAGGGAAAAGTACATTTTTAAACAACAATGAGAAAAGAAATTGTTGTGCACGTAAACTAACCTGAACACCCCGATTATGAGAAGAAAACAAATATATAAGTGGAAAAAAAAGGGAAAAAAATTGGATCCGGAGATTAGTCGTGGTGCGCGTAAGCTGTCATGGATACCTAGTTTAAATAAAACAAAAAAGAAGCCTGTTAAAAAAAAAACCACATCAGATCATGCACCCCAGTCTGGGTGTGCGTGAACAGTCTGTGAACAGTAAAACAACCGATCTCGTTTAGCTCTTTTATTGTTAATTGCCCGCACTTCGTTGCGGGCTGAGCAAATATGTTTTTAATTGTTGGAATTAAAAGAATTAATAGATTTTGCTGGTTTAAAAATAAAATATAATATCTATACATGCAAGGTTTGATATAATAAAATACATTTTATTATAACAATAGCAATATCGAAGGTTTAACACCTAAAAATATCATTATTATTATTGCCAAAACATTAAAAAATATTAAATTATTCCGAGGAGAAAATAACTCAAAAATATTAATAAAAGAAATCAACAGTAAAACTACTACTATTATTATAATTATTATTATTGCATGAATAATGAAAAAATAAATTCAATAAAATAATAAAAAAGCCCAAAAACTTTAACAAAAGAGCAAAAAAATAAAAATTATTAGCTAAAATAATTATTTGACGTGAAAATAAATAAAAAAAAACTAATATAAAAGCCAAAAGAAAAAACAAAGGAAAACAAATAACAAATATTAATTTTTAAATGATCATAAACTCAAACTAAAATTTAAGACAAATTTTTTGGAAAAAAATGTTATCTCAACAAATAAAAAAATAATCAAAATTAAAAACCAAAATTAAAGGCACATATATATATATATATATATATATATATATATATATAAACATAGAAAAAAATAGGAGATATGTAAGAACTATAAAAAATTAAAGGAATTAAAATAAAAAATCAAAGTATAAGGGCTGGAAAAATATTATTGATTTCAATCAAATGAAAAAAATTTAAAAATCAAATAAAGTATAACATATATACATGCAAGGTTTGATAAAATGAAACACATTAACACACCATATTATAACAACAGGAACATTAAAGTTTTAACATCTAAAAATATTATTATTATTATTGCTAAAACAATAAAAAATATTAAATTATACTGACGAAAAAAATCAAAAATATTAAAAAAATAGAAATAAAAAAAAATTAAAATCATTATTCTTATTGCGTTAATAATAAAAAAAAATTCAGTAAATGAAAAAAAATCATTAACAAATGAAAAAAATAAAATTATATGCAAGATAAATATTTTGACGTCAAAATAAATAAAAAAAACTAATAAAAAAAAGAAAAAGATAAAAGAGAACAGCTCAAAAAACAATCAAAAGAAAGAAAAAAGAAAAAAAATGGAAAAAAAAGAAGAAAAAAAGAGCACAGCTCAATTAGTGAGGTGCGCGAGGCGCAGGGGTCGGACTCCGACCCCTGCCCCTCCTTTCTTATCAAGCGTTTTCCAGTGAGCTACAAACATTTTTTATTCTTTTTCCGCGAAAATATGTATAACTATCATTTAAAAGGCGAGGGGACAGCAAGGCACCATACTTAAATGACATTTACCACACCAGATCACGCACCCCGGTCCACAGTGGATCTAGGTGTGCGTGAACAGTAAAATCCCGAGTTCTTTTAGCTCTTTAGTAATAATAATTATTGTGAGAAATAAGGGCATGTGTTTGTTTGCCCAATTGTGTTTCTTTTCAAGTGTCCGAACCTTAAAAAACCAATGGCATAATGTTTGCTTATTGTTTATTATGGTCTGGGTTATGGGTTTTACGGTCTAACTCATTTTTTTAATTTTTTTTACTTCATCATTTAATATTGTGTTCTAATGAAAATTAGACCCCATGATTTGTTTAGTTTATTCTTATAGTAGTAGATTAACCTGGTCTCATGACATCTAAATAGGGCTTAATGGTTAACCTAGGTCGACAATTGAGAATAAAATTTCATAATTTGTTTTGAATTGCTCTCTATGAGGTTATTTTAGTCTCCTGATCAAAGTCATGAATTTGATAAGTTAACCGAGTTAAGTCGATATTTTTTTAATTTTTTATGGGGTTATCTCGGTTTGATAATCAGGATTAATTAATTTCTTTTTTAATCTCATCATTTGATATTAAATTCATTAAGAATTAAGATTCATACTTTATTTGTTCATTCGGTTCGTTGGTTGGCCGATTTATTGATTTTTTTTATTTTGTACAGTAAAATCATCATTATATCCCTCGAAAAAGACAAAAAAAGTCCATGCCAAGAGGGGTGCCACGGTAATTGCACATTTTTGGTCCGGTTTGGGTCACCCTGTCTATTGAATTTTGTATATTTCTTTGCAAAGTAAAATAACCATTCTATCCCTCGAAAAAGACAAAAATCAGCTCTGGGCGAGAGGGGTACCACGGGAATTTCACATTTTTTAAATGGCTAATTACAGCTATACCCCCAGATAAGACAAAATTGATGACTTGGATGTAGGGGTATCCCGGTAATTGACCATATATTTTTTTTATTTTTCTCGAATTACTGTCGACACGTGTGGCACGCGCGCCCGATGGTATTCAGCCTCACGCTCTATTCGGGATGCGCGTGAGGACTCTGACGGTGGCGGAAAATGTCTTTCTGGCGTCTTAGTAGATGAGCCCCCTTGTCCTCTTCCTCATGGAGCAGCGCGTGCTCTACAAAGGTGGTCAGCACGATCCGAAATTTCACATTTTTGGTCCAGTTCGGGTCACCTGGTCTATTGAATTTTTTATATTTCTTTGCACAGTAAAATAACCATTTTATCCCTCGAAAAATACAAAAATCAGCTCTGGGCGGGAGGGGTGCCACGAGAATTTCATATTTTTTTGAAAATGGCTAAATACGTTGATGACTTTGATGCAGGGGTATCCCGGTAATTAACCATATTTTTAAAATTATTTTTCTCAAGTTACCGTTGGCACGTGTGGCACACGCGGCCGACAGTATTCGGTCTCACGTCCTATTCAGGAGGTGCGTGAGGACTCTGACGGTGGCGGAAAATATCCTTCTAGTGTCTCAGTCAATGAGCCTCCTTGTCCTCTTCCTCATGAAGTGGCGCGTGCTCTACAAAGGTGGTCGGGTATGATTCGATGGGCGGTTGAACTTTTTTTCCCGTTTCTCTCTCCTGCAGTCTAAACTACACGTTAGCCCCCTGGTTTCATGTCTTTTTCATTTCAGTCCCTTCTATTTTAATTGTGCTGTGTGGTCCTTATTTATATTATATAAGTTTTGATTTGTTTCAATTGGGTCTTTCAATTAAAATTGATTATATATTCAGGTTTCAATTCGGTCCTCATTCTTTCAATTTCTGGATTGATTTTAAATCCCTTAATATATTCGGTACAGAAGATTTCAATTTTTCAAATTTCTCCTTTGTTTGAAATTGATAATATATTTAGTTTTTATTTCGGTCCTTATACTTTTAATTTTTTATTTTAATTCCTTAATTTTTTTATATTTCTTAAATAGTCTCTATTTTTGTCTATGTTTATATACATGTATGTGCTCTTAGCTTTGGTTTTTAATTTTTATTATTTTATCTTTTGTTGAGGAAGCATTTTTTTGAAAAAAATTGTTATTAGATTTTTGTTTGTGTTTGTGATCATTTGAAAATTGATATTTCTAATTTTTTTTCTTTGTTCTTTCTTTCGGGTTTTTTTATTAGTTTTTTATTTTATTTTAACATGAACTGATTTTTTAAAAATATTTTTTGAACATTTTTTATATTTTTTGCTTACTCTTTTGTTAAAGTTTTGGGCTTCTATTATTCTTTTATAGGATTTATTTTCCCATTATTCATGCAATAATAATAATAATAATAATTTTAGTTTTTTTTCGTACTTCTTCTTTTGGCGCCTACGCTTTCAATCACAGACCCACCGAACGCCATGAAGTGGTGGAATGTGGGCACCATGCTGAGAAAAGGAACCTTCGTTCACTTCAATGCGAGGCAAAGGCGAAAGGAGCTGCTGCATTTCTCACGCCTTTATTTTATCACCAGCCCATAATATTCCACACACCACTTTCTACGGGCTGTTAGCCTATTAGGGTGGTGGAAAGGGAAAAAAACATCAAATCACGACCTTTAATTTTCGAATTCTCGATAGGAATATGATGCTAGCATCGCTTTGTCGAGTGGCACCGCCCCACTTTCACGAGTTAAGAAACTAAACTAAAAAATAAAAAGATAAAACCAAAATACAAAATAAAAAACTTATATTTATTAAAACTAGATAAAAAAAACAATTAATCCCTGCGGCGGAACACGGGTTTATGGCTCATAATAACCTAATTCCCCTGGTTTCGTAAACCATAGCATTATTCCCTTGAGTGTATGATATTTCAAAATTTCCTTACCACATCTTGTTTCCTTGCCAATAGGGGGAGTGGGTCTGTGCTCCGTACTCTATTTCCTGTTACATGGCTTTTCAAACTAAATCATGTATTGACAGTACGAGATGGAGTGTTTTGATTTGCACTAAACGTTTTAAAATTTATTTTATTTTTGATATTAAAATATTAAAATTATTTTAAAATATAAAAACCAATTAAACTTACAGAAGAAAATTTTTAAAAGATAGTTAGATTGCAGTGTCAAACACTTCTAAAGTCAATGGTGATATCTCCGTCATGTAGAGCACACTTAGTTTATTAGTTTGCACAATGCTGTGAGTTAAGATTATTTTTTTAACCTAACGAGTTTAAAGACAACCTAATCAATTATTAAAAGTATAACTCGACCTAGTTAATTATTAAAGTATAACGAGTTTAAAGACAACCTAACACTTATCAAGATGATATTTTAAAAAAAAATATTGAGACATAAATATATTAGATCAAACCTAGTTAATTATGAAACTTAATTATAAATCAAATATTAAATGATAAAATTATATAAATAAAAAATCAACTAGAAATGAAAAAAAAACAGAGCTAATTCGTCAAACTTGCAACATGTATCATGAAACTAGAATAAACAAATCAAATGTTAAAGATTATTTTAGTGTCCTTTAAATATAACAATTGAAGTTGTTGCTACTAGTTTTGACCCCATTTTGAAAATATTTTCAAAAAAAAAAAAAATATTTAATGGTATAAAACCTATGGCTTGTTAATCTGCTATGACCTTCTACCCATGAACCACCACCACAAAGTCATGAGCTATCCTCCCCCTTGAGCCTTTCCATGCATTGAAGGCAGGTATACCAACTTTGAACCTATTACACAGAATTATCAGAATAAATTACTTTAGCCTTGAATCTGCGCTTTCTTGTCCAAAAGAGGTACAGTCGAGCTCTCGGAAACGTCCAAAATTTTCAGCTTGATATTTCTGTCGACACAAGCCCCTTTTATTTTATTTTTTTGTTATTTTGGATAGATTTAGCGAATGACCCAAAATTGTGTTATGACAATTATAGCTGTCATTATAAATATTATTATACATAATTAATATTCTAATTATTATTCGCCATACTATCGATGACACCGTCATTGTTGTTTAATTTTTTTTATTTGTTAAGATTTATTCCTTGTATTATTATATTAAAAATATTTTAGAAAAATAATAGTAAATTATCATTTGCTGAAAATAATAAACAGGTCATTTATATATATATATGGGGATAAATATGCATTTATCTATTTAAAAAAATATGTGCAATAAAATAACCTTAATGCCCCCGGCGGTTCCTGTGAATTTTTGTCCTCATGGCTATTTTACTGTGCAAAAATATAGGAAAAAAAACTACCCCCAAACAATCTAGTAATGCCAACCGGTCCCGTGGAAAATTCAAAAATACCCCTGATCTGAAAGCAAGGGTTGAGGTGCACTGAGGGGCGAAATCGTTAATACACTGTTGTAATCCACAGTGTTTTGTGAGTGTGTGCACAGTGTTTGAGCAAGCTGTTTAAGCTTTTTTCTTAATAATAATAGTCATGGTGTGCATAGGCTTACCCGAATACCTTCATTATAAAAAAAATATAAGTGGAAAAAAAGCAGAAAAAATGTTAGAAAAAGGGGGTCCAGGGATTATTCGTGGCCCGCGTAAGCTGGACTAGACACCCCGGTTATAAAAAAAACCAAAAGAAATGTGTAAGTGGAAAAAAAACAGGAAAAAAATGTAAACAAAAAAGTGGCAAAGAAAAACAAAACTGCAAGGGGAAAGCACCTTTTCAAACAGTAATGAGAAAAAAAATTACGATGCACGTAAACTAACCCGGACACGCTGGTCATAAAATAAAACAAAAAAATGTATGAGTGGAAAAAAACAGGAAAGAAAATGTAAAAAATTAATGGGTCCAGAGATTAGTAGTGAAAAATCATGGTGCGCGTAAACTAACCCAGACACCCCGGTCATAAAAAAACAAAAAAAACATTTAAGTGGATAAAAACAGGAAAAAATGTTAAAAAATGGGTCCGAAGATTAGTCGTTGTGCATGTAAGTTGCCACAGATACCCCGGTTATAAAAAAACAAAAAAAGAAGCCTGGTTATAAAAAAAAACACGAAAAGCCCCTTCTTTAACAGAAATGAATAGTGAAATCACAGTTCATTGCTGTTCAAATGGGCGACCTATTAAAAAAAAATTGTCGATTGTGAGATTCGAACTCTCGCCTTCGTTAGCACCCACACGCCTTAACCACTCGACCGAGCAACCTCATTGTTTTGTCCTGGTATACAAATAATTTTTATATTATTATGTAATTTCACTATTCAAGTCCACAGTGCTTCTGAGTGTAGATGAACAGTGTAAAACACTATTTAAAACCATGAGTTCTTTTAGCTTTATAGATAATTCCTTTAGCTTTTCGTTTAGAAATGCATGAAAATGATATTTTTTCAATTTTTTTTAAATTATTTTTTACAACACATCAAAATTATCTAGAAACAAAAAATTATTTTAATTTAAAATAAAGAATAAAATAAAATAAAATATTTTTTTTTCAAACACACTTTCCAAACGCATTTCCACCAAAACCACTGTTCAATTCACCTTTTCAAATAGTAATGAACAACGTAAACCACTATTGAAATCATTGTTTATTACTATTTGAAATTGCGATCTCCTTTAGCTATTCTATAAAATAATAGTCGTGGTGCGTGTAAATTGGCCTGGATACACCATTTATAAAAAAAAATTATAAGTGGGAAAAGAAACAGAAAAAATATTAAAAAAAAATGGGTCTGGGGATTATTCGTGGCGCTCGTAAGTTGCCCCAGACACCCTTGTTATAAAAAAAATGGATACGTGGGAAAAAAAAAGAGAGTGGTGCGTGTAAGCTAGCCTGGACACCTCGATTATACAAAAAAACCAAAAAAATGTATAAGTGGGAAAAAAACAGGAAAGAAAGTGTAAAAAAAAAATAGTGGGTCTAGAGATTAATCATGGTGTGCGTTAGCTGGCTCGGACACATAGGTTATAAAAAAAAGCCTGAAAAAAGAAATGCACTCTTTTGAAAAGTAATGAACAGTGAAAACTGTTCATTACTGTTCGAATATCAATTTGTGGCCTGAGAGATTCGAACTCTCGCCTGCGGGGAAACAGCTCACGGCTTAACCACTCGGTCAAAGGACTTGGTTGTGCTGTTGTAGTATAGAAATAATACTTATATTATTATGTTTTTTAAACGCAAAATCCAAAATCATTTTGTTGCCTGAGAGATTCGAACTCTCGCTGCAGGGAAGCATTAGACGCACGCCTTAACCACTCGCCCAAACGACTTCGTTATGCTGTTTTAGTATAAAAATAATACTTATATTATTAAGTTATCTCACTATTCAAGTCCACAGTGCTTATGAGTCTAGATGAACAGTGCTTGAATGAACAGTAAATCCGCGAGCTGATTTAATTGTATAGAATTGTACTCTCTCTTTGAATATCTAACCCAAATTACTGTTATTGATGAAAATAAAAGCATAAATATCTATAATTCCACATGCTATTTTATGTCCGTGTGAGATTCAAAAGGTTTTCAAGAAAAATAATTTTTGATTCGTTATTTTTATATTTTATTTTTAGTTTAAAGAATTAAATGTCATACTTATTAGTTTGATTTTTCCTAGATTTTTTTAGAATATTTATTGTTTTTTCTTTGTTTACATTTTTTAGTTTTGTTTAGATTGGTTTTAGATTTATTTAAAAAATTATAAATCTCATAGGGGGCTTGATTACTTGGTATGATGAATTATTGAGAAATAAAAATTCAAATTAGGATTTTTGATGTGATGGCTTTATCAGAAATAATTCTATATTGCTTGTTTCTTGTTTTTTTATGTTGTTTTCATATGTGTTATTGTTGATATTCGAGTCCAACAATTCCTAGTGATTAGTTATTGTGAGTGATTGCAAAACCATGATTATAAACAAAATGCAAAACTAAATGTGCTCGTGTAGGAAAGAATGAGGAGGTTCCTAATTGGAAAGAGACATTCATGAACAGGTGATATAAGACGTGTAGAAACAAATTATAAAATTAGTGTATCAACCAGCAGGGATAAAAATATAAAGACAAGTTGAAGAATTATCATGTTGATTAACAGAGATAAACAAATGAGGTCTAGAAGATTACAAGGACAGTTATTACTAATCTACAGTCAAATTTGAGAACTTGTTTAAGATAAATATTATAAAAAATTTGGTGATCATGATTATAATGAGATAAATATAAACTGATATTCTCTAAAAAATTATGATGCTTAATGTTGACAATAATAGCATAAACAATTACAGCAATAATGTTCTCATTTATGAGTTAAATGTTGAGTGGAAATAAAATAAGAAATGTGCTTAGCAAAACAATGTTATTAATTAAAGCTATGTTATTCCATTAGATTTTCTCAATTATATATATCTCAAACTTCGTTTATCAATATGTGTTATATATATATATAACACATATTGATAAACGAAGTTTGAGATTTGCAATTCATTACTGTTAAATTACAGCTGTAAAGAACAAACTGTTATAACAAATTGTTTGTTATAACAGATTATTGTCTCCTAGTGATTAGGGTATATTTGTGTGTAATTTGTTGTATAGCATAAGGTAGAAGCTATATATATGTGATCCTGCACAGTAGAGAAAAATGTATTAGACTGAAAGATTGAAGAATTAATATACTTGAAGTTTTCACATGGTATCAGAGCAAATTATTTGAATCCAAATCCGAATTTTTTTTCTCCCCGAATTATCCGAAAAAAACACCCGAATTTTTTTTTCTCCCCAGAAATCCCAGATTTTCCCCAGTTTTTTTTTTCCCGGAAACCAACTTTCCTAGCAACCAAACACCTGAATTTTTTCCCCAGAAACCAAGTTTTTCCCAGCAACCAAACACCCACAGATTTTTCCCCAGAAACCCAAATTTTCACAGAAACCAAACACCCACAGACTTTCCCCAGAAAAACCAAAATTTTTCACAGAACTCAAACACCACAACCAATCCCATTTCGACAAACCCAGAAATTCGAAACTACTACTGTTTCAATCAGTTTTTTACCGAAAGAACCCTAGCCCCAAACATCAAACCGAAACACAACACCAAACCCAAACAGCCCAGATTTCACAGAAACCAAATCACAACACAATGGAAATTAATTCCACGAATCCACTAACCTCAATGACCCCATCCTCAGACAACTCGGCATTCACATCCAATATTGTCCTAAATGAAACCAATTTTAGGTTATGGTCAAAACTTATTGAAATGAGAATCGGAGCTAGAAACAAGTTGGGATACCTTACTGGAGACCTTGCGAAGCCTGAATCAGGCGACCCACGACTGGAATCTTGGGTTACCGAGAATCATCAGGTCAAATGTTGGCTAATTGACTCGATGACCCCGTCCTTGATGGAGAGGTTCATCTGCCTCCCGACAGCCAAGGAGATTTGGGACGCCGTCGGGCGAACCTTCTACGATGGCTCCGATGCAACTCGCCTCTTTGAATTGAACCAACGCTCGTTCAATACTCGTCAGAATGGACGACCACTGTCCAGTTATTATACCGAACTCGTCGCAATCTTCCAAGAAATTGACGGCCGGACTGCAACTCAGGCCAGGACAGTCGACAGCGTCCTTCACCACCACTCGGCCATGGCTCAACTCAGGGTCCACATCTTTCTCAGTGGTCTTGACCCTGGGTTCGAGCAAATCCGTGGGGAGATCCTTCGAAAGGACCCCCAGCTCGATCTTGAGGGAGCATATGCATGTGTTCGGAGAGAACACTCCCAAAAGACGATCATGGCCGGAAATGGCAGCCCCCCAGGTTTTCCCGAGCGATCGGCGATGGTGATGAGATACCATCGACCGATCGAACTCGGGAAGGAGAGACAAGGAGGGGGGGCTGCGCGGGGAGAAAGAGATGAGAAATTAGGGCAAAATTTTTTGCCTTTTATAGCTGACCGAGTTTGGGCTGACTGGGCTGACCAAAAATACAAAAATACTGGTGGACTGATTTGTTCTCATTGCGGTGAAAAGGGACATTCAAAACAGAGGTGTTTTGAAATTATTGGCTACCCGGACTGGTGGGACTTTACGAAAAAACCTCGGAAAATTATCCGAAAAACTCGGGTCCATCTGACGGAATCAGATCTGGCACAGCCCACAGCGACTGTGGCTCATCCAGGTATAATTGGTAAAACTTTTGCACTCTCTGTTATTACTAAGAATAGTTCTTGGATTATTGATACAGGTGCATCCGAACATATGACTAAAGACCCGGGTAACTTAAAATCCTCAAAACCTTCCTCCCAGTCCATTATTTGTACCGCTAATGGTAGTACTTCTCCAATTACCGGAGCGGGATCTGTAATCTTGAATGATTCTCTCACCCTGGATACCGTTCTTGTTGTTCCATCACTCGAATACAACCTCCTGTCGGTTAGCCAAATTACCTCTACCCTTTCCTGCACTGTAACATTTTGGCCTTTCTTTTGTGTGTTTCAGGACATTCTGACCCGGAAGATTCTTGGTTATGGTGTTAGACGGGATAATCTTTATTATCTGGAGTTAACCGAAAAAGGGGGGGAAAACTCAGTCAGACACATCAGGCAAACAGTAAGGACAAAGCTGAAGCACTCGTATGGTTATGGCATCGACGGCTCAGACATCTATCTTTTGGGTATCTTAAGAAACTAAAACCACTTCTGTTCTCAAATATCAGTAATTTAGAGTTTAAATGTGAAATTTGTGAACTGGCCAAAAGCCACCGTATCCCTTATTTACCAAGTTTGAATAAAAGCTCAGAACCGTTTGCAATTATTCATTCTGATGTTTGGGGTCCTGCAAAGATTCCGTCTTTTACACATGCTCGTTATTTTATTACATTTATTGACGAGTGTACTCGGATGACTTGGATTTCTCTCCTTCAGAATAAAAGCGATGTCAGTACAGCTTTTCAGGAATTTCATAAAATGGTGATAAACCAATACCAAAGGCCGATTCGTACACTGCAATCAGATAATGGTACGGAATTTATGGATAAAATTTTAGGCACATTCTTGGGCAACCATGGAATTCAACACCAAACTTCATGCACCTACACTCCACAGCAAAAATGGGCTAGCCGAGCGGAAAAATAGACAGATCATGGAAGTTGTCCGCGCCTCACTCTTTGGCATGAATATGCCCAAGTTTTATTGGGGCGAAGTAGTAAAATCAGCCGCCTACTTAATCAATCGCACACCATCCAGTGTTATCCAGTTTCAAACTCCTTAACAAAAAATGGAATCCTTGCTATCCATTCCTCATTTACCAAACCTAGAACCGAGAATTTTTGGATGTACAGTCTATGTTTACATACCTAAGGTTCTGCGGAATAAACTGGACCCGTGTGCAAAGAAGTGTGTTTTTGTTGGATACTCAGAATTTCAGAAAGGGTAGCGATGTTATGATCCTCTACACCCAAAGTTGCACGTGACCTTGGATACCTCCTTTCATGAACTGGAACCATATTACTCAGGGGGAGCTTCTGGGTCATCTCTTCAGGGGGAGAGAAACAAGGAAGAGAATGACGATCTATTTGAAACAGAGGAAAATGGAAGAATGGTTGAGAATTGTTCTGACGAAACAAGAGAAAATAAAGTAGCTCCTCACGACAGTGAGGATTTGGAACCTTGCATTGATCAGAATCTCCCGAGCAATAACCCCCCTTTATCATCAGAGTTGCAAATGTCTACACCATTAACCGAAGAATCAACCCAGAATATCCTTCCTCGGGTAAATCAAAATCCTATCCTTCCTATTTTTGATAACGAAATTCCTGTTATTGTTGAAAATAGAGCAAATAAATACCCACAGAGGTCAAATAGAGGAGTCCCGAAAAAACAATATGAACCTGATCCAAAAAATAAGACTAAATACCCAATTAGCGATTATGTCTCTTCCCATAGGTTGTCATGTTTGTATGCATTAACTGTTAATCAATTATCTACTGTATCTATTCCTAGTAATGTACAGGATGCATTAGCAGATCCAAAGTGGGCGGTGGCAATAAACGAAGAACTGGAGGCACTCCAAAAGAATAGCACTTGGGAGTTATGTCCACTACCCGAGGGGAAAAAGACAGTTGGATGCAAATGGGTATTCATAGTTAAACTAAAGGCGGATGGTAGTATAGACAGGTACAAAGCAAGGTTGGTGGCAAAGGGATATACACAGAAATATGGAATAGACTATCAGGAGACCTTTGCCCCAGTTGCAAAAATCAACACCATCCGCATCCTCATAGCTCTAGCAGTAAACCGAGATTGGGCGTTGCAACAATTTGATGTCAAGAACGCCTTTCTCAATGGAGACCTTGAAGAAGAAGTCTACATGGATTTACCACCCGGAGCTAAAGGTAAATCCCCAAGTATAAACAAAGTATGCAAGTTGAAGAAGGCGTTATATGGTCTAAAACAGTCACCCCGTGCTTGGTTTGGAAGATTCTCCTCCACAATGAAGGAATTTGGCTATAAACAAAGTAACTCCGATCATACTTTGTTTATAAAACACAAGGAAGGAAAGACTACAGCATTGATAGTATATGTGAATGACATGGTCCTAACAGGAGATGATCTAGAAGAAAGAAAGGCGCTACAACTATTTCTAGCTTCGAAATTTGAAATGAAAGATTTGGGACAACTGAAGTATTTCTTGGGGATTGAAGTTTCAAGGTCAAGAACTGGGATATGTCTATCACAACAGAAATATGTGTTAGATTTATTAATAGAAACCGGAATGCTGGCGTGTAAACCAGCTGATACACCGATGGAGATGAACCACAAGCTGAGAGAGTCAGAGAATCAAATGTCAGCGGATAAAGGACGTTACCAACGGTTAGTCGGAAAACTGATATACTTATCACATACGAGACCAGACATAGCATATGCAGTCAGTGTGGTGAGCCAATTCATGCACTCACCAGGAGAAGAGCATATGGAAGCAGTATATTGGATCTTAAGATATTTGAAGAGTGCACCGGGAAGAGGACTACTATTCACAAAAAATGAAGTTTGTGAAATTAAAGGGTATACAGACTCAGACTGGGTAGGAGATCAGACAGATAGGAGATCGATGTCAGGGTACTTTACTTTTGTAGAAGGTAACCTTGTAACTTGGAGAAGCAAGAAACAGAAAGTGGTCGCCAGATCAAGTGCAGAGGCAGAATACCGAGGTATGGCTCATGGTGTGTGCGAGTTGTTATGGATAAAGCATGTGTTACAGGAATTGGGAGTTGATTATGGGTCATCCATGAGGTTATACTGCGATAATAAAGCAGCCATCGAAATTGCACACAATCCTGTACAACATGATCGCACCAAACATGTTGAAGTCGACCGACATTTTATTAAAGAAAACCTTGATCGGAAAATTATACAATTTCTGTTTGTAAGGTTAGAAGATCAGCTGGCAGATGTACTCACAAAAGCGGTGTCAGGAAGGGTGTTTTACGGTGCAATTAACAAGTTGGGCATGATAAACATCTACGCTCCAACTTGAGGGGGAGTGTTAAATTACAGCTGTAAAGAACAAACTGTTATAACAAATTGTTTGTTATAACAGATTATTGTCTCCTAGTGATTAGGGTATATTTGTGTGTAATTTGTTGTATAGCATAAGGTAGAAGCTATATATATGTGTTCCTGCACAGTAGAGAAAAATGTATTAGATTGAAAGATTGAAGAATTAATATACTTGAAGTTTTCACAATTACTCTAGAAAGTAAGTGGAAAAGAAATCATTTGTTAATTGATTTTTCGTATAAAATTTAACATGAAAGTACTAGAATTTGATAGAAGAGAAGAATGAGAAGAATAATTTGTCTGCCTTTCTCATTGATTTTGCAATTGATTTATACAATGTTGAGGGAGAGTCCTTCGGCTATAATTGTGCTAGTCTAAATAGGAAATATACACATGCTATAAATAGAAAATAATTTGCTAGTCTAAATAGGAAATATTTACATATTCTAATAGAATTGATACCCAAAATTGCTATACACAAGAGAAAGAAAAAAGAAAAAAGAAGAGAATCTTGATTGAAAAATTACTATGGACTCACTATCCTCTACTTTTAATTATAACTTGCAAAACTTGCTTGAAGAAGAGAAGGTTAGATTGCTCAAATCTAATAAGGATTTTTGGCAGCAGCCCAGACATACGAGCTGGAGATGTTATTATTGTTGGATTTTGAGTTGATGTCGTTGTTGTGTTAAGGTTATCAGGGTGGTGTGGAATCGTTGTTGATGATGTTCTTGTCTTGGAACAACGTTGTTGTTTTCATCTAATTAACAACGCATACTTGTCCAGCATTGGTGTTGTTTTACTACTGGACCTTGGATGCCAAAGGGAGATCATTTCGCCATAGATTTATATAATTCTGTCGCAAATGCACAATCAAAACTGTCACCTTGAAGAAGGTCATAATAATACTTTCCTATATGTTGACATTCAGACTCTCCAAAGAGCGTGGCGTGATGGTAGAAGGTTTGTGATCTACAAAACTCGAGTTCGAGTTAGAGTATGCTCTCCATGTAAGAGTCTGGGCCAACCGGGGTTTTACTCGCTCACCTAGACCTTCAAAGTGTGTTTTCCAGGGGTGAGGTTTCCTTGCATCCAAAAAAATAAAAAAATTGTTGACATTCTGAGCTGTGTAACATCAAAGTTATCATATTTCCATGGCATAGAATGATTTTTAGAGGAATTGGACTTTGCTTAAGTAATAAGTAGGATTTGGGTTCGACTTTTCTTGCATATGAACCAAGGTTATCAATTCCGTTTCGGTGGGTGCTTGGTTTTTTTAATTGAAATGGAATGTTTCGGTTTTAGAGCATTTTGGCGCGCCGTTTCGGGGGTGTACTGTTTATATATATATATATTAATTCAAAAAACATTTAGTTCAAATCCAAAAATAAAATTATTTAGAATTGTGCAATTTAATCTAAGAAAAGATGCAATAAAATGATTTTTCTGAACAAAATTATAAACATGTATAATATTACGAGAATACGAACATAATATATATAAATATGTCAAGAGACTCCTCGTAAATTTTTATCTCAATCTAATAGTTAGATTAAGAGATATGATTGATATTGTAAAATTATTCATTATTTTAAAAAAAACACTATTTAGCCGAAATGGAATGCGCGGAACGAAACCGAAACATTCTGGTCAAAATTTGGGTGAAATTTCTGGAACGGAACAAAATTTAAAGTGAGGCAAAGATTGCGCCATTTTATCTCGTTTTTATAACCAATACGAAATGTTATGGCCAAAATGAAACGAAATTAACAACATTGAATGAACACATCAGTGTAGTATGGAAGAAATATCAAGGATCGATGTCTGTATTTTTGTAGAGTCAAACTTCTTGCCTCTTCAAATTCCTTTTACATTAATCTCCATTGACTTCAAGATATTACATTTCATCAACCTTGTTAAGTGAGACTTGAGATTGGTAAGGATTGAGAATCTGATAGTATGGTTCACTGCTATTACATAGGATGAATTGAAAGAAAAATTCCATTTAGGAAATAAATGTCAAAGTCATTCCATTCCTCACCATCCAATTCATCCATCTTGGACATTTGCCTATTTTCACATTACCTATGCACCTTTGTCAAAAATTAATATACCTTTACCATTTAAAAACACTCACTGTCATAACTCGTTAATGGGTTATTCACAAAATTTACTTGAATAAAAATAAAAAAAGGCTGATGTGGAGGAAAAATTAAGTTGAGGATTTTGGATAGATTTGAGAGCCCAATTGTACCTTTATCATGCCTAAATAAGAAGGAAAATGCAAATTGAAGTATAAAATAAATGATAATCAGATAAATCTGATAAACATAGAGTCATAATGCATAATTAAATTTTTTATATGCCAATTTGATTTAATCATGGGCCGCATTAAATTTTAATTATGTTTAGGAATTAATTCAAGGTCCAATTGAAGGATTTAATTATACTTTAAATGGGTCAACTTAATTTTATTAAGGGCTTAATTAGTGGAAAATTAAGTTTGGGAGCCTAATTCGGGTTAAATTGAGAAGATTGAAATTTTCGGAGATGAAATTTATTTTTTTACCAAGTCAATTTGTTGAAATTGAAGGAAAATTGCAATAAAGTCAAAGTCATCATAAGATAAAGGACCAAATTGAACTTTGGTAGAAAAAAGAGGTTAGACAACGCGTCATCTGGTCACTATTCATTTTCTTCTCCAAATTTTTTCCAATATATATTGATTTGGTACCAATTTTGTTGGTGCAATTAATGTCTTTATCCTTGATCAAATTTGAGAAAACTTACATGAAAATAATCCCCTGATTCTTGACTATACCAATAAATAATCAGTTCTAGTTAATTTACACCACACATATGTTTGTTTACCCCAAACTTACATGAAAATAATCCCCTGATTCTTGAATTTTGTTGTTCATGACACCTACTTTGAGCCAACAGTTAGGATGGTTCTGGTTTGAACCAATTGCTGAAAGTTTACTCCAGTATAGAATAGACGAGGTAACTTAACCGCACGCTGCGCTAAGCTTTTTTCTATGTAGGAAACATATTGATTTTTTATGTGTTGTAATTGGTTACTTTAATATTTAATTAGTAAAATTGTAATAGATAAAATATGTTAAAAATGAGTTTTTTTTCGCGTAAGAGGAACATTGTAATTGAAACGTTGGGGAAGTGGTTCGTATAATATTTTAATTGTAGATAACTTGGGCAAATTTGTCAACCCATTTTGTTTATGTGTTGCCTTGTTTTTTTTACGTAATATTAGATCTGAAATATTATTATACATAAAAATGTTGTAAAAGTAATTTTTTAACAAAAACAACCTAAAATCCAAGAATTAAGTTTTTCTATGAAATAAAACCTAAACAAAAGAGGAAATAATTAGAATTAAAAACCAAAATTAAGAGTGTATATATATAAACATGGAAAAAAATAGGGACTATTTATGTGAAACTCAAGAATAAAGTAAACAAAGAGGGAGGAGGTTTATAATAATTCAAAATGTTGTTATAATACAAAATTTATGCAAAAAAAAAATAGGGCCAAAATGGAATTAAGAAGAGATGAGACTATAAATACCCATCCCTTCTCTCATCCATGGCCGGCTGGTAACTAGAAGAAGGAGGGGGGCGAATTTCAGATTTTTTTCCTTCATGAAAGTAGGAGAAAACACCCAAAATTAGTAAACCCATATAAGCCTTGGAATTCTAAAGTGGAGGAACACAAGTGGGTGGAGAATTAACAAGAAGAAAAGTGAAGAATTGGGGAAGAAAAGAAGAAGAGTGGCTGGTTATATACAAGGAGAAGAAGGCTAAGATTCTTCCAAAATTTGTGATGTGAAATTTAGATTCCATCCAAGTAAGGAGTTCTAATTCTAATTTCTATGAAATTAACTTCAATTGGATTAGAAGTTCATGATTCTTCTTGAATTTGGAATTAGGGTTCTTTAACATTAAATGGATTAGAATAATCTAAGTACTTTAAAGAGGAAGAAGAAATGAGTACATAGAAGAGACGAAGGGAACTCTTGTTTCCCTTGGGCATGTCTTGGCAGCAACACTACAGAGAGGGAATGAAAATTTATGAAATTTCTTAACTAATTAACTTGGTACAAATGACCTTAAGAGGAAATAGATGAGAAGGGTTTCCATGAATAAAGGAAAGGCATGGTTATGATTGATATGGAAGCAAGGATTGAAGATGAATTGGACATACTTCATTTGCAAAATAGGGCAAATTCATTGCCCTATTTTCTGGGAGAATTTGGACCTGAAAACTACAAATTCAGGAAAGAATTTGTATCCGGGAGTGTTATCTTTCCAACGAGTCTAACCCCGTCTAATTTGGAGTTCTGGAACTCCAGATACAAATAAAAATCTGAGGAGAGGTCGAGTTGTCACCCCTGTTGGCAAATTCAGCCAAGTTGAAAAAATAGCAAAATTTAGCCATGTTGAGGGGTAGAATTTGTTTTCTTGCCCTTCATAAAGTGTCTTGATCTTCAAAAAATAAAAGAAGAGAATAAACGGTGATTAAAATTGAATTCATGATGTCCACTTAGACTACTAATGAGCTGAAAAGTTAAAGGATAATTATGAGGAATGTAAGTGAGAAAGAAAAGATTTGTAAAAGAAAAATAAATATTATTACCATTGTTATTATTGTATGTGATATGTGGATTAATATGGAATAATGGTGAATGTTTGTGGTTTCAGGAGGAACCGCGGGAGGAGTAAAACAACAACAGGGGAACGCAAGTCCAGCGTTTACAACAGGTAGGTACTTGGTACCTATATCTCCTCTAGTGACAATGAATCCCATCGGCATTTATTTTTTGCGTGTGATTGGTCCGCACAACTTTGGAGTTTAATTAGGTCTTGGATGAGGATTAATCGGCGGATGGTGTCCTTAAGTAGTGCGTTTCGCGGTCTCACCATGGGTGACAAGAGCACTGAGTCCAGGCTTAGGCGAATTTTGTTGGGAATTATGGTGTACTTAATTTGGGAGGAGCGTAACAATCGGGTTTTTCATTCAACCCAATTACCGGTGCACAGGATTTTTCAGAAATTCCAAGATTTATTCTTCACCATATTTCATTTCCGGGAAAAGGACCATCACAAGTTAAATTTTGGTTGACGGTCTTGGTGCGCGATCTGCTGCTCACGGTCTTTGGAGGCTACCTCTGATACAGGGCGGCTGCAGGAGGCTTTGTTTGAATTTGGTAAGAAGAGGGTTCTTGGGAGATGCTATTGCCTTGCTGGCCTGATCCTATTGGTTGTTGTCTAGGCCTTGTGGTGCCTTGTATTGCAGGTTCAAAATCTCAAAGAAAACGCAATTAGGCTGGTGCAAAATCTCTTTGCAATTGTATTGGAATCTCTCCAAAAATCAATTGAATTGTATTCAATCAAAAGATAATAAAAAGTTCTATGTTTTTCTCTTACAATCTTCATCTTAAATAGGTATGATAACCCAAGCTTAACTAGGAAAGCAACAAATTAGGAAATTAAATAAATGCAGATAAATAAAAGCAATCCACTAATTAATAAAATTGGCTAAGAATTGGACTCCTTGCAACGGTGGGATTCCAGCAGCTGTGTTGATGTTGCAATTTCCATATGTGTCTTCTTGTAACGGTAGAGTGTTTGATTAAGGTAATGTATCAATTGTCTCCATGTTTGGCACGTTAGTTGTCCCGTGATCTACTCCAATTGCCCCTTGCTCTGCCTCCTGGTCTTGCTGTGAGCTTGTCTCCTGACTTGTGTCAATAATCAGCTCCTGATTTGCATCAATTGCCGTCTCTCCCAAAGAACTTGACTCCGGCAAGTTATACTGGAGGTAGGTAGTGAAGAGGTGGGGGTGCAGTCGTTGTAATTCTGAGGCTTGTAGCCATACTAATTCCGAATTTGGGCGATTTTTCCACTGGACTAGGAACTTGTAATAGCCTCCCCGTCGAGTTGATACAAACTGATGGTCAAGGATGGAAGCAATTTCATCCCGAGGTGTTGTATTTGTTGGAAACTGCCCGTCTGCTGATGTGGCTGGAACTGGTAGGATAGATGTGTCGCCCTTGAAAGCAGTAATGTCTTCAATATTGAACACGGGGCTAATCCCAAACTCAGAAGGTAACTCGATCACATATGCATTACTGCCCATTTTTTTAATAATCTTGAAGGGACCTGCTCTGCGAGCATGAAGCTTTGAAACACTTCCTGGAGGAAAATGTTCTGGTCGTAAACGGACAAGAACCATATCACCCTCATGAAATTGACGATCTTTCCGTTTGGCGTTTGCTGTAGCTGCATAAGAATTTGAACTGAGCGTAAGGCGACGCTTGCATTCTTCGTGAATGTGCTGCATATAACTGGAGAAGTCCAAGGCAGCCTCACTCGGTCTTGTTGGGAGTGGCAGAGTGTTGATGTCTAATGGAGTGTTTGGTCGACACCCATACACCAATTCGAATGGAGTGCATCCTGTAGATCGATTAACAGAGTTGTTAAAAGAGAATTCAGCATGGGGAAGTACAAGATCCCAACTGGTGACATGATCTGCCACAAGGCAGCGTAGCAAATTCCCTAGGCTTCGGTTGGTCACCTCGGTTTGGCCATCCATTTGTGGGTGGAAAGCACTAGAGAACATCAACTTCGTTCCCATTTTAGCCCACAAAGTCTTCCAAAAATAGCTGACAAACTTCACATCGCGGTCTGAAACTATTGACAGTGGGATGCCATGCAAACGGACTACTTCGCGAACAAATAGAGCTGCCACTTTGGATGCATCAAATGTTTTATGGCAGGGGATAAAATGCGCCATCTTGGAAAAACGATCCACTACTACCATGACTGAGTCATTCTGCCGACTAGTCTTTGGTAGCCCAAGTACAAAATCCATGCTAACTTGCTGCCATGGTTTGTCGGGGGTGGGTAGGGGTGTGTACAGCCCTGCTGGTTGCTTGGTACCTTTGTTAACTTGACAAATCTTGCACCTGTCAATTACGGTGTGCACATCCCTTCTTAGCTTTGGCCAATAAAACCGATCAGCCACAATTGCAAAAGTCATGTCATATCCGAAATGTCCAGCTAGGCCTCCACCATGCAATTCAGAAATCAAAAATTCCCGAAATGATCCGCGTGGAATGCAGAGGCGTGATTTGAAAAACAAGAACCCATCACGCAGCATGTAATCATCCTGTTGTTGCGCGTCTGGGCTTGATAATTCCTGCCATAACCTGCCAAAATCTTCATCATCAGAATAAGCACTCTTCACGCTGTCAAACTCAGTAACTGTAACTGAGGAAATGTGCAGCAGGTGAGGCCTCCTGCTCAAGGCGTCTGCCACTTTGTTTTCGGTTCCTGCTTTGTGTTTGATCAGGAAATCGAATTGTTGCACGTAGTCCATCCAACGAGCATGCCTTGCATTCATTTTAGTCTGCGAGTTGAGGTGCTTTAGAGAATCATGGTCGGTGTAGAGAATGAATTCTCTATGGATTAAGTACGGCCTCCAATGCTTCAATGTTTGCATTAGTGCATAGAACTCCATGTCATAGGCCGAATATCGTCGGCGCGTCTCATTAAGCTTCTCACTAAAGAAGGCAATGGGGTGACCTTCTTGGCTTAAAACGCCTCCAATTCCCACATGGGATGCATCACATGCTACCTCAAAGATTTTCGAAAAATCTGGCAACCTTAGTACTGGTGCTTCTCCCATCTTCTTCTTGATTTCCCGAAAGGCTTTGTCAGCTGCATTACCCCATATAAAACTTTTGCCCTTGAGGCATTCAGTGATCGGAGCCATGATGGTACTGAAATGCCTTATGAATCGCCGATAGAAGGTAGCCAAACCATGGAAGCTCCTGACTTCCGACACACTTGTGGGCGTAGGCCATGATTGAACCGCCTGGACCTTCATAGGGTCAGCTTTGACACCTCGGTTGGAGATGATAAATCCCAAGAAATTGACACTCTCCTTCATGAATGAACACTTTTCTTTATTGATGAAAAGCCTCTCTGCTCTTAACACGGTCAACACCTGCTCAACATGGACAATATGGTCCTGCACACTTCGGCTGAAAATCAGAATATCGTCAAAGTATACAACAACAAATTTGCCCAAAAATGGTTTGAGTACTTGGGTCATAACGCGCATGAAAGTGCTGGGTGCGTTAGTTAATCCGAAAGGCATAACTAACCATTCGAACAAACCATCTTTTGTTTTGAACGCCGTCTTCCACTCATCGCCCAAACGAATCCGAATTTGGTGATACCCGCTGCGAAGATCGATCTTGGTGAAAACAGCAGAACCATTTAATACATCCAGCATATCGTCAAGTCGTGGGATGGGGAATCGGTACTTCACTGTTATCTTGTTAATTGCGCGACTATCCACACACATTCCCCAGCTGCCATCTTTCTTTGGCGTCAATAAAACTGGAACAGCACAGGGGCTGAAACTTTCCCGGATAAATCCCTTGTTTAGCAACTCCTGAATTTGCCGACCAAGCTCCTCATTCTCCGTGGGGCTCATCCTGTAGTGTGGAATGTTAGGCAAAGAGGAACCTGGAATCAAGTCAATGGCGTGCTGAATGTCTCTCTTTGGTGGGAGCTGACTTGGTATTTCAGCCGGCATCATGGCTTGAAATTCAGTCAGCAGTTCGGCTAATTCAATGGGTGCCTTACTATCCCCTTGTTTTGCTTCCCGTGTAACCAACATGAGCACCATGTTGTCCTCATGCATAACCCGAGTAAATTGACGCATTGTCAATACTGGCCACGCCTCTTGTTTCGTCTCAAATTCTGAAATTTGCAATGGGTCAAGAACAAATTTCTTTCCTTTAAAACTGAACGAATATGTGTTCGTATACCCATCATAAAGCACTTTACGATCGTAAAGCCATGGTCGTCCTAACAACATGTGGCATACGGTCTTAGGGATGACATCGCACCAAGCCTCATCAACATATGTCGTCCCCAATGAAAATTTAATTAAACAACGATGCTTAACAAGAATTGAGTTAGCATCATTTACCCAATTAATCCGATAGGGGCTGGGGTGCTTCTCCACCTTTAAGCCCAATCTACTAACAGCCGTCTTGGAGATCACGTTCATGCCACTCCCATTGTCAATTATGACGTTTAAAGCACGATCCTTATGCTCCATTCGGGTATGAAAAATGTTGGTTCGCAGCCATTCAGGATTGGCCTGCACTTCTTTTCTTGTTCCTGTTAATACCCTATTAATCACGCAGCTAGGTAAATCAGACGCACCAAGGTGCTCCTCATCACTGTGAGCATCATCACTGAGTTCCCCTTCTCCTGCGTCTTCGGTTCCTTCCATAGCCAATAATTCCTTTTCACATATAAAGGCTAATTTCTTATCTCGTGTTGGGCACACTACTGCATAATGCCCATGGCCTTTGCACTTGTAACATTGACGTCCTTCATTGGCAGGTCTCGTCACTCTTACGTTTCCACTGCCAAAATTCCTGTTTTGGTCCCTCTGTGGTGGTGTTCTCTGGAAGGTGCTTGCTGTTGTAGGTTCAGTCCTTGCTTCTGCCATATTCACTTTCCTCCCAGCCGAGAACTTTGTTTGTTTTTCAATGTGGAGGGCCAGCTGATATGCTTCCTCTACATTGATCAGTCTAGAGGTCCACATTTCCTTCCATAACTCATCCCGCAAGCCAGTACGATATCGAGCTAGGGTCTGTTGTTCGGTCTCCATTATTTTGCTGCGAACAGTCAGTTCGTGAAATCGATCCATGAATTGATCCACAGTCAATGAGCCCTGCCTTAATTACAACATTTCTTCGAACATCATCTGCTCATAATCTATGGGTAGATACTTTTCCTTAAGTCGCTCTTTCATCTCCTCCCAATTAGCAACTGCAGGACGTCGAGTGCGTCGTAGTTGCTCTTCCACACTTCCCCACCAAACTCGTGCATGTCCTCTCAACTTCATCCGGACATAGCGCACTTTTCTGTCCTCCGAAACAGCGAACCAATCAAAGTAATCTTCAATAGTTGTCAGCCAATCTTCAAACGCATGGGGGTCTAATTTTCCAGAAAAATCTGGTACATCAATTTTCATTCTTTTTGTTAATTCATCCAAAGGTTGATAACCTTCATCATGATCTGCATGCCTCCTGTATACGTTTGGCCTGGGACGATGAACTCGTGGTTCATGATCCTCGTACACATCCTCTTCCACATTTTCCTGAATATCATCTGCAGCATTATATTCCACCCCTGCTCTATGGAATCTTTGCTGATTAACGGGGTCATTCTCCTCTCGCGCATATCTTTCTTCCATGATATCCAAGCGACGAATCACTTGTGCCATAACCGTGGCAATCTGATCAAGCTGATAATGAAGTTGTGGCTGCTCGGGTTCTCGGTTGTTTGTGTTCTGGGGGTTTGTTGGATTTTGGTGGTTGGAATTGGAGTTGTTTGTGTCTTGGTTGAGTGGGTTTGGGGTGGTCGGGTTGTGGCTGGTAGGACTGGAATTGGTCAGTGTTTGGTTGTTTGGGTTGGGGGGATTGTTTCTGTTTTGGGTGGTAGCCATGGCGTAAGAAGTTCCACTTCTTGTTGCTGGCATGAAGGGAAGCTCTGATACCAAATTGGTGCCTTGTATTGCAGGTTCAAAATCTCAAAGAAAACGCAATTAGGCTGGTGCAAAATCTCTTTGCAATTGTATTGGAATCTCTCCAAAAATCAATTGAATTGTATTCAATCAAAAGATAATAAAAAGTTCTGTGTTTTTCTCTTACAATCTTCATCTTAAATAGGTATGATAACCCAAGCTTAACTAGGAAAGCAACAAATTAGGAAATTAAATAAATGCAGATAAATAAAAGCAATCCACTAATTAATAAAATTGGCTAAGAATTGGACTCCTTGCAACGGTGGGATTCCAGCAGCTGTGTTGATGTTGCAATTTCCATATGTGTCTTCTTGTAACGGTAGAGTGTTTGATTAAGGTAATGTATCAATTGTCTCCATGTCTGGCACGTTAGTTGTCCCGTGTTCTGCTCCAATTGCCCCTTGCTCTGCCTCCTGGTCTTGTTGTGAGCTTGTCTCCTGACTTGTGTCAATAATCAGCTCCTGATTTGCATCACCTTGTCTCCTGTTGATCTTTTTAGCTGGCTGGTTGATGTTGCGGTTCTCTAGAGTCATGGCTGGAAGTTGCCTTTTGGGGGCTATGCTGGTCTGTCAGCTGGTGCCGTGTTCCAGAGCTGGCGTGTGGAGGGATTTTGGCTAGCTGGCTTCCAGCCCTTTTTCCATTTTTAATTTGTTCTCAGGCGGCTGGTGTGTGAGAGAGTTCTGTCAGCATTTTGGGGACTGACTTTCCCTTTTCAGCTGCTTTGGGCGAAGTTAATGTGGTGTGTAGTAGACTTTTCGTTTGACCTTCTTGCTAAAGTGAAGTAGTTTGATGGCTTGACAGAAGGCTGGTGTCTCTCCACGTGGGATGCATTTGGTTTTGAATTTTGAATTGCTTTGCTCGGCTTCTCCGTTTCCCTCCGAGGACTTCCCATGAGCGGGAAAATTCTTGGACTTGCTGTGGTGTGCTATCTCTCCACGTGGACAGCCTTTGCTGATTTGGCTAAGTGGGATTAACTTTCCGTCCAATCCCTGCTATGGTTTTTAAGTCTAGGCTGAATTTGGGCTTGTGTTTTTGGGCTGTTATCAGGCTCCCTTTTTTGGGCTATTTCCGCTACAACCCATTTTAGAGGCTTGTTTGGGTTGGGCTTTTAGGCTGGGCCTTAATGTCTTGTTGCTTTCCTAAGGCTTTTGTTTTGCGATTAGGGAGCATGTTCCCTTTTCGTCTGTTTTGTTGTTCTGTTCTTTCCGAGGTTTCTCGGTCTTGTTCATTCTTTGATATTTAATATACCTACATTTTACCAAAAAAATAATAATTATTTTAACTAACTATTAAACTATAAGAAACAATTTGGTGCTTATTGATGAGGAAAAGAAAAGGGGTAGAGGAAAGGTTAAGTGATGGAAAAATAGATATTATACATAAAAAACTACAAAACTCAACCTCTAAGAAAAATAACATCAACTGATGAATAATTTCGATTATTATTGCCATTGTTAGTATCATGATTGTTAAATTGTCACAATTATTGTAGATGTCATTATAAATAATTCATATTCTAATTATTATTGCTCATTCTATCGATGACATCATAATTATTATTATAAAAATAAATTAAATTATTTTTGTATTTTATAAGATTTATTCCTCATATTATTATATTAAAAGTATTTCAGAACACTGATATTAATTTTATTCTTAAAAAAACCTAGGTCATTTATTTTTATACATATATATACATTAAGGCGCTATTATTAAATAAATATCAAAATATATAATTAGTCTCACATATTTATAAGAAAACAAAACTTACAAATAATCATTATCATTTTTTTGAATGTCTTATCTATAATAATTAGAAGTTTCAACACCTAACAATATTAACAAAAAAGAAATTAAAAAACAAAATAAATATTATTAGATTTAAAAAAATTATTTGACTTGAAGAATAAATAAAAGTAAAAAAATAATAATAATAAGTATCAATTTTCAAATGATCACCACCACAAATTAAAATTTAAACATCACATAAAAAAAACCTTAACAACAGTGGAAATAATAAAAAATAAAAATAAAAACTAAGAGCATGTACATATAAACATAGAAAAAAATAGGAACCATTTAAGAAATTATATAAAAATATAAAGGAATTAAAATAAAGTCCAAGATTAAAAGTATAAGGGCCGAAATGAAAAACTCATATATAATAAATTTAATTTAAAGGACAAAATTTAAACAAATCAAAACTTTGATACCAAAAATATTAAAGAATCTAACACAAAACCGAAAATTAAAAGACTAGGGACCGAAATGAAACTAAAATATATAATCAATTTGAATTGAAGGATACAATTGAAACAAATCAAAACTCTGATAGCGAAATATATTAAGGATTTCAAACCAATCAGGAAATTAAAAGACGGAGGACCGAAATGAAACTTCGATATATAATCAATTACAATTTAAGGACCAAATTGAAACACATCAAAACTTATATAACAAAAATAAAGTCAATAAAACACAATCGAAAAATGAGAGACTCTAATGAAAAGTCAATAAACAAAGCGGGCTGACAGGTACTTTGGCATGCAGGAGAGAAAAGGGGGGAGGGGAAATTTCTTTGACCAAGTTTGATGAAATACTTGATTTCTTTAGGAATCAGTATTCAGTTTTTTCCTCAAAGTTTGAGATTAATTATGTTTTCGTAATGGTAGATGGATTGTTAATTATAATTATATCTGTTTACATTGTCACTACCGGGTTTAATAAAAAATAGTAGTATATTATAAAATCTACAGGTTGAATTAATTTTTTTAATGGAAAAAATATTTAAATGTTACTAATATTTTTCTTAGAGAAAAAAATTAATTATTAGAGAATTTACCAAATATAACTCAAATGACTATAAAAGTTTAAAAACAACCTATAGAAACTCGTAAAAACATAACTTCATTAGAACAATTTCAAGATAATATCTTTTTATTAATATTAAGATAACTAAATATTTGATTGAACTTGGTCAACATGGATTAACATGTTAAATCAACGATCTAGGTTATAAGAAATTTATAACCATGTAGAAACAAATCTAAATGAATTATGAAGCCTAACTCTCAATCAATCTAATGTTAAAGGACCTAAAAGTTAACCTATTGAACTTGTAACCCTAGTCATAAGATTAAGATAACTCCAGAGAGAGAGCAAATCAAAATAAAATATGAATCATGTGTTCAATATCAAATGATGAGAAAAAATAAAATTTAATTAACCTACATTATCAAATCAAGATAACCCCATAAAAAATCATACAAAATATTTGATTTAACTCAGGTTAATCTATTAAATTCATGATGTTGATTATGAGACTGAAATAACCTCATAGAGAGTACGCCAAAATAAATTAAGAAATTTTATTCTTAATTGTCAAACTAGGTTAACCATTAAGCCCTATTCACATGTCATGAGACCAGGTTAATCTACTGTAAGAACAAATTAAAATAAATCAGGTTAATCTACTGTAAGAACAAATTAAAATAAATCATGAGTTCTAATTTTTAATAGAACACAATATTAAATGATAAAGAAAAAAAATTGAATCAAATAAGTTAGACTGTAAAACCCACAATCCAAACCATAATAAACAATAAGCAAACATTATGCCCTTAGTTTTTTAAGGTTCGGACACTTGAAAAGAAACACAAATGGGCAAACAAACACATGCACTTATTTCTCACAATATTTAATGACTAACCATGAAACATTGCATGGGTAAACAACACAGATACCCTTATGTTTTGAAGTTCACATGACAAACGCATAGATAGATAAGTCCATATCGAATTCAATGTGAAGCCGAATTGTATCCCATTGCCAATGACATATTTGCAGCCTACAGCTCTCACCACACCATCTTCACCTCCATCTTCTTCCTTTTATCCACTTTAATTGGCTCGGAGCAACCAGTGCTTGAATCCTCAGCTACTGTGAAACAAGAAACAAAAACACTAAAAGAGAGGCATGAAATCAAGTCGAATCAGCATCACCTCTGACTGAGCACTCATTGAACCATTTGTTTTTCTAGCAAATTTTATGGTCAGCTTTGGACATTCATCCACCATCAAATCCTTCAGACAAGGGAAAAGTAAATCATTACATCCAAGACTGAAGCAGACTATACTTGGTAGATTATATAGCCTCAGGATTGCCAAATTAGGAAACACCGTCTGCTTCTCAACATTGTCAGGTGAAGCATGATCATCCTGCCCAAATACTCCTAGTAATTGAGAGGAATGTCTTACATCAAGTGTTTCGAGCTTTGGGAGACCTGAAGCCATGGCTACTGGGAACAGACTCCTCAACTTATTGCATCCCTTGATTTCAACTTTACACAAATTGAGGAAGCATAAAGATTGGAGATCACTTTCAGACAATATCTGATCCTTTTCATCATCATTATCCTTAGCTATGATTTGCTCCAATTCCTCACAAGCTGATATAGCTAGAAATTGCAGTTGAACTAGACTAGCAACCATGCTGCTTGTGAATACATGTGTCAATTTCTGACAATAACACACCTCCAAAATAGTCAAATGGCTCAGCACGAGACCCTTCCATATACACCTCATGTCAGGCAAGAAGCTCAGGTCTAATTTTTCCAAACTCAAGAGTGAAAATTCATGCCCAGTTCTTTTATTAGCTACAAAACTTCCAACCTGCATTATTTCGTGTGCTCCTTCGCAGTCTGTAATGTGTATTTCTCTCAAATTTGTATGCCCCTGCATCAAAAGAAAAATAAATAACGATAATCTAAATATAAATTATTATTTTATATTAGTTAAGTTAAAAGCAATCATGAAAGACATCATACTTAATAACTAGAAAAATAGTTTTTTATATTTTATTTATAATAAAAACAAATTATGATATTCACCAAAAAAAATACTTTTAATTTTAAGCCTTACTAAAACTTCTTGTATGTGTATATAAAATAAAAATGATTTGTTCTTGATCTTTTATAATTATTTTTTTCATCTGAAAAAGGTCAAAAAATTGTAAAAGACAAACATGACATATAAATATATGTATATATGTTTTTCAAACTCAATACAAATTTGTTTAGAAACTTTGATAAAATAACCCAATTTCTTTAACTTTTATCATAAATTGAACATCTCAATAATAGATGGAGATTTAATTTTTTTTACTTTACATTTATTGGCAGCAGAGCCTCAATATCACTTATCCATTACTTTAGTTTTAGAAATCTGAAGGAATAAATCAAAAATTATCACTATGTATTGAATTTGCCAGTTTCAATTAATCAATGGAGAAATATAAAGGACTTACTTGGAGCTGTGCCAACAAATCACCCAATTCTTTGTGCTCTTCAATGTATAACACTTGCAAAGAAGGCAACTGGGCAGTAAAATTCTTTGGACCAGAAAAGCTGCAACTTGAAAGAGTCAATTTGCTTAGCTGAGGGAAGTTGATGATGCCATCTCTGGTGAGTGCATCTCCTTCTCCTCTGTAAAATATCTGCTTTAAATTGTCACAAAATACAATCTCCATCTCTTCCAGGTTCAGAAGACTTGGAGACACGGAGACAGGGAAGACAAATTCCAGTTCATCACAACATCTTATAGAGAGAGTTTTTAATTTTGGGAAGCCAAGAGAGTCTGGAATTATTTCACTTTCGTCATCCTTTTCTTTGATAAGATGCTTCAATCCACTGCAATATTCTATCCGCAGTGTTTCTAGATGATCAAGACTTTGAGCCAGGGACAGTGTGAAGATAAATGTCAGCTTGTAAAGAGACCGCAACTCCAGATGAATAAGACTTCGGAGGCTGACATGTCTGGTGGGCCCCTTCCATATGCATTTGAGCTCAGGTAACAATTTCAGCTCTAGCCTTGTTAAAGATGACAGCAGCCGCAACTCCTTCACCTCACTGCTTCCTTCACCCAATTCAAATACCTTTTCCAATGATTTACAGTCTTCAATTTCCACACTTGTTAGATTATCCCTACAACCTGTCACATCCAACAACCGTAACTCCTTGAGCTCCCCAATTTCATCAGGTAATTCCTGAACGGAAATCAACCCTATAAAACCAAGAATCTTAAGTCTTGTCAGCTTGCTCAACGAAATGAGGTCATTGCATTTACAGCGGATCAATAGCAATGTTTGAAGGTTCGTTGAGAATTCAAGTGATTGCAATGACAAACACCCTCCCTCTAGAGACAAGACTTCAATTTCTTTCATCCCTTCAAAAAACCTCTCTGGAACTTTCAAGTCATTATCTAGTTCTACTAATAGAAATTTGAGCTGTGGACACACTAATCCTTCAGGAAGTTCTGCTAGTTTATTGCCCATTAATGAAATTGTTTTACAACCTTCAAAGCTTTTATTGCTCATTGGCCACTTCTTCAACCCAATGCCAGCCTTTACCATGAAACCATGTTCTTTAGATGATGCTATCTGAATAGCAACATCACGAACCAAGTCATGCATTTTCACATATTTTTCAGATTCAGTGCCTAACAGCATGCAGCAATCTTTGAGGGTCTTTATCGCCACATAAACTTGTTTCCTTGCATCTTCAATGGACTCCACATCTTGATGTAACAGCATGCAGCCAACTGCGAGTCTCGTCAAGTCCTCAATTGGAATGTTGTAATCTTCTGGAAATAAACAGCATAGCAAGAAACATAACTTGGTTTTCTCGTGCTTCAAATAATCATAGCTGAACTTAAGACATGAATATGTTTTTTTTCCTTCACCCATTAGTTCCATGTGCTGAAATTGAGAGTTTTTGAGGTCTTTAGACGCTTGTTCCCACTCAACAACAGATTTATCTCTTAGAGCCCTTCCCACTGTCTCAAGTGCTATTGGCGATCCTTGACATTCTCTCGCAACCTTCTTTGCCACTGTGTTCAAGTTAGAGTCCTCATCACGTAAACCTGCATTGATTTTGAATAAAGCCCATGCTTCATTTTCTGATAAGATACTTAAGAACACTATTGGCTGGCACTTCATATAAGAACATATGTCTCTACGACGTGTTGTTAGAAGAACTTTACAACCCCTGTGATCATCGCCAACTGGGATCCCTATCTCTTTCAAGTTAACAACTTTCCAAACATCATCCAGGATTAGAAGCATCTTCTTTTCTGTCTTCAGTCTCTGCCATAATCGATTTGCTCTCCCTTCTGTGGTCTTTTCGTCAAAATGCAGACCTAGACTCTCTGCCATTCGATCCTGAATGTACATCACATTTGGATTCTGGGACACTGTAGCCAATAAAACCACATCAAACAGCTCCGTCTCTTTGGCTCTCCTTCCTACTTCTTTCACCAGGGTGGTTTTACCCACCCCTCCCATGCCGTACAGTCCGATCATATTGACGTTGTCATCTTTGAGAGCTTTCATAATATGTTTGAAAGCTTCTTTTGATGATCTTAAGGGTGTAAATTCCTTTGATGGAAGAAATTCTATGTCTTGAAGAGGTACTTTGTGGATCACTTTCTGAAACTTTTTGCTCTCTTCTTCTAGTTTTCTCAAAGTCTCCGTCTTCTTTTCCAGTGCCTTGCTTAACTTGAATTGGCGAATCCATTTTGGACACCAAGTGAAGCATTTTCCATTTTTTCCTTTTTCATTTTCCAAACGATTCACACCTTCCATTTTGTTTTCTGCATCTTCCACCAATTTGTTGAAATCAATCTCAATTTCTTCAGCATTCCTTATAGCAACATCGACACCATCTTGCAGACCATAAACTGCCAAAGCCCTTTTTGCATCTTCCAGCCATTTGTTGACATAAATCTCATTTTCTTCAGCATTCCTATAGCAACGTCGACAGCATCTTGCACACGATGAAGTGCCAAAGCCAGGCTCCTCACTTGTTCATTGAACTCTTGAACAAAATTGTTGAAACAGAACATGTAACTGAACTGCTTTATTATTGGTTCTGCCAAGAGTTCTGCTACCTTAGATACAAGGGGTCTACCAACACTTTCGATAGCCATTTTCCACCAGTCTCAAAAATCAAAGAAATAAGAATTACGACGGTGAGAGTGAGTCATTACAAGTAAAATAGGCATTGAAAGGATGAGAATAGGAATTTCATTACCTTAGTTTGTGAAAATATGCGCAAAAAGCACTGGTACTGATTGCTCAGCGAGGAACAAAACGAGGAGGGCTTTAGCTCTGTATGGAATCCAACTTCAAATAGTCAATACACACAAATTGAATGTTTTTTCAAAGTTTTGAAGAGACATGAAATTTTCTATGATTTATTGTAAGATTCTTTGCAAATATATATTTTTAAATAGGGTTGACAACATATTTAATTTTAGCTAATGGTGACTTGCAAACACACTCATTTTCTAAGTAAAGTAGATACTCATTTCTTTGCAATTGTTATTTCTTGCCAGAGTTGTTACTAATAATTACCAATATATTAATAAATAAAAAAATCTTTATTATAATCTAATCTAAGTTAAGTTGATTCGATCAAATCTTGTATTACTAAGTAAACAAAACAAGTTTTTAGATTTAATGTTTTTTATCTCAAAACATTATATATATTAAAAATAGGATTACTAGGCCAAAAACACTAAAATATTCAAGGTCCAATGAACGTAATTACCCAAACTTTCACAAAGTCCACTTCTAGCATCTCCATGGAAAGATCCACAATACTGTATATATTATAGAATAGAAGAAGACAAAAGAGTAAGTAGCTTGAGGTACTTGATTACGTAATTTGCTACAATGTCCACCATGGCCATGTCATGCAGCGAATAAGTCAAATCTAGAAAACCAGACATATTAATCTACTCCACGATAAGTTAGAAAACCATTCTGTATTACGTAATCTGCTTCCGAATCAATAATGCTTGAATGCTTGGTTTATGTGAGACTGGACATCCAATATTATTTGCAACTGCGGGGGGTTGACCTGAATTATTGATTTTCATGAAGAATAAAGAAAATTTTAATAATTTCTAGGAATCAGTCGATTCCAAGCAGGGATATTAATTGAGTTTGGATGTTACAATAAGCCAACTAAATTCAGAAAGTGTTGCAATAAATCAAATATCATTCCATTCAAGATATCAGGATGTTACAAGTGTTTGTTCATATAATGGTCTCGTAGTTGTTAATATGATGGTCACTAGAGATTTTTATAGTTGTTAACTTCAGAGCCTATGGAATTAGTTAAAGTACATGCATATTGACCCAGATACCCACAATAATCAAAATAAGAATTGACAAAGTTAATGATATACAAGGCAGAGGCCATCGAATTTGCAGAAAACATTACTCTAAATGAGAACATGCCTCTTCAATCATGAACAGACATTTGACTAACTTAATTATTGGAGGGCTATCTACTCATCACAAGGAACTTAATTATTTTACTAACTTATTGTGGAGTAGATTAATACTAGCCAATGCCCCTACGCCTCGTCGCTTGGGGCACCATATTTTTTTTCAATGGAAAAAATATTAATTGTTTGCATTTTTTTATTATATTATAAATTTAGCCAAAATAATAAATCTATGCAGAATTCCTATCAAGTGCAAGTTTTCTATAAAATATATGAATTTTAAATCAATATAAATTTATTTGTTTAGTAGTTTTCAAACGAAATAACCAACATAAAATTATCATCATCATTAAAAAGCAAGGAGATTCGGATATTTGAATTATTGAATTCACTGCATTAAGATTAGTTCATTTTATAATTCAATTTAAATCAAACAAAAACAAAAAATAAATTGTGAAAATACCTGCAATAATTAAATAACAAAAATAAGTAGTTAATTTTCTATCCACAAAAAGACGAAAACATAAATTGAAAATTCATCCTTACGCTATTGTCATTATCATTGCTATAACATTTAAAATTATTATCAACATTACTGTCAAAACAATTAAAATTATTAAATTGCCCTGAAAAATTATTAAAAAAAAATCAAAAGATTTTTATAAAATTATCATTATTATTGTGCAAATAATAAAATCATAAAAATTATCTGATCCAAAGAACAAATAAAAATAAAACAAAACACAAAAAAAAATGAACAAAGGGAAAAAGGGAGCAATATTAATTTTAAAATGATCACCAACATAAATTAAAATTTCAGGATTGAACCGATTAAAAATAAAGCCCCTATAAAAAATGATAAAAATTAAAAACAAAAACTAAACGCATAGATGCATAAATATGGATAAAAATAAACATTGTTCAAGAATGACAAAAGAAACCAAAGGAATTAATATCAAATAAACAATTTAAAGAATAAGGACCGAAATAAAAATAAAATATATAATTAATTCCAATTGAAGGAAAAAATTGAAACAAATAAAAACCCGGAGACCGAAACAAATAAAATTATTTAAAAAAATTGCAGTGTCATTTTGTTACAAAAATTATAAGAATAAGGATCAAAATGAAAAGTAACATATATGACTAATTTCAATTTGAGGACATAATTAAAACAAATTAAAACAAAATATATATAATTAATATCAATTGAAGGATAAAAATTAAAACGAATAAAAACTTTGGGATCGAAACAAATAAAGGTATTTAAAAAAAAAATGCAATTTAATTTTATTAAAAAATTAAAAGAATAAGGACTGAAATGAAGAGTAGCATATATGACCAATTTCAATTGGAGGACACAATTAAAACAAATTCAAATAACTTATATATAATTAATATCAACTTAAGGATAAAATTGAAACAAATAAAAACCTTGGGATCGAAATAAATAATGGCATTTCTAAAGGTAATTGCTATGTAATTTTATTAAAAAAAATTAAAAGAAGGAGGCCTGAAATGAAAAATAATATATATGACTAATTTCAATTGGATGAACAAATTAAAACAAATCAAAACCTTTATACCAAAAAAATTAAAGGAAACAAGAATAAATCAAAAAATCAAAGAATAAGGACTGAAATAAAATCACCATATATACTTTGTTTTAATTAAAGGGCACAATTGAAAATAATCAATCTTTAAATTAAAAAAATCAAGAATAAAAACAAAATCAAAACCTCAGGGACTAAACTTAACACCATACATACACGAAGGACTTGGACAGAAAACGGATAAAAGACAAAAAACCATTCGGCGACGGTACCTGAACACCGAAGCCCGGAACACGCCGCACAAGTAGACAAAGGGACAGGGCGGTGCACCAGGTGACACAACGGAAGTAAAGTTTTGACCGTCTGAACGCTTCGCATGGGCCGCCCGAAGGGCGCGTGCGCTTGAAACACTGAGGGCGTATCCCCAATGACGCGCCTGCAGTGTTTCAGAAAAATAATAATAAAATATTGGTCAATTACCTACACACCCCTGCACCGAGTGATAATCACGAAAAAACCTGTGAGGAAAATACAACACTACCCCCAGCCACTGTACTCTATTTTGTCTTTTTCGGTGGTTATTACAATCGTTTTACTGTACATTTTTTTTGGAAAAAACAAAATAACCCCCAGTCCCTATGCTAATATTTTGTCATTTTTGGGGGCTAATTTTTTAGTTTTACTGTGCAACAAAGCTAGAAATATCATTCATGTCCCCTAGAAAATTAAAATATACCCTGGTCTCGGGGGTTAAAATATTTGTGCCCTAGAGATAAAATAGTAATTTTACTGTCACAATGAATATTAATATGAGTCTGTGTGAACAGTAAAACATTGCACAGTAAATATGGGACGCGATTTATTTTATAGTTAATGTCTGGTTTTCTAGAGTTGGCTTATTCGCTGCATGACATGGCCATGTTGGACATCGTAGCAAATTATGTAATCAAGTACCTCAAGCTCCTTACTCTTTTGTCTTCTTCTATTCTATAATATATACAGTATTGTGGATCTTTCCATGGAGATGCTAGTAGTGGACTTTGTGAAAGTTTGGGTAATTAAGTTCATTGGACTTTTGAATATTTTAGTGTTTTTGGCCTAGTAATCCTATTTATAATATATATAATGTTTTAAGATAAATAAACATTAAATCTAAAAACTTGTTTTGTTTACTTAGTAATACAACATTAAATATATATTTTAGATTAGATTATAATAAAGATTGTTTTAACCATTAATATATTGGTAATTATTAGTAACAACTTTGGCAAGAAATAACAAGTGGAAAGAAATGAGTATCTACTTTACATAGAAAAATGAGTGTGTTTGCAAGTCACCATTAGCTAAAATTAAATATGATGTCAACTCTATTTAAAAATATATATTTGCATCATATATTGATATTGATCTAATTATATTGTTGTTTTAATTTATTTATTTTAAATATTGTTTTTTAGTGAAATTATATTTTTATTGGTCAACCTGGTTTTCTTTGAATATGCAAAGTCAATCAGGTTACTAGATCAATTTTCATATAATGTTTTCATCTAAAAAACACATTAATAATACTTAAATATTTTTTTAAAATAAAATAAAAATAATTTTACTGACAACGAATTATGGGCAATGATACACTCTAGAAGCTGATTTTCCTTGTTAATCAATATCAAGTCTTCAACTATATTAAAGATGTCAAGATTTCAAGAAGATAAATAAATCTATCCCATATGTGTGTGTGTGTCTAAGAATATGAAGGTATTATTTGATAAAATATAATAGCATGATGATGATGATGTCCCAAAAAAAATGTATGTTTACAAAACAAATTGTTTGATGTTTGGATATTGGTTAATTAAATGTTCATGTCATTAATTTTCTTCTCCTTGGCCCTGAAAGTACAAAATCAACGATGATAGTCTTAGTAATTGCAAAAATAATTCATATTAAAGGGGTTTAAAGACTTTCTAATGATAAAGTCAATAACTTAAAATAGAAAAGGAAATGAATGAAAAAAATGCTTTAAATTCCAAGAATAAATGTGTTTGTTCTTGTCTTTAGATATGATTAATGC